>CM065590.1:347096333-347633823 GCA_033119425.1 Bufotes viridis
TGAGTGTGGTACTTCCGGAAACACTCTCCAAGGCATGGGGCAGGGTGGTCAGGACAGTCAGGACAGAAATAACGGGTGTCACGCCTTATTCCACTCCTGCTACAGACACAACATTTTTTGGGGTGGCGGTTGGTTTGAGGTACCCGGCTGACTTTAAGGAAGTGCCGCTCGTGTAGACGGCTAACTACACTGGTGGATGGGGCCACGGAACCTCCTGGGTACAGGAGGTTCTCGGCGATCTCTTCCCTGGAATTTTAGGAAAGATCCAGTTCTCCCAGCCTTACTGTAGAGAACGTAACTATTATATAGAGCCAATTGAATCAGATAAACAGACACTTTTTATACCAGCGTCTGATCTTTCGGAACCAAATAAGGGGCCAACATCTGGTGGTTGAAGTCCACCCCTCCCATGTGGAGGTTATAGTGCGTGGACTGAGAGGGGCTTTCAACGACACTGGTTGCCCGTTGAATTTGTACTGTCGTGTCTGCGTGAATGGAGGAGAGCATGTAAACGTCACGCTTGTCTCTCCATTTCACCGCGAGCAGTTCGTCGTTACACAGTGCAGCCCTCTGCCCCCTTGCAAGTCGGGTGGTAAGAAGCCGTTGGGGTAGCCCCGGCGACTAGGTCGCAGGTGCCGCAGCAGCCAATCTGTTCTAGGAACAAATGCTTGAAGAGGCCACACTTGTGTAAAAGTTGTCCACGTAAAGATGGTACCCCTTGCCAAATAAGGGTGACACCAAGTCCCAGACTATCTTCCCACTGCTCCCCAGGTAGTCAGGGCAACCGACCGGCTCCAGGGTCTGATCTTTTCCCTCATAGATCCGAAATTTGTGCGTATAGCCTGTGGCTCTTTCACAGAGCTTATACAATTTGACCCCATACCGGGCGCGCTTGCTCGGGATGTACTGCTTGAAGCCAAGGCGCCCGGTAAAATGTACAAGGGACTCGTCTACGCAGATGTTTTGAGCAGGGGTGTACAAATCTGCAAATTTCTGGTTGAAATGGTCTATGAGGGGCCGAATTTTATGGAGCCGGTCAAAAGCTGGGTGGCCTCTGGGACGGGAGGTGGTGTTGTCACTAAAGTGCAGGAAACGCAGGATGGTCTCAAAACGTGTCCTGGACATGGCAGCAGAGTACATGGGCATGTGATGAATTGGGTTCAGTGGACCAATATGACCGCAATTCATGTTTTTGGTTATGCCCATGCTGAGGAGAAGGCCCAGAAAAGTTCTAAGTTCGGAAACTTGGACTGGTTTCCACCGGAAAGGCTGGGCATAAGAGCTTCCGGGTTGTCGGCGATAAATTGAGTGGCATATCTGTTTGTTTCTGCCACGACTAAGTCAAAGAGCTCCGCAGTGAAAAACAGCTCAAAAACCCCAGCGCCGATCCTATCTGAGCTGTTTCCACCCGAACTCCTGACTGGGCGGTGAAAGGGGAACTACTGGTGCGGCTGAAGATGGGGGCTGCCAATCAGGGTTTGCCAGCACCTCAGGGACTCTAGGGGCTCTACGGGCCTGTTGTCTTTGCGGTGGCTGCGACGGGGAAACTATTGCACGTGCCACCGTACCAGCTTCTACTGCCCTTCTGGTGCTCGCCACATCACCATGTTCTACGGCAGTGCTGGTAGAAGGTCCAGGACGGGCTGCGCTGCTGGTATATGCCTCACCACGTAATCCGGCAGTGCCAGCCCCACTCTGCTGCCCTTGAAGCGGATCCTGCGCAACCTGTGGTCTAGCGACATGGGGCCGGGTACGCCTGGTTCTATCAGGGACCTCCACCTCCTCGTCAGAACTTTGGGTCAGAGAGCCACTGCTTTCTACAGGTTGGTATTCTGACCCGCTGGATTCGTCAGATGAGGGTTCCCACTCCTCATCCGACTGGGTCAGAATCCTGTAGGCCTCTTCAGAGGAATACCCCTTGTTTGACATTTGGCCGTCTAAATTTAGGGGGTATTCCTGAGACTACCCAAGAAAAAAGCAAGCCTGTCTTACAATTGAGAGGGTAGCGAAGTACAGAAGCCGCTGCGATTGATAAAAAATATCAAAACTGATTTTTTTTATCGCCGCAGCGCTTGTGAAGGGATTGTGCAGTGATTACAAAAAAAAAAATTTTTTTCTCACTGCGGCGGGGTGGGCGTGGGTGAACGCACGTGTGGGCGACCGATCAGGCCTGATCGGGCAAACACTGCGTTTGGGGTGGAGGGCGAACTAAAGTGACACTAGTACTATTATATATCTGACCGTGATATCTGACGCTAATCAGCGAACCAGTGACTGCGGTGCGGTGGGCTTGGCGCTAACGCTAACTACCTACCAAAGGGGACTAAACTAAGCTAAACCTAACAGTCAATCTTATTGAAAAAAAAAGTGACAGTTTACACTGATCACTTTTTCCCTTTCACTGGATGATTGACAGGTGCTGAAAGGGTGATCAAGGGGTTAATTTGGGTGATGGGGGCTGATCAGGGGCTATGTGTGGTGCTTGGTGTACTCACTGTAGAGGTGTGCTCTCTCTGGGTCCAACCGACGAAAAGGACCCAGGAGAGAGCACAGAAGCCATTTAATCCATCATATTTACTAATATGATGGGTTAAATGGCTCCTGATTCGTTTTTTTGAATGTCATCAGCCCGCCAGCGCTGCCGATTGGCTGGCAGGCTGATGACCAAGTTCTTCTGAATTCACTGCTATGCGCGATCTGCGCATGCGCGGGCGCTTGTGCCCGAAATCTCGCGCATCGCGAGAGGACGCCCCGATGCGTCCAAACAGAAGATCCCGGCCGCCCGCAGGCTTCAATCCTGCGTACGGCGGTCCGGGACTGGTTAAAGAGAATACAAACGTATCCGTTCTGAACGGATGCAGACGGTTGTATTATCTGAAGGGTTCCGTCCATGACGGATCCGCACAAAACGCGAGTGTGAAAGTAGCCTTATTTCTTTCATGCTAGTCATAAATTGAGATGCTTTTTTAACCATTGTAATGTATTTTATATCTGCGGTATTTGATTGCCTTGTCTAAATTTAGCTATACTTCTGTTTGTTCAGTGGTTGAAGTGGTACTGTATAATGAATTTTAGGCATTTTAAAAATCACAAAATGTCTCTTTTCCAGATAAATTTTTTGTTTGTTTATTTTTTTGAGCCTTGTGGATGTTGGCCTTACAGAGGCACAGAGTCCCTTGCAAGTCATAAAACCACTGTTACGCAGGGTGCATACCAATACTATCATAGCAAATCTTGTAATGGGGTTCCAGTCCATCATGACCTCTTTAAGTAGTGAGTGCAGAACATGAAAAACCATTGATTATTATGGTCTTTCTAATACACAAGGATAGTTAACACAGCGATATCACAGTACAGGGATGGTGTTAACAGTAATTTCACACTGCAAGGAGAATGCACACAGTGGTGTCGCAATAGTGGAACAATGTGCACTATTGGACATGGTAGAATACAGAGTAAAATTACAGCAGATGGGCAATGTGCACATTGATGTTACAGTACAGGGTTAACACGTCATACTATAACAACACAAGAATGGTGCACACAAGAATGCTCACCATATACACTGTGACTAGAGATGAGCGAATTTCATATTTTTTAATTCGTTCACGCTTCGTTTGGTGGTAAAACCAGAATTGCGTTATGGATTCCATTACCACGGACCATAACGCAATTCTATGACTGAATACATAACGGAATGCCTTTAGAGGCATTCCGTTATTTATTCCATCATAATAGAAGTCTATGGCCTGTATAACGGATCCGTCCCATTTCCGTTATGCAGGCCATAGACTTCTATTATGACAGAATGAATACCGTTATGCATTCCGTCATAGAATTGCGTTATGGTCCGTGATAAAGGAATACATAACGCAATTCTGCTTTTACCACCAAACGAAGTGTGAATTGTAGGTTCAGATGGAAGCATTCGAAATGCTGGATGAAGGAAATAATAACTTTTCTATTATTGATATCTAATATCTACTGCATTTTCAATGTACAGTTGATACAACTAAATATGATAGATTTATATTTAAATTGCTGTATATTACAACTGCTTCTTGAACCCAGTTGTCCAAATTGTGCAGATTTTCAATCAATACTACTATGAATTGGAGCTGAGCAGTAGCCAGATAATTTACACTTCAATAAAATGAATTACTGTGACCTAATGTGTGTTGCCTAGATAATTTAGAAGGCTGACACTCAACTCAGATCAATACATTTAGATCTAATCATGTAAATCAGCAAAATTCTAATTAATATAGTTATGACGGTTTAAAAGCAAATAATTGGTTTTAATGTTCTTATGTTGCTTTTACTATAAAGAAAGTATGTTAATTATTTCTTGCAATGTGACAGCCAATGAAGTTTTTAAATTGAATAAAATGCATGTATGCTTGTGTAAATGTTCTTGCTCTAAAAAAAATGTGGTATATAGTTTAGTTTCTTTTAGGACTATTTTTTTTGCATAAAGGGGTTGTCAAGCCTCAGTATATGCCATCACTAGCTGATCGGTGGAGGTCCAATACCCTGGAAAAAACACTGTGCACTCACATGTGTTATGCTTTTAAATGATGGAGAGGCCACTGGGGGCTGATGGAGAGGCCACTGGGGGCTGATGGAGAGGCCACCGGGGGCTGATGGAGGGGCCACCGGGGGCTGATGGAGAGGCCACTGGGGGCTGATGGAGGGGCCACTGGGGGCTGATGGAGAGGCACTGGGGGCTGCTATGAGGGTACTGGGGGCTGATATATGGCTACTGGAGGCTGCTATAAGGCATGGGGCTCTTATCTGAGGTCTGATTGGGGGTCATTCATATTGGGGTCTAAGGTGAGGTGTGATCTGAGGTCTTATTGCGGTCTTATTAACATTAGGGGATCTTATTGGGGCTGTTATCGGAGGTCTGATTAACATTGGGGGTCTAAATGGTGGTCTGACCTGAGGTGTAATGAAAAATATTTTTTTCTTATTGTCCCCCTCTAAAACCTAGGTGCGTCTTATAGGGCGAAAAATACGATACTTGCTTGCTCCTCCTCCCGACCTCCCCTGCCCTTTGAGTACGCCACGCACCGTGACGTCACATGGTGGCACTTGGGTGAGTTCCCACACTTTGTCTCCTAGGTCTTGACCCCTGGGGGAGAAGCCACTGCGGTGGTGGCAGTGGCAGCTGCAGCAGCAGCCATACTGTACAGAACATGTTGGTATGCAGACAGATAACGGCAGTGGCGTGACGGAGTTGATGATAACCACTGTCAACAAGGGCAGATCTATTTATCATGCGCAGGTTTCAGAAAATCCTCATAGATCTATGCCTCGTTCATTTTGACAAAAGTGATGTTTTAGGCAATAGCAGAGAACATGCTTGTCCAGCACCACTTACTGGACTGAAAACCCCTTCTGAGATGACACTGGAGGTTGGACAAGACAGTACAGAGAGAGCAAACTGGGCCAGTTTTGGCCACTGTTCCAATCTGCCTGCTCTGAAGTCCATGGTGTCTGGAAACACGGTATGCACCCAAGAAAGGTTAGAGTCCAGGTAGGACTGAACCTAGTTGTTCAGATGGTAAATGCTTTGATAGTGAGGGTCTAAAAGTATGGTTATCCAGTAATCAGATTGCTTGATAACAATGTAAAATAACAATGTGCCTTTCAGTACATTAGCAAATGCAAAAAAATTGTGGAGCCCCAGTTATGGGTCTACAACACAGTGAAAGCCAGATATCCCTCAAAGGAAGGAAAAACAAGCAAAAGGGTGTCTCCATTACAGAGATCACCAAAACCACCATATTAAGTGGCCCCTATGTCAAGATCCCGCTCTTTTACAAGCTTTAAGGATATGACCGGGAAGACCTAAGCAAGTTATCCATCCACAGACAGCTGTTTCGGGGTGTTGCCCCTCATCAGTGTGGAGTAGGATTCTGGCTAACCAGGAGCAATGCTTTGGTGACTACTCAAACAAAGCAATAGCTGATCTTAGGGAGACCAGCTACAAAAATACCGTGGAGCCTCACTTAAGAGTCTCAAACACAGCAATCCAAAGTGCAAAGCTCCCTGGGAAACATAAAATGCAAAAAAATTGTGGAGCCCCAGTTATGGGTCTACAACACAGTGAAAGCCAGATATCCCTCAAGGAAGGAAAAACAAGCAAAGGGGTGTCTCCATTACAGAGATCACCAAAACCACCATATTAAGTGGCCCCTATGTCAAGATCCGCTCTTTTACAAGCTTTAAGGATGTGACGGGAAGACCTAAGCAAGTTATCCATCCACAGACAGCTGTTTCGAGGTGTTGCCCCTCATCAGTGTGGAGTAGGATTCTGGCTAACCGGGAGCAATGCTTTGGTGACTACTCAAACAAAGCAATAGCTGATCTTAGGAGACCAGCTACAAAAATACCGTGGAGCCTCACTTAAGAGTCTCAAACACAGCAATCAAAGTGCAAAGCTCCCTGGGAAACATAAAATGCAAAAAGATTGTGGAGCCCCAGTTATGGGTCTACAACACAGTGAAAGCCAGATATCCCTCAAAGGAAGGAAAAACAAGCAAGGGGTGTCTCCATTACAGAGATCACCAAAACCACCATATTAAGTGGCCCCTATGTCAAGATCCGCTCTTTTACAAGCTTTAAGGATGTGACGGGAAGACCTAAGCAAGTTATCCATCCACAGACAGCTGTTTCGAGGTGTTGCCCCTCATCAGTGTGGAGTAGGATTCTGGCTAACCGGGAGCAATGCTTTGGTGACTACTCAAACAAAGCAATAGCTGATCTTAGGGAGACCAGCTACAAAAATACCGTGGAGCCTCACTTAAGAGTCTCAAACACAGCAATCCAAAGTGCAAAGCTCCCTGGGAAACATAAAATGCAAAAAGATTGTGGAGCCCCAGTTATGGGTCTACAACACAGTGAAAGCCAGATATCCCTCAAAGGAAGGAAAAACAAGCAAGGGGTGTCTCCATTACAGAGATCACCAAAACCACCATATTAAGTGGCCCCTATGTCAAGATCCCGCTCTTTTACAAGCTTTAAGGATGTGACAGGGAAGACCTAAGCAAGTTATCCATCCACAGACAGCTGTTTCGAGGTGTTGCCCCTCATCAGTGTGGAGTAGGATTCTGGCTAACCGGGAGCAATGCTTTGGTGACTACTCAAACAAAGCAATAGCTGATCTTAGGGAGACCAGCTACAAAAATACCGTGGAGCCTCACTTAAGAGTCTCAAACACAGCAATCCAAAGTGCAAAGCTCCCTGGGAAACATAAAATGCAAAAAGATTGTGGAGCCCCAGTTATGGGTCTACAACACAGTGAAAGCCAGATATCCCTCAAAGGAAGGAAAAACAAGCAAGGGGTGTCTCCATTACAGAGATCACCAAAACCACCATATTAAGTGGCCCCTATGTCAAAGATCCGCTCTTTTACAAGCTTTAAGGATGTGACAGGGAAGACCTAAGCAAGTTATCCATCCACAGACAGCTGTTTCGAGGTGTTGCCCCTCATCAGTGTGGAGTAGGATTCTGGCTAACCGGGAGCAATGCTTTGGTGACTACTCAAACAAAGCAATAGCTGATCTTAGGGAGACCAGCTACAAAAATACCGTGGAGCCTCACTTAAGAGTCTCAAACACAGCAATCCAAAGTGCAAAGCTCCCTGGGAAACATAAAATGCAAAAAAGATTGTGGAGCCCCAGTTATGGGTCTACAACACAGTGAAAGCCAGATATCCCTCAAAGGAAGGAAAAACAAGCAAAGGGTGTCTCCATTACAGAGATCACCAAAACCACCATATTAAGTGGCCCCTATGTCAAGATCCGCTCTTTTACAAGCTTTAAGGATGTGACAGGGAAGACCTAAGCAAGTTATCCATCCACAGACAGCTGTTTCGGGGTGTTGCCCCTCATCAGTGTGGAGTAGGATTCTGGCTAACCGGGAGCAATGCTTTGGTGACTACTCAAACAAAGCAATAGCTGATCTTAGGAGACCAGCTACAAAAATACCGTGGAGCCTCACTTAAGAGTCTCAAACACAGCAATCCAAAGTGCAAAGCTCCCTGGGAAACATAAAATGCAAAAAGATTGTGGAGCCCCAGTTATGGGTCTACAACACAGTGAAAGCCAGATATCCCTCAAAGGAAGGAAAAACAAGCAAGGGGTGTCTCCATTACAGAGATCACCAAAACCACCATATTAAGTGGCCCCTATGTCAAGATCCCGCTCTTTTACAAGCTTTAAGGATGTGACAGGGAAGACCTAAGCAAGTTATCCATCCACAGACAGCTGTTTCGGGGTGTTGCCCCTCATCAGTGTGGAGTAGGATTCTGGCTAACCGGGAGCAATGCTTTGGTGACTACTCAAACAAAGCAATAGCTGATCTTAGGGAGACCAGCTACAAAAATACCGTGGAGCCTCACTTAAGAGTCTCAAACACAGCAATCCAAAGTGCAAAGCTCCTGGGAAACATAAAATGCAAAAAGATTGTGGAGCCCCAGTTATGGGTCTACAACACAGTGAAAGCCAGATATCCCTCAAAGGAAGGAAAAAACAAGCAAAGGGTGTCTCCATTACAGAGATCACCAAAACCACCATATTAAGTGGCCCCTATGTCAAGATCCGCTCTTTTACAAGCTTTAAGGATGTGACGGGAAGACCTAAGCAAGTTATCCATCCACAGACAGCTGTTTCGAGGTGTTGCCCCTCATCAGTGTGGAGTAGGATTCTGGCTAACCAGGAGCAATGCTTTGGTGACTACTCAAACAAAGCAATAGCTGATCTTAGGGAGACCAGCTACAAAAATACCGTGGAGCCTCACTTAAGAGTCTCAAACACAGCAATCCAAAGTGCAAAGCTCCCTGGGAAACATAAAATGCAAAAAGATTGTGGAGCCCCAGTTATGGGTCTACAACACAGTGAAAACCAGATATCCCTCAAAGGAAGGAAAAACAAGCAAAGGGTGTCTCCATTACAGAGATCACCAAAACCACCATATTAAGTGGCCCCTATGTCAAGATTTTGCTTGTTTTTCCTTCCTTTGAGGATATCCTGTGCTGTAGAACCATAACTGAGGCTCCTATTTGCATTCCATCTTCCCAGAGCTACAGATTACTGTGTTTGGGCTCTAGCAGGCTCACGATTGTAGCTGGTCTCCCTAAGATCAGCTATTGCTTTGTTTGAGTACATTAGCAAGCAACCATACTTCTTGCCATGTTTATCCGTGTGCCTCCTCCGCAACTGTCTCCTCTATGGGACTTTCTCTGTGTGGATCCCAAACAGTTCAGATGGAAGCATTTGAAATGCTAAATGAAGGAAATTATACCTTTTCTATTATTGATATCTAATATTTCAATGTACAGTTGATACAACTAAATGTGATAGATTCATATTTAGAGTTGAGCGAACACCTGGATGTTCGGGTTCGAGAAGTTCGGCCAAACTTCATGAAAATGCTTGGGCTCGGGATCCGAACTCGACCCGAACTTGATCCTGAACCCCATTGAAGTCAACGGGGACCCAAACTTTTGGGCACTAACAAGGCTATGAAATAGCCCTGGAAAGGGCTAGAGTGCTGCAAAAGGCATCAAAATGTAGGTAAATACCCTGAAAACAAATGTGGATAGGGAAATGACAAAATAAAATAAATAAAAATTAACCAATATCAATTTGTAACTTCGAGGAGGAGGTGTAATAGGAGTTTGGGGTGGCGTCAGGTGGTAATGCTATGGGAGTTGAAGTTCTCATCTCAGCCAAAAAGGATTTATGTCTGCCAGCAGTGTCGCAGGCCTCACTCACAGACTTGGGCCAATGGCAACCATACATGGGAGTTGAAGTTGTCATCACAGACAAGAAGGAATTATGTCTGCCTGCAGGGCCACAGGCCTCATTCAAACATTCTGGCCCATGGGACCCACAAAGTGGAGAGTTAAAATCACGCCAAGACAGTATTGATTTCACCAAGAAATGACACAGGCCTCATTCACTAATTCAGGACCATGGCACCCGCAAAGAGGAGAGCGGTCCCGTAACAGCAACACAGGCCTCAGGTCAACCTGCAATGGAACAGGCCATTATCATTTATGTAGGCCCCTTGACACCCAGACAGGGGAGAGGTCATTTGACAATAAAAAGAGGTTAATGTCTCACCCCAATGCAGCAAGCGATGAAACGAAATATAGGCCCCTGACAACCAGACAATGTAGAGGTCATTTGACAGTATAAAGAGGATAATGTCTCCCACCAAAGCAACAGGTGATTATCTGAAATGTAGGCCCCTGGCACCTAGAGGAGAGAGGTCCCATAGCACAAAATCAGGCTTCATGTCACCCAGCAATGGAAAAGGCAAACTTTCAGTTATTTAGGCCCCAGCAGCCAGAGGAGAAAGGTCCCATATCCGTTAATCAATCTTGATGTCACCTGCCAAAGCAGCAGGCGATTAACAGAATTTTAGGCCCCTGACACCCAGACAGAGGAGAAGTTCATTCAACTTGGGGCTGCCCCCCAAATAATGGTACAATTAAAAAAGAGGATTTAATAAAGAAGTGCCCTGGAGTAAAAGAATGTATGGTTGAGGGAGAGGCAGTTATAAATGTCTAATCTGCACAAGGTATGGACAAGTCCTGTGGGATCCATACCTGGTTAATTTTAATGAACGTGAGCTTGTCCACATTGGCTGTGGACAGGCAGCTGCGTTTGTCTGTAATGATGCCCCCTGCAGTGCTAAATACACGCTCAGACAATACAATGGCCGCAGGGCAGGCCAGCACCTCCAAGGCATAAAGGGCAAGCTCTGGCCATGTGGACAATTTGGAGACCCAGAAGTTGAATGGGGCAGAACCATCAGTCAGTATGTGGAGGCGTGTGCACATGTAATGTTCCACCATGTTATTGAAATGCTGCCTCCTGCTAACACATTCCCCATTAGCTGGTGGTGCAGTATGCTGTGGTGCGGTGACAAAACTTTTCCACAGCTCGGCCATGCTAACCCTGCTGTCTGAGGAGCTGGCCGTGACACAGCTGTGTTGGCGACCTCTTCCTCCTCCTCCGCCTTGTGCTTCCACTTGTCCCCCCGTGTCTGTTGGGAATGCTCTCAGAAGAGCGTCTACCAGCATGCGCTTGTGGTCGCACATCTTCCTTTAGTTGGTTAAGTACTACAAAGACCGCAACAAGGTACACAGGTATGGCATGCAGGCCCAGTCACTAGTGGTGAAGTGGTGCTGATCCGCAGAGCAACTGACCCGTGCCTACTGCATCTGAAACTCCACTATCGCCTGATGCTGCTCGAACAGTCTCTCCAGCATATGTAAGGTGAAGTTCCACCTGGTGAGCATGTCACATATGAGGTGGTGAGCAGGAAGGCCGAAGTTACGCTGCAGCACAGACAAGCGAGCAGCAGCAGGATGAGAACGCCCGCGCACATACGGACTGCACTTTCAGCAGCAGCTCTGACATGTCTGGGTAGTTTTTAAGAAACTTCTGCACCACAAGATTCAGCACATGCGCCAGGCAAGGGATGTGCGTCGAACCGGCTAGTCCCAGAGCTGCAACGAGATTTCGCCCATTATCACACACCACCAAGTCGGGCTTGAGGCTCACCGGCAGCAAACACTCATCAGTCTGCTGTTCTATGCCCCTCTAAAGCTCCTGTGCGGTGTGGGGTTTGTCACCCAAACACATGAGTTTTAAAATCACCTGCTGAAATTTACCCCGGGCTGTGCTGAAGTTGGGGGGTGAGGTTCTTTCGATGACCGGATGTGGGGGTGGTAGAAGAGGAGTAGGAGGAGGAGGAGGAGGATGCAACAGGAGGCAATGAATAATGCCCTGCGATCCTCGGCGGTGGAAGGACATGTGTAAAACCGCTATCCGCCTCGGGCCCAGCCACCACTACATTTACCCAGTGTGCAGTTAGGGAGATATAGCGACCCTGGCCGTGCTTACTGGTCTATGTATCTGTGGTTATGTGGACCTTGCCACAGATGGCGTTGCGCAGCGCACACTTGATTTTATCCTCCACTTGGTTGTGCAGGGAAGGGACGGCTCGCCTGGAAAAGTAGTCGCGGCTGTGAACAACGTACAGCCACCGCCATCAGCTGTTTGAAACAGTCCGTCTTAAAATTCTGGCATTCAGGGTCAGGGCTCGAGGGTGGGTAGGTGGGTATTTCCTACTTCTCTGAATGCTGCCGTGTGACATGGTGGAGATGCTTGGTGATGGTGTCGTATGTGATGGTGTTGGTGGAACATCCTCTGTTTGCTGATCGCCAGGTGCCACGGTGATGCCAGAGGTGGAGGGAGAGGCCGAGCCAGCAGCAGAAGAGGGAGCAGGAGGAGCATGAGAGAGTTCCTTGTTTTTAAGGTGTTTACTCCACTGCAGTTCATGCTTTGCATGTAGAAGCCTGGTCATGCAGGTTGTGCTCAAGTTAAGAACGTTTATGTCTCGCTTCAGGCTCTGATGGCACAACATGCAAACCACTTGTGTCTTGTCGTCAGGACATTGTGTGAAGAACTGCCATGCCAATGAACTCCTTGGAGCAGGCCTTGGTGTGCTAGGTGCCTGGGTGCGGTGGACAGTAGCAGGCATACTGTCTATGGGACGGCCGCTGCGCTTTTGCAACCTGCTCCCTCTTTTGCTGTGCTGTTGCCTCTGTGCGACCACTGCCTCTTCCTCAGAACTACACGCCTCACTAGCACGACCTTCAGTCCAGTCTGGATCTAGGACTTCATCATCCTTCACATCATCATCCACCCATTGATGACCCCTGCCCTCCTCGTCGGTCTGCACATTTCAGAAAGCCACAGCAGTTGGAACCTGTATTTCATCATCAGAGACATTTTGTGGCGGCATTCCCATGTCCTCATCCTGCAACAAAAGTGGTTGAGCATCAGTGCATTCAACGTCTTCCTCTTCTGGGGCAGGGCTAGGTGGATGGGCTGGGGAAACCCTGCCAACAGAGTCATCAAAAAGCATGAGACTTTCCTGCATGATTTGGGGCTCTGACTGCTTGGCTGATTTACAAGGGGGTGAGGTGGAAGACTGATGGGCATGGGCTACAGGTGCCAACTCTGAGCTTTCTGCAGAGGACTGGGTGTTAGATACTGTGAAGGAACTGGAGGCACTGTCAGCAACCCAATCTACTATCGCCTGTACATGTTCTGGCTTCACCATCCGTAGAGCACCATTTGGGCCTATCAAATAACGCTGCAGATTCTGTCGCCTACTCGCACCAGATGAAAGTGTTTGACTTGGAGCGGTAGTTGGCGCTGAACGTCCAAGTCCTCTCCCAGCAACAGGAGCTCCACCAACACCACCACGACCATGCCCACGTCCCTTATTGGATGTTCTCCTCATAATTTGCGTTCACCCACCAAGCTGAAAGATTGGTCTCTCTCCGGTGTCAATTTACCTGCCACTAGTCGACAATTACGTTCGCTAAGGCAGTGCCCGTGTCATAAAAATGCTCTGTGGACCCAGAATAATGTTTTTTGTGCCCAAAATACACTAATTCTCAATTTCTATGCGGAAATGTAAAAAAAAAATTTGGTACGCTATGCACAAGTGGTTTGTGGAACAAAAACAAGTATTTTTGTCATAAAATACTGAAATTTTGTATTTCACTGCTGTAAATTGAAATTATTTCTACGCCGGACGCACAACTATTTTTTCGGCTTAAAACCCCAAAATGCTGTTTTTAACTTCTGTACATTAACAGTAGATATTTATACTATGTATGGACACCAGATTTGGGGACCCAGAACACAGATTTGGTCACCAAAATTCACAAATGCAGTATACAACTGCTATATATTGGAAATAATTATTTAAACGACGGATGCACAACTGTTTTTTCGGCCTAAAACACAGATTTTTTCAATAAAACCCCAGTTTTTTACTGCTGTAAATTTAAACTAGATATTTATATTGTGTATGTACAACTGCTTTGTAAAACAGGAATTTTGCCTTTTTCACACAATAATGCACCATTTCTCAGCTGTAATGTAAAATCGGTATTTAGGCAGTGTATTTCAAAATGCTTTGTGGATCAGGATTTCCACTTTTTTGTCAAAAAAGTTATGCTGTATTTCACAGCAGCAATGTAAAATAGGTGGTTGTATTGAGTATTTCAAACTGTTTGGTGGACCTATTTCCATGCAGAAATATAAAATATGTCGTTGGACGGTGTATGCAGAATTGTTGTGTGGACAAGGAATAAGTTTTTTCCCCCAAAATTACACGGATTCTCTATTTCACCGCAGAAATGTCAAATATATATTTCGGTGGTGTAAAATAGGCTTGGTGGATCAGAATGACCACTTTTTTTTTTAACTAAAATACACTGATGCACTATTTGATAGCTGAAATGGAATATACGGTTTAGTGCATAGTATAGAAAAATGCTATACAAAAGGCAATATAGGGGACTTGAGCAGCCAGAAAAAAAAAGTTTTTTTTCCCTTCACTGAGCTACAAAATAGGATTAGGCTGATGTCCCTGGCAGACATGCAGTACACTGCAGTGCCTAAAATGGCTGCCGACCCCCACCTCAGTAACAGATGGGTTACAAAAAAAAATCTCCCTGGCAGTGGCTGGGTACAGAAATGTTGGATTGCTGAGGCTCCCTCACTCTCTATGTGCTGTATCTTGTGGATTAAAGTTGCACAGGTTCTTCAGATTTCTGCCCTATTCTGTCCCTGATTGCACCAGCAGTAACCTTGCTCTAATCTCAATTCAGCAGACTGACGTGCGGCACTACGTGACTCCAGCCTATAAAGAGGCTGGGTCACATGCTGCACTCAGCCAATCACAGCCATGCCATTAGTAGGCATGGCTGTGATGGCTTCTTAGGGCAAGAAGTAAAACCCTTGCTGATTGGCTGCTGTGCAGCCCTTCAGAAAGTGGGAAGAAATCGACGAACAACGGACCCGAACCCACACTTTTTTTAAAATCTTCGGGTCCGTGTCCCGAACACCCCAAAATTCGGTACGAACCCGAACTATACAGTTCGGGTTCGCTCAACTCTATTTATATTTAAATTGCTGTATATTACAACTCGTTCCTGAACCCAGTTGTCTAAAATGTACATATTTTCAATCAATATTACTATGAATTTGAGCAGAGCAGTAGCCAGATAATTTACACTTCAATAAAATGAATTACTGTGACCTAATGTGTGTTGGCTAGATAATTTAGAAGGCTGACACTAAGCTCAGATCAATACATTTAGATAGTGAGCTAATCATGTAAATCAGCAAAATTCAAATTAATATAGTTATGACTGTTTAAAAGCAAATAATTTATGTTTTAATGTTCTTAGGTTGCTTTTACTATATAGCAAGTATGTTAATTATTAGTGATGTGCGAGCATGCTCGGACGAGTATTGGTTCGGCTTGAGCATCGCTTTATTCGGCACTTGGCTTTACTCGGCCGAGCACAACGTGTATTCGTCGCATTGCTCGAGTCTCCTCCATGTTTGGTGCCTTCTAAGCAGCCAATCAAGGTCCAGGTAAGTAATTCCCCTCAGTGTAAGGCTATAGCCACGATAGCTGTAAGACTTACACTGATTGGCTGGCCGGAACAAGCGATACCAATTCATAAAGGATCTGAGGTCCGGCGCTTGGCTCATTCAGCGTCAGGGAGAGCAGACAGTAAGCAGGGAAAGATAGCATTTTACTGATTTTACTCCAAAAACCTTATTGAAAGACTTAAATACGTCCTTTTAAGGACCAGAGTGTGTGCTTGACAGCAGTGCAGCACTTTTTTTTTTTTTTTTTTTTAAAGAAGGGGTTTGCTTCAGCACAATCAGGTACAGGCATCACCAGGAAGGGACAGATAGTGCAGGGCTTGAAAATCGTTTTTTTTTAACTTCTAAAAGACAGAAAGATTTCAGATTAATGACATCTACAATACGCCATCTGAACGCAGTATGTTGGTCAGATATTATAAAAAGGGGCTTATCCACTACAGTGTGCCTGGTACTGAGATATACATTTCACCATCAGAGAAAAAGAAGATTTTTGTGAAACTCACCTGTAAAATAATTTTCTCGTCTTTTCCATTGGGAGACACAGACCATGGATAAAGCTTAGAGGTATCACTAGGAGGGACACTATGCAAATACAAAAGAAGGCTCCTCCTCCTCGGGCTATACCCCCAGGCTCCAGCAGGAGGAAGTCAGGCGTTGCAAAAGCAGTAGGAGAAGGAGAACAGTCCAAACAATGGAAATCAACAGACCCTAGACCATGAGGTCCAACCAGAATAAAACAGAGCAACAATCCTCCTCTGCACAACTAGGAAGGGGCGGGAGCTGTGTCCCCCAATGGAAAAGACGAGAAATTTTTTTTACAGGTGAGTTTCACAAAAATCTCCTTTTCTCGTACATTCCATTGGGGGACACAGACCATGGGACATCCCAAAGATGTCCATGGGGTGGTAAACAAATCGCAACACCTCCAGGACGAACGTCCAACAGTCAAACAGGAACCACAGCCTGCAAAACCTTGCGTCCAAAGACCGCATCAGCAGAAGCCAGCGAATGTAACTGATAACACTTCGTGAAAGTATGCAAGGATGACCAGGTGGCCGCCTTACTCAACTGGGACGCGGAAGCTCGGTTGCGTCTTGCCCAGGAAGCTCCCACCGCCCTAGTGGAGTGAACGGTAACCAGAGCCGGGGGAATCTTGCCACGAGCGTGATAAGCCGCAGCAATAGCCGACCGAATCCAGCGCGCCACAGTGACCTTGGAGGCCTCCAGACCCTTACGAGGCCCCTCTGGTACCACAAACAGAGAATCCAAGAAGCAGTAGCCGCCAGATACACCCTCAGAACCCTAACAACATCTAGGGAATGAAGAGCACGCTCCTTGGAATTGGCCGGATAGGGACAAAAAGAGGGGAGTACAATGTCTTCATTAAGGTGGAAGGCAGACACCACCTTGGGCAGAAAGGGCGGGACCGGACGAAGCACTACCTTATCCTGATGGAAAACCAGGAAGGGTTCCCGGCAGGATAGCGCAGTCAGCTCTGACACTCGCCTAATGGAGGTGATGGCAACCAGAAAAACCGCCTTCCAGATGAGGAAGGTAAGAGACACCTCCCTGAGGGGCTCGAAAGGGGGCCCCTGGAGAGCAATTAGAACTAAGTTAAGGTCCCAAGACTGTAGGGGGGGGGGAAACATATGGGGCCACCGAGTGTGCCACCCCCTGAAGGAAAGTTCGCACAGGATGAAGCAGGGCAAGGGATCTTTGGAAAAAGATAGCCAGAGCCGAGACTTGACCCTTCAAAGAGCCGAGAGAGAGAGACCCATCTCAAGGCCCTAATGGAGAAAAGAAAGTACTACTGGAACGGAAAAATGAAGAGGAGGGAAACCCGAGGACTCACAAAAGGACAGGAAGGCCTTCCAGGTACAATAATAAATCAGAGAGGAAGCCAGCTTCCGCGCCTTGATCATGGTCCTCACCACAGAATCCGAAAATCCCCATTTTTTTTAGGATGGTGGTCTCAACAGCCACGCCGTTAAACGCAGCGACCGTAAATTCCGGTGGAAGAGAGGCCCCTGAGACAGCAGATTGTCTGTTGGGAAGAGGCCAAGGTGCGTCCGCCAGCATGCGCGCAATTTCCGAGAACCAGGCGCGACGAGGCCAGTCCGGGGCGATGAGAACGGTCGGGATCCCCTCCACCTCGATCTTGCGCAGAACCTTTGGCAGCAAGAGAAGCGGAGGAAAAACATAAAGAAGCCTGGATTGCCGCCACGGAGACACCAGCGCGTCCACACCGGTAGTGACGATCGTCCAGGAGAACGGGAGAAAAGACCTCCCTGACGCCAGAATCGGAGGGGAGAGCCACCAGGACAAGGAAGCCTGAACCCGTCGAGGGAGACGGATCCGGGTTTCCAGTCCCTGAGGGGACTTGTCTCAAAGAGAAAGAATCATCCACTGCAGTGGACGAGTGTGGAACTGGGCGTACGGAACGGCTTCGAAGGAGGCCACCATGAGGCCCAGGGTCTGCATGCACTGTCGAATGGAAAAAGACTGGGGGCGAAGCAGGAGCGAAACTGCCTCCTGAATCTGGGAGGACTTGGAGTCCGGCAGGAAAACCCTGGCAACCTATGTGTCCAGGAGCATGCCCAGGA
The DNA here is from genome assembly GCA_033119425.1 of Bufotes viridis. NCBI lineage: Eukaryota > Metazoa > Chordata > Amphibia > Anura > Bufonidae > Bufotes > Bufotes viridis. Next base: position 347,114,443 of record CM065590.1, read on the forward strand.
AGGAGAGCCTCTGGGAGGGAAGAAGTGACGACTTGGGGCAATGGATCAACCAGCCAAACTGTTCCAGAGTCTGGACGGTGATCCGGACACTGTCCTCGGCCTGCGGAAGAGAGGGGGCCTTTATCAGAATGTCGTCCAAGTAGGGCAATAGGGAAATGCCCCTTGAATGCAGAACAGCCATGAGGGGCGCCAGGATCTTGGTAAAGACTCGAGGAGCAGTCGCCAACCCGAAAGGGAGGGCGACGAACTGATAATGACAGTCCCCAATGGCGAACCGCAGGTAGCGATGGTGCAACTCCGCTATAGGGACGTGCAAATAAGCATCCTGAATGTCCACCGACGCAAGGAATTCCCCGGGCAGCAGAGATGCAACGACCGAGCGGAGGGACTCCATGTCCCGTAGAAACTTGTTGAGAAGCTTCAGGATCAGGATCGGACACACAGACCCCTCCTTCTTCGGAACAACAAAAAGGTTGGAGTAGAAGCCTGTGCCCTGTTCTTCCAGGGGAACAGGGGTGATCACCCTCTAGTCCAGAAGGGAGGAAACCGCCATCAAGAGAGCCGAAACTCGGGCGGGGTCCCCCGAAACGCGAGTAAGGAAGAAGCGTTCCGGTGGTCTGGATTCGAACTCTATCTTGTAGCCAGATGCTACAATTTCCAGAGCCCAAACGTCTTGAACGTGAGCCCTCCAGATGAAAGGAGAGCAAACGGCCCCCCACCGAGAGAGGTGGGGGTGTCCATTCATGCAGAAGCTTGCTTTGGGGCCACAGGATGGGTCGACTGAGCCTTGGGGCACCAGGAAGGCTGGGGCTTGAAGGAGGGCTTCTTACGGGAGTCTTGAGACCCGCCAGTCGAGGGAGCTGAAGACGGCCTGGCAGAGGAGAAGCAGCGAAAGGAGTGGAACCTGGAACCGGAAGACCTCGCCTGAACAGGGCACCTGGACCTCGGTTGAGGCAGATGAGTACTCTTGCCCCCAGTAGCTGCAGAGATGAAATCATCCAGCTGGAATCCAAAAAGCCGCGAACCATCAAAGGGAAGGTTAGTGAGGGAACGCTTGGAGGAAGCATCAGCGTCCCACACCTTTAACCAGATTTCTCTGCGCTGGATGACAGAGAGGGCCGAAATGCGGGCAGAGAGGGCGCCAATGTCCATGGAAGCCTCGCAAAGAAACTTAGCAGCCTGAGACATCTGGAGAAAATCCAAGGTGTCTAAAGACGCATGCTTCTCCGCCAAATCCTGGTGATGACGTTGCAGCCACACTGAGAGTGCCCTGGCGACCCATGCGGATGCAAAGGCTGGACGCAGGGACGTGCCCTCCAGAGAAAAGATGGATTTAGAAAGGGAATCCAAACGCCGATCCACAGCGTCCTGTAGAGAGGAGCCGTCCGAGACCGGGAGAGCGGTATTTTTGGCCAATCTGGCTACCAGAGGATCCACCTTAGGGGGGGAAGCCCACTTTTCTACACTAGGCAGCAGGAAACGGGTAAAGCGTATCGCAGTATGCGCTTACTGGCAGTAAACTTTTGGTTAGGCCGGTCCCAAGCCTTGGATATGGCCGCGGTGAATTCTCCATGAATGGGAAAAACGGTGGTCTTAGACTTTTTGTGCGGAAAAAGGGCAAACTCCTGACTGGTGGAGGGAGGAGAGTCCTCTTAAATATCAAAAGTGTCACGAACCGCCGTAACCAAGTCGGCAACCATGGCGGACAGTTTAGGCGGAGGGTCCCGTTCCGTCACCTCATCCGGATTGGATAATTCCCCTTCAGACTTGTGCTCCCTAGTAGGGGGAGAATCATCTGAACGCGCCTCCAGGCGAGGGGGAGAAGTGGAGACATCCGAAGAAGAATGCTGCCGCTCACGCTGCCTCTTAGAGACCGGGCATCCTCTGTGAGACTCACTATGAGGAGATAGCGTGGGGGGCGACCCAGGACTGGCGGCCACCATACGCTCCATAAAGGACTTGGCCGCTTTGGCTACTAGGGCCAAATCGGCAGCCGCACTGGACATGGCGGATGCCCAGAAAGGTACCGCAGGGTCCGCAGTGACAGGCGGGGAGCTGGGCTGAACAAGTGAAGGAGGAGCACTATGATCCGGTCCAGGGACAGGGCAGGAGGCACAGGTACCCGTGACAGAGAGAGGCAGAAGACACACTCTGCAGGACCCCAGTGGGGCCTAAGAGGTCTTGGCAGATTTAGGGGGGACCCCAGGTTAAGGCATGATTTGGCACCTTAAGAAAAAAGAAAGGAGGCCGAAAAACTACCACCAGACTGCAGCAAAGCTAACTTGTCCTACCAGTCTAGCAAGCCCAGACGTCCACAGCAAGCAGAGCAGTGCAGGAGCTGGGGAGCGCACGAGAGCCGGGTACTCGTGTAGGAGCCGGAGACGCCGGAGGTGGCGCTAAGCTCCGCCCCCTTGAAGCGTCGTATGGCATGAAAAATAGCGCACGCACGTGCGCGCTTTATGAAAAGAGGCAAGAGAGGCGCCAGGAGCTCCTCCCCCATGGTTGCCCCACCGCTGATCGCAGCAAGCGGGAAAGTAGGGAGAGATAACAGGCGGTCCCCGCTTGTAAGAGAGAGAAGCCGCTGGAAAGTGAGCACAAGGCCGAGAAGCGCGACTCTAATGCGCCGCGCGGGTAAGCGGCTGCGCAGGTAAGAATGCACGGGGGCCCCAGGATCTTGACCTTTTCAGATCCCCTCCTAAACTATGTCACCTATTGTTGAGGGGTCCCCCAGCCGTTGTTTATGCCCCCAGACGGACCAGAGCACTAGAGTCCACCTAGGCAGCCATCCGATTCAGAAAGGGAGAGGGGGAGAGAGGAGAGAGACAGAGTAATATTTATCTGCTCCTGTGTCTTCCTCTCAGTCTTCTCTCTCAAGTGCAGTACCAGTAGGGCTCACCTCTTCAGATGTCTGACTCTGGGAGTGCAGTTCTCTGGATGGAGGGTAGGCAGCAGGTGGCCCAGAGGCAGGTGGGATACCGGAGCTGACAGGTCGAGCCCGGATCCGCTTGTCTTCTGGGGGGGGGGGGTGGAGGAGCCAGGCAACGTCCGATGGAGACACTACTAAGCAAAGACCGACTGGGGGTATAGCCCGAGGAGGGGGAGCTTTCTTTTGTATTTGCATAGTGTCCCTCCTAGAGATCCCTCTAAGCCAGGCATGCTCAACCTGCGGCCCTCCAGCTGTTGCAAAACTACAACTCCCATCATCCCCAGAAAGCCTACAGCTATCAGCCTACAGAAGGGCATGGTGGGAGTTGTAGTTTTAGAACAGCTGGAGGGCCACAGGTTGAGCATCCCTGCTCTAAGCTATACCCATGGTCTGTGTCCCCCAATGGAATGTACGAGAAATAATTTTTTGGGGTAAATTAACCTAACTTGTGCCACATCTGTGTGTGTGTTCATTCAGCAACCGTTATATTAATTACTCCAGCAGAGCGTGATTTATATTTTGGCCATAGTTAACTAGTTTTGGGCACATCTGTGTGTGCGTTTAGGCCGCAACCGTATATACAGTATTCCCGCAGAGAATACATTTTATTTGGGACAAATTTGTATCCAATGTAGAACTACATCCGAATATAGTGTGTATTGTTAAAATTACATCATCTCTGGCCTAGTGTAGTGTGAAAATCTGCATTTTTCTGTATCCAGTACCTTACTGGAAGCCAATAGAGTGTGTATTGTGAAAATTGCATTATCTCTGGCTTAGTGTAGTGCCAAAGATCTGTATTTTTCTGTATCCAGTACACTACAGCAAGCCAATAGAGTGTGTATTGTAAAAATTACATAATATCTGGCTTAGTGTAGTGCCGAAAATCTGTATTTTTTTGTATCCAGTACATTACAGCAAGCCAATAGAGTGAGTATTGTCAAAGTTACATTATCACTGTAACACAAAATATTAAAATCCAGCTCACCCAGATATGTTCCTTGCACAGAGAAATCCAAGATAGATTTTGAACAAATTTTCTTTCTTACAGGTACTCCAGCACAAGAAATGTTTGTAGTCCGTCTTTTTATTCAAACTTCATAGAACACTTACAAAATGGACATCCCTTCACCACTTCACATAACAGGTTGACATGTTTCGAACCGAGACAGTTCTTACTCATAACCTGAATTGTATATGTCTCAGAGCGGCTAAAATACCTTCTCCTCCCCTTTAAAACAGCTGCTGCAATCAGTGGACTTTGCCATACATATAAGAAAAAGGGTGGAGGGAAAGGCTAGATTCAGTCAGAGACAAACACAAACAAACCACCTCCATATTAGATACACATACAATACAAAATATAACAGTACAGGTGTGCATGGGCGTCCACAGAAATTTTTCGGGGGGGGGGGGGGGCCCCCATAATTTTAATTAACACCCATGCTCTGCTTGTTTCTGAGAATGTAATGAAGGGAACGGGCATATTCAGTATCACAAAGTATAATAACGCATGAGCTGTGCAACGTGATGGAAAAGCTTAAATGTATATTATAAGAGCCATAACAGGAACATATTTAAAATATTTATTTTTTGTGAACAACAGAAAACTGGTCAATTAAATAAAGGCTTTGGACCCGGGGGCTGGGCCAAGAGTAGATGGATGGGGAGTGAATTAATATAAATTAAATTTAAATTTCATAACATTAAAGGTTAAGTTTAATTCAAGATAGAAAAGCATAAAAAGACGCACCTAGGTTTTTGAGGAGAAAAATAAGAAAATAAATATTTTTAACCATAAGGTGTGCTTTTGGTAGGTTTTGAACTAATGGTGGCCTGTGGATGACACTATGATGGAGATCTGTGGATGGCACTGTTATGGGGGAAGGATCTGTGAATGACACTGCTATGGGGGGATCGGTGGATGATACTGCTATTGGGGGGGATCTGTGGATGACACTGCTATGGGGGGGGGATCTGTGGATAACACTGCTATGGGGGGGATCTGTAGATGACACTGCTATGGGGGGGGGGGGATCTGTGGATGACACTGCTATGGGGGGAGGGGAAATCTGTGGATGACACTGCTATGGGGGGGGGGATCTGTGGATGGCGCTAGTATAGGGGTATCTGTGGAGGGTGACGCTAGTATAGGGGTATCTGTGGAGGATGACGCTAGTATAGGGGTATCTGTGGAGGATGACGCTAGTATAGGGGATCTGTGGAGGATGACGCTAGTATAGGGGGATCTGTGGAGGATGACGCTAGTATAGGGGATCTGTGGAGGATGACGCTAGTATAGGGGGATCTGTGGAGGATGACGCTAGTATAGGGGGATCTGTGGAGGATGACGCTAGTATAGGGGATCTGTGGAGGATGACGCTAGTATAGGGGGATCTGTGGAGGATGACGCTAGTATAGGGGATCTGTGGAGGATGACGCTAGTATAGGGGGATCTGTGGAGGATGACGCTAGTATAGGGGGATCTGTGGAGGATGACGCTAGTATAGGGGATCTGTGGAGGATGACGCTAGTATAGGGGGATCTGTGGAGGATGACGCTAGTATAGGGGGATCTGTGGAGGATGAGCGCTAGTATAGGGGGATCTGTGGAGGATGACGCTAGCTATAGGGGGATCTGTGGAGGATAGCGCTAGTATAGGGGATCTGTGGAGGATGACGCTAGTATAGGGGATCTGTGGAGGATGACGCTAGTATAGGGGATCTGTGGAGGATAGACGCTAGATATAGGGGGATCTGTGGAGGATGACAGCTAGCTATAGGGGGATCTGTGGAGGATGACGCTAGTATAGGGGGATCTGTGGAGGATGACGCTAGTATAGGGGATCTGTGGAGGATGACAGCTAGTATAGGGGGATCTGTGGAGGATGACGCTAGTATAGGGGGATCTGTGGAGGATGACGCTAGTATAGGGGGATCTGTGGAGGATGACGCTAGTATAGGGGGATCTGTGGAGGATGACGCTAGTATAGGGGATCTGTGGAGGATGACGCTAGTATAGGGGGATCTGTGGAGGATGACGCTAGTATAGGGGGATCTGTGGAGGATGACGCTAGTATAGGGGGATCTGTGGAGGATGACGCTAGTATAGGGGGATCTGTGGAGGATGACGCTAGTATAGGGGGATCTGTGGAGGATGACGCTAGTATAGGGGATCTGTGGAGGATGACGCTAGTATAGGGGGATCTGTGGAGGATGACGCTAGTATAGGGGGATCTGTGGAGGATGACGCTAGTATAGGGGGATCTGTGGAGGATGACGCTAGTATAGGGGGATCTGTGGAGGATGACGCTAGTATAGGGGGATCTGTGGAGGATGACGCTAGTATAGGGGGATCTGTGGAGGATGACGCTAGTATAGGGGGATCTGTGGAGGATGACGCTAGTATAGGGGGATCTGTGGAGGATGACGCTAGTATAGGGGATCTGTGGAGGTGACGCTAGTATAGGGGGATCTGTGGAGGATGACGCTAGTATAGGGGGATCTGTGGAGGTGACGCTAGTATAGGGGGATCTGTGGAGGTGACGCTAGTATAGGGGAATCTGTGGAGTGACGCTAGTATAGGGGGATCTGTGGAGTGACGCTAGTATAGGGGGATCTGTGGAGTGACACTAGTATAGGGGAATCTGTGGAGTGACGCTAGTATAGGGGGATCTGTGGGTGACGCTAGTATAGGGGAATCTGTGGAGTGACAGCTAGTATAGGGGGAATCTGTGGATGACACTAGTATAGGGGAATCTGTGGATGACACTAGTATAGGGGGAATCTGTGGATGACACTAGTATAGGGGAATCTGTGGGTGACACTAGTATAGGGGAATCTGTGGAGTGACACTAGTATAGGGGGAATCTGTGGATGACACTAGTATAGGGGGAATCTGTGGATGACACTAGTATAGGGGGAATCTGTGGATGACACTAGTATAGGGGAATCTGTGGATGACACTAGTATAGGGGGAATCTGTGGATGACACTAGTATAGGGGAATCTGTGGGTGACACTAGTATAGGGGAATCTGTGGATGACACTAGTATAGGGGAATCTGTGGATGACACTAGTATAGGGGGAATCTGTGGATGACACTAGTATAGGGGAATCTGTGGATGACACTAGTATAGGGGAATCTGTGGATGACACTAGTATAGGGGGAATCTGTGGGTGACACTAGTATAGGGGGAATCTGTGGATGACACTAGTATAGGGGAATCTGTGGGTGACACTAGTATAGGGGAATCTGTGAGTGACACTAGTATAGGGGAATCTGTGGATGACACTAGTATAGGGGGAATCTGTGGATGACACTAGTATAGGGGGAATCTGTGGGTGACACTAGTATAGGGGAATCTGTGGGTGACACTAGTATAGGGGAATCTGTGGGTGACACTAGTATAGGGGGAATCTGTGGGTGACACTAGTATAGGGGGAATCTGTGGGTGACACTAGTATAGGGGAATCTGTGGGTGACACTAGTATAGGGGAATCTGTGGGTGACACTAGTATAGGGGGAATCTGTGGATGACACTAGTATAGGGGGAATCTGTGGGTGACACTAGTATAGGGGGAATCTGTGGGTGACACTAGTATAGGGGGAATCTGTGGGTGACACTAGTATAGGGGGAATCTGTGGGTGACACTAGTATAGGGGGAATCTGTGGGTGACACTAGTATAGGGGGAATCTGTGGGTGACACTGCTATAGGGGGAATCTGTGGGTGACACTACTGATATGGGGGATCCGTGGGTGACACACTGATATGGGGGATCCGTGGATGGCACACTTGTATGGGGGATGACACTGTTATGGGGGATCTGTGGATGACACTGCAGGGCTCCAGACAAAAAAAAATAACCAGGAGCCATTGGCTCCTAAACTGAAAAATTTAGGAGGCAAATAAAAATGCATAAATTATAATTTAAAAAAAGACTTGGAGGAGAAGATGAGACGCAGGTCACAGTAGTGAGCCAGCACTATATATAGGAGAATACAGAACCACATACCTCTCACATCCAGTGACATCTTCTGGGGGACACGGTGACTAAAAATGGTTAATTACGCGGTTTTGATTTTGTTCTATTTTTTCGCGGTGTGGAGGCACGGACAGAAACACCACAGAAGCGCTCGTAGTGCTTCCCATCCGTTCTCCCGTCCCATACTGCATCCCCCTGATTGCGGACCCATTCAAATGTATAGGTGCCTCTTGCATGTGGGGGCACAATGGCAGTGTGAATGAGGCCTTAGACACGCACAGGGACAGACAGACACACACACACACAGGGACGGACAGACACACACACACACAGGGACGGACAGACACACACACAGGGACGGACACACACACACACAGGGATGGACAGACACACACAGGGACGGACAGACACAGACACACACGCAGGGACAGACAGACACACATAAACCATGGCCCTCAGAATACACCTGGATCTGTGCTATAAACCCCCTTAATTGCATCAGATTCCACTCCACTTGAACCCCACTGCCCCTAAGTGCTCCACCTGCCTCGTCATATATGAGCTGCCCCTCACCTGCTCTCCATGAAGCTCTGTGGTCTCCAGGACTACAGCACATCCTCCATCACTGAGCTGCCTGCAGGCACACAGCCCTCCTTCCTCCATAAGCTGCTGCTGCTGTCGGGGTTTGTCCATGTAACCATGAAGGAGCATGTGACCAGTGATGTCACAGACCTCCTTCTAGCAACTACATTCTACCCGAGGATCTGCTGAGACTCCAGCTATCCTGTTCTGAGTCCTGGGGCCGCTTAGGGTATTTTTACACTTGCGGCAGGACGGATCCGGCAGGATATTCAGCCTGCCGCAAGTGGCCGTACACTGCCATGCTGCCGCTACGTCCCCATTGACTATAATGGGGTGGGGGGCGGAGCTACGGTGCAGCACGGCACTGCACGGCCGGAGATCGCCGGACTAAAAGTGCCGGCCGTGCAGTGCCGTGCTGCGCCGTAGCTCCGCCCCCCGCCTCATTATAGTCAATGGGGACGGAGCGGCAGCACGATAGTGCACGGCCACTTGCGGCAGGACGGATGCGGCAGGCTAAATAGCCTGCCGGATCCGTCCTGCCGCAAGTGTAAAAGTACCCTAAGTGGCCCCAGGACTGCATCCTGCCGCAAGTGTAAAATTACCCTTACCCCAGCAGTGCACATGGTGAAAATTGTCTGCATTGCTGGGATAAGCTGCCCTAGAATGCAAAACAGGCAGGACACAGCTGCAGGAGTAAGCGGACACAGTGGGTCCCGTCACTTGCCGGGTATGCCGTGTTCTAGCGCCTGCCCTGGCCCCGGGGGGGGGGGGGGCACTTGCCCCCACCCCTGCGGACAACCATGCAGGTATGCTATAAAGGTATCAATTACATAACAGTAATACAAATGTTTTTGTTAAGACTTAAATATAATCTAAACTGTGTGTGACGCTGCGATCTCATAATGCAGACTGAAAAAAACGCATAGTGAGAAAACAGCCCAATAAAAGAAAAAGATGGAGCACAGGAAAAAATCTTGCAAAGCCTTGCAAATCGATATAAAATTCCATCTGTCTCAACATCTATATTGGAGGACAATTGATACTTCATATTAATCCAAAAGGCATTATCAAAAAAAATGTATTATTTATTTTTTCATGTTTAGACCAGTGGGATGTCTAGTACCAAGTTTAAAGATCCAAAAGGCTTCGCGATTTAGAATTTTCCTTTTTATGTCTCCACCTCTTATTAATATTGACAACTTTTCAAATGCAAAGGTACAGAGACGGCTCACACTTCGATTATGTGCCATAATAAAGTGATTGGCAGCACTCGACACTCCTACCGCTCGGGGATTGACGATATAGTTCAAGTGCTCGCGAAACCTGGCTTTAAACTGTCTGCTGGTGCTGCCGATGTACATTAAGGCTACATGCACACAACAGTTGTTTTTTGCTGTCCGCAAATCACGTATCCGTCTTCCTTTTTTGTTTTCACATCCACATCCTTTCCGTGTGTCCGCAAATTTTGTAGGTTGTGTTTCCGTGTGTCTTCTGTTTTTTTTGCGGATCCGCAAAAAAAAACAGAAGGCTTGAACCAGTTTCTTAAAGTACCTGTACAAGTGCCATGGTTTCCAAGCAACCATCCGCAAAAAAAACGGATGCGGATGACAAACAGATGGCTTCCGTTGGTCATCCGCATTTTTTGCAGACCCATTGACTTCTATGGGTCCGCAAACCATTTTTTGCGGACAAGAATAGGACATGCCATATTTTTTTTGCGGACGTGAAATGCGGATAGCGGACGCGGACAGGCAACGGAAGAGGCATCCGCATTTTTTATGGATTCATAGAAATGAATGGGAAACCATCGGATCTGCAAAAAAAAACGGAACGGAGGCCGCAAAAAACCACTGCCCTGTGCATGTAGGCTAAATCACAACTCGTACAAAGGATGATATATATAACGCCAACTGTATTGCAGTTGATATGAGATTGAATCCAAAAATCATCCGTATGTAACGAGTTGTGAAACATAGTAGTTTGCAGAGTATAGCTACATGTTTTACAAGGGAATCTTCCACACTTTGAGAAGCCAGTGAAACTAAGCCAATTATGTTGGGTTTTTACACTTGCATTAGTAAATAGGGATGGAGACACAATATTCGCGATAGTTTTTGATTTTTTGACATAAAAAGGAAAATTCTGACTCGTGAAGCCTTTTGGATCTTTAAACTTGGTACTAGACATCCTACTGGTCTAAACATGAAAAAAGAAATAATCAATTTTTATTGATAATGCCTTCTTTTATTGAGCTGTTTTCTCACTATGCGTTTTTTTTCAGTCTGCATTATGAGATAACAGCGTCACACACAGTTTAGATTACATCTAAGTCTTAAAAAAACATTTGTATTACTTTTATGTAATTAATACCTTTGTAGCATACCTGTACTGTTATATTTTGTTTTGTGTGTGTATCTAATATGGAGGTGGTTTGTGTTTGTCTCTGAGTGAATCTAGCCTTCCCCTCCCCCCTTTTTCTTATATGTGTGGCAAAGTCCACTGATTGCAGCAGCTGATTTAAAGGGGAGGAGAAGGTATTTTAGCAGCTCTGAGACATATACAATTCAGGTTATGAGTAAGAACCATCTCGGTTCGAAACATGTCAACCTGTTATGTGAAGTGGTGAAGGGATGTCCATTTTGTGAGTGTTCTATGAAGTTTGAATAAAAAGACGGACTACAAACATTTCCTGTCCTGTGCAAGAAAGTACATTATCTCTGGCCTAGTGTAGTGCTGAAAATCTGTTTTTTTCTGTATCCAGTATATTGCAGTAAGCCAATACAGTGTGTACTAAAAAATTACATTATCTCTGGCCTAGTGTAGTGCCGAAAATTAATATTTTTCTGTATCCAGTATATTACAGCAAACCAATACAGTGTGTATTGTAAAAATTAAATTATCTCTGGCCTAGTGTAGTGCCGAAAATCTGCATTTTTCTGAATCCAGTACATTGCAGCAAGCCAATACAGTGTGTACTAAAAAATTACATTATCTCTGGCCTAGTGTAGTGCCGAAAATTAATATTTTTCTGTATCCAGTATATTACAGCAAACCAATACAGTGTGTATTGTAAAAATTAAATTATCTCTGGCCTAGAGTAGTGCCGAAAATCTGCATTTTTCTGAATCCAGTACATTGCAGCAAGCCAATACAGTGTGTATTGTAAAAAGTACATTATCTCTGGGTTAGTTTAGCGCCGAAAATCTGTATTTTTCTGTATCCAGTACATTACAGCAGGCCAGTAGAGTGTGTATTGTAAAAATTACATTATCTCTTAGCTAATGTAGTGCCGAAAATCTGTATTTTTCTGTATCCAGTACAATACTGGGAGCCAATAGAGTGTGCATTGTCCATATTACATTATTTCTGTGCTAGTGTAGTGGTTACTTCATTTATATCATACCCTCCTGACCCGAATTTCAAGTGTCAGGAGATTAGTAGGAATAGAGGAATGTAACAATTGATGTTTTGCATCCCATTTACATCATATGGATGTCTTATTTGGAATCGGGAGTTTAGAGAATAAATGTATCCCCCGAAGACATTTGACTGATAACGGGGTACAAAGGAATTGGTATGTCTGTGTTGGTAAGCTAGCCTTACAAATCTGTGTACGAGTCCGATTTAAGGCTCCAAAGATAAAATTGCTGTCCATTATCTGCGGCAGCTGACAGCCTTGGCACAGCGCTCGTAGGCTTACCTAGCAACGGGATACGCTGTAGCCTTGTGTAGCCATGTGACCCGCTTCCGGTCTGTGGAGCGCACGCTATGCGTTCCACAGACATGCGATAACTTCCGGTCTTTGGAGCGCACGCTATGCATTCCACAGACATGCGACAGAAAGTAGGGGAGGAGTTTAAAAGCGAGGCGCTTTTAAAAAGGAGGAGACGGAGTGTAGCGTTCTCCCCACTAGATACACCAACGGTGAGGCAGCCTGATGAAAGGGACACTTCCCTGCATTGAACACAGTGGGACCACTGTCCACCTGTAGATTTTAAACGTCACTAGTAAGCAATAAGTGTGTGTTATGGGCACTTGTTGCTGGCGTGCACTGACTAAACTGTGTTAATAAGTGCTGGTAGTTATTTTGTTTGTATGTTTGTCTTTGTATTTTTCAGTTGAACTTCATTATCGATTCCCCTGATGAGTCTTGTGATTGAGACGAAACGTGGCATGTAGGGATTTAGTGAGGGCAAGCATAGGGATTAGGCCCCTAACTAGGGACAGGTTCCGTATGGGGTCGCCCCTATCGGGGCGGGTGCTCTGTGTCTTGTAGGCAGTAAATGTACTAGTCCCCTTCAATGATTTATTTTGAGGGAACCATTGACTAGGGTCATCAGATTACCATTGCCACAAAACACCCGTCCCCAATATCCTCGGCCACTGCAGCGAAGTATATCATTCCAGCATATACTGAACAACCATTTACACGTCTGGAACTGGTAGGATCGTACATATATTTTCTCTTACCAGCAGATGATATGTGATCAAGTGGAATGTGTCGGTAGAGGTTCAGTCCTCTTTTCTGCTCACTGTTTTGTGGTTTTTTCAACTTTTTGAATTATTTTATGGCATATCTAGTAAAAGTTATATTTTAAGTATCTGAATACCTGGTCAACATTGGATTTAGAAATATATTCAGGAGTGTGACCTTACATCCTGGCACATATACGTGCGTACGGGTGGTGAATGAGCTAGTGTAGTGCCGAAAATATGTATTTTTCTTTTTCCAGTACATTGCAGCAAGCCAATACAGTGTGTATTGTAAAAATTCAATTATATCTGGCCTAGTGTAGTGCCTAAAATCTGCATTTTTCTGTATCCAGTACCTTACTGGAGGCCAATAGAGTGTGTATTGTAAAAATTACATTATCTCTGGCCTAGTGTAGAGCTGTGGCTCTGGGCGTGATGCTGATGGTGCAAGTAGAGGCCATGGCCCGGGGCGTGATGCTGATGGTGCAAGCCGAGGCCGTGGCCCTGGGCGCAATGAAACTGTGCCTGCTGCAATTGCATCAGAAAAAACTAAAAAATTCACCTTACCCAGCTTCATGTCTAACTTAGCTTTGTGGCGCAGGACAACACTGTCCAAGTCGGACTAGTGCGAACAGATGATCGGTTGAATTGCAGAAGTTAATGCTTCCAGTCGGTTAAGCACCACCCTCTCTTCTACGAAGTCCAGTCTCTGTAGCCAAGAGTCTCGTCAACTGCATCCTCACTCTGATCCTCCTTCCTCCCACTATGTCGCATCTGGCCAAACAAGTGATCCCACACTCAGATATTCACATCACCTCTTTTCATCGCCTGTACTTAGTCTGGCTCTGTCGCCAAGCACGCTTGAAGAGGTACCTGAGATATTGTGCCCTGATTCCCAACCTCTTGAGCCTTCATAGTCTCAAGAAGATGATGGTGGTTAACGGCAATCATTCGTTCACAAGGTGGATGATGATAAGACACAGGTGCCAATCACTGAGGTGGTGGTTAGGTAAAGTCAGGAGTAGAGTGAGGAAGTGGAAGATTAGGTGGTGGACGATGAGGTCACTGACCCAACATGGTTAGGTGAAAAGAAGAGCAAGGACAGCAGTACAGAGGAGGAGGGATCTGTTGCACCGCAACAGTCTGGAAGAGGCAGAGGGATGGCAAAAGGGAGATGTCGGCCCACACCAAACAGGCTCGCAACCGTTACACCGAGCACCCCATGCGTAAATCTACCTTGACAAGGGGTAGGTGTTCCGCAGTATGGCGCTTTTTTTGAGGAAAGCGCAGACGATAAAAGAGTGGTAGTTTGCAACCTGTGCCGTACCAAAATGAGCCGGGGCGTGAACACTAGCAACCTCACCATGACCAGTATGATCTGCCACATGGCAACCAAGCACCTTAATAAGTGGGCATATTGCCTGGGTCCACATTTTGCATCTGAGGGTCCCACCACTGCCTCCACTTCCCCTGTGTTAAGCACTGCTGGCCAATCCCCTGTCGAACGCACTGGCCCAGATGCGCCCTGCACCTGGACTGTCGCATGAACCGTCAGCAACAACATCTACTTCTCTGTCCCAGTGCAGCATCCAAATGTCGATAACACAGGCATTTGAACCTAAGCGCAAATACCCACAGGCCACAGCTTTAAATGCGCAACTTTGGAAATTACTGGCCCTTAAAAGGTTGCCATTTAGGCTTGTGAACACTGAGGCCTTCTGCAGCCTGATGTTGGCGGGCATCCCTCGGTACGCAGTCCCCAGCCGCCACTATTTTTCATGGTGTGTCATGCCCGCCTTACACCAGCATGTGTCCCAGAACATCAACCGTGCCCTGACCAATGCACTTACTGGGAAGGTCCACCTTACCACGGACACATGGATAAGTGCTCGTGGCCAGGGGCGCTACATTTCCTTGACCGCACACTGGGTAAATGAGTCGGACCCTGGGATGGCACAGGTGCTACCCACGCCCAGGATTGCAGGCTCTACGTCCGTCAGGGTCTCTGCCAGCAGCTATGTTACTGGCTCCAACCCCCACTTCTCCTCCTCCACCGCCTCCTCCTCCACTTCCACCTTCAGTAGCAGTCAGCCATCAGTCACTAGCTGGAAGCAGTGTAGCACTGTTGTGGGTAAGCGTCAACAGGCTATGCTGAAGCTGATCTGCTTAGGGAACAAACAGCACTCTGCCGCAGAGCTGTGGCAGGGTATAAGGGACTAGACCGAGCTGTGGCTCTCGCCACTCAACCTACGACAAGCATGGTTGTGTCTGACAATGGCCGTAACTTGGTGGCAGCTTTGGAGCTCGGCAAACTGACACACATTCCATGCCTAGCCCACGTCTTAAACTTAGTGGTTCAGCAGTTTATCAATTCTGTTTGAATTAAATGGGAAAAGTATAATACATTAAAATACTTATCTAGCATGACTTTTTGGTTACGTCAAATAATGTCCTCTATTGAAAGCAAGTGTATTCTCTGAAAACTTGAAACACTATCAAAGATTTCACATAACATTTAATGAGCTAGAGATAAATAATGTTCTACCATGATTAAACACAAAGCACTATATATGCCAAGACAGCTTCCTGTTGGGCCTTACGCGCATAGTACATCATGTACGGAGATATGAAAATTCCCTGTGGCTCCATATTATGTTAAGGCTGTCTGTGTGCAGCTATGTGATGGTTCCCTAAGCGAAATGCTTAAAGGGTAAAAAATTTCAGTAATACACCAAATGGAGCAGCCACAGTTTGTTTTCACTTGGATCCACAAAGTATCCAACAGATAAAATGTCTGTGTGCTTATGTATGAACTTGGAAGCCCAACAAAGTAGGTTTTATGACTGCAATGGTTGTCATAAAATTGCTGTGAACAACAAGGTTGTAAATTTACTAACCAAATGGCATAAGCTTAGTCCGGCTGTCCAGACCTGCACCAGATTTATCACAGGGGCTCAGGCTGATGATAAATCTGGTGTAGAGATAGAAACTTCTCTCTGACTCTATACCAATTATTGGTTAGCTTACTTTCAGACTGATACGTGAATATTGTGGTGCAATTTTTGGTATGCAGTCCCCAGCAGCCACTATTTTTCACAGTGTGCCGTGCCCTCCTTACACCAGCATGTGTCCCAGAACATCACCCGTGCCCTGACCAACGCACTTACTGGGAAGGTCCACTTCACCACAGACACATGGACAAGTGCTGGAGGCCAGGGACGCTACTTTTCCCTGACCGCACACTGGGTAAATGTTGTGGAGGCCGGGAGTGAGTCGTACCCTGGGATGGCACAGGTGCTACCCACGCCCTGGATTGCGGGCCCTACGTCCGTCAGGGTCTCCGCCAGCAGCTATGTTACTGGCTCCAACCCCCACTTCTCCTCCTCCACTTCCACCTCCAGCAGCAGTCAGCCTTCAGTCGCTTGCTAGAAGCAGTGCAGCACTGCTGTGGGTAAGCATTAACAGGCCATGCTGAAGCTGATCTGCTTAGGGGACAAACCACACACCGCCGGAGCTATGGCAAGGCTCTTGCCAATCAACCTACAACCAGGCATGGTTGTGTCTGACAATGGCTATAACTTGGTGGTGGCTTTGGAGCTTGGCAACCTGACATACATACCATGCCTAGCCGACTTCTTAAACTTAGTGTTTCAGCGGTTTATCAAAACCTACCCCAATTTGCAGGAGCTACTAGTGAAGGCGTGCCGCTTGATTGACCATTTCCGAAAGTCGTCCACAGCTTCAGCCGGTCTGTCAACATTGCAGCAGCGCTTGCGGCTTCCAGCTCACCGACTGTTGTGTGACGTGAGCACGAGGTTGAACTCTACGTTTTACATGCTGGCCAGACTTTGTGAGCAGCAGAGGGCAGTTTTGGATTACCAGCTGCAACATGGTCGACGCCTTTCCAGTCAACTGGCACAATTCACAAGCGAGAAGTGGGCATTGATGTCAGACCTATGTGAGGTTTTAAAAAACTTTGATGAATCCACACAGATGGTTAGTAGCGATAACGCTATTATCAGTGTAACCATCCCACTGCTGTGTCTACTCAAACTACCACTGCTCACAATTAAGGTGGATGCTTTGAATGTGGTAGACAACGTAATGGGGGAGATGACACAGGGTGTTAGCCAGACCTCCCCCAGTTTGTCTTCTCAGCACGAGTTGGGCCATGAAGAGGTGGAAGAGGAGGAGCTGGAGACTCTTGCCTCTGCTACAGAGGCTGGTACCCATGTAACTTTAATTCCATCTGTTCAGCGTGGCTGGGTAGAAGAGGAGGAGGAGGAGGGTATGGAGAGTCATCCTGAAGTTGAAATCGACGTCTTGCCCGTTGGAACTCTGGCACAAATGGCTGAGTTCATGTTAGGCTGCCTTTCCCGCGACCCTCGCGGTATACGGATTTTAGGTAACCAGAATACTGGTTGTTCACCCTTCTCAACCTCTGCTACTAGAGATGAGCAAACACCTGGATGTTCGGGTTCGAGAAGTTCGGCCGAACTTCCCGAAAATGTTCGGGTTCGGGATCCGAACTCGACCCGAACTTTATCCCGAACCCCATTGAAGTCAATGGGGACCCAAACTTTTAGGCACTAAAAAGGCTATAAAATAGTCCAGGAACGGGCTAGAGGGCTGCCAAAGGCAGCAAAATGTAGGTAAATCCCCTGCAAACAAATGTGGATAGGGAAATTAATTAAAAAAAAAAAATAAATTTTTTTTTTAACCAATATCAATTGGAGAGAGGTCCCACTGCAAGGAATCATGCGTCATATCACTCAACACTGGAGAAGGCCACTTTCAGTTATTTCGGCCCAGCACCCAGACAGAGGAGAGAGGTCCCACAGCAAGGAATCATGCGTCATATCAACCACCACCGGAGAAGGCCACTCTCCGTTATTTCAGCCCAGCACCCAGACAGAGGAGAGAGGTCCCACAGCAAGGAATAAGGCATCATATCACCCACCACTGGAGAAGGCCACTCTCAGTTATTTCTGCCCAGCACACAGACAGAGGAGAGAGGTCCCACAGCAAGGAATCATGCGTCATATCAACCACCACCGGAGAAGGCCACTCTCAGTTATTTCGGCCCAGCACCCAGACAGAGGAGAGAGGTCCCACAGCAAGGAATCATGCGTCATATCAACCACCACCGGAGAAGGCCACTCTCGTTATTTCGACCCAGCACCCAGACAGAGGAGAGAGGTCCCACAGCAAGGAATCATGCGTCATATCAACCACCACCGGAGAAGGCCACTCTCAGTTATTTCGGCCCAGCACCCAGACAGAGGAGTGAGGTCCCACAGCAAGGAATCATGCGTCATATCAAATTCAGCACATGCGCAAGGCAAGGGATGTGCGTCAAACCGGCTAGTCCCAGAGCTGCGACGAGAGTTTGCCCATTATCGCACACCACCAGGTCGGGCTTGAGGCCCACTGGCAGAACTGGCAGTCGGTCTGTTGTTCAATACCCCGCCACAACTCCTGCGCGGTGTGGGGCCTGTCCCCCAAACATATGAGTTTCAGAATGGCCTGCTGACGTTTACCCCGGGCTGTGCTGAAGTTGGTGGTGAAGGTGTGTGGCTGACTGGATGAGCTGGTGGAAGCAGAGGAGGAGGAAGTCGAGTAGGAGGAGGAGGCTAAAGGAGGCAAAGAATGATGCCCTGTGATCCTTGGCGGCGGAAGGACGTGCGCCAAGGAACTCTCCGCCTGGGGCCCATATCTGTGGTTAGGTGGACCTTGCCACAGATGGAGTTGCGCAGTGCACACTTGATTTTATCGGATACTTGGTTGTGCAGGGAAGGCACGGCTGTCTTGGAGAAGTAGTGGCGGCTGGGGACAACATACTGTGGGACAGCCATGGACATCAGCTGTTTGAAGCTGTCTGTGTCCACCAGCCTGAATGACAGCATTTCAAAGGCCAGTAGTTTAGAAATGCTGGCATTCAGGCCCAGGGCTCGAGGGTGGCTAGGTGGGAATTTACGCTTTCTCTCCAAGGTTTGTGAGATGGAGAGCTAAACGCTGCCGTGTGACATGGTGGAGATGCTTGGTGACGCAGGTGGTGGTGTCGGTGGCACATCCTCTGTTTGGTGGGCGGCAGGTGCCAACGTTCTTCCCGAGGCAGAGGAAGAGGCCGAGGCAGCAGCAGAAGAGGAAGCAGGGGGAGCCTGAGTGAGTTCCTTGCTTTTAAGGTGTTTACTCCACTGCAGTTCATGCTTTGTATGTAGATGCCTGGTCATGCAGGTTGTGCTAAGGTTCAGAACGTTAATGCCTCGCTTCTGGATCTGATGGCACAGCGTGCAAACCACTCGGGTCTTGTCATCAGCACATTGTTTAAAGAAGTGCCATGCCAGGGCTGCCTTTGGGGTGCTCGGTCCCTGGTGGCGGTGGCCAGTATCAGGCGAACTCTCTTGGAGGCGGCTGTTCTGCTTTTGCCCCCTGCTCCCTCTTTTGCTACGCTGTTGGCTCAGTCTCACCACTGCCTCTTCCTCTGAACTATGAAAGTCAGTGGCACGACCTTCATTCCATGTGGGGTCTAGGACCTCATCGTCCCCTGTATCGTCTTCCACACAGTCTTCCTCCTTGACCTCCTGTTCGGTCTGCACACTGCAGAAAGACGCAGCAGTTGGCACCTGTGTTTCGTCATCATCAGAGATGTGTGGACTCCGATAAGATGGTATTCCCATGTCCTCATCATCAGGAAACATCAGTGGTTGTGCATCAGTGCATTCTATGTCTTCCACCACTGGGGAAGGACTAGGTGGATTTCCTTGGGAAACCCTGCCAGCAGAGTCTTCAAACAGCATAAGAGACTGCTGCATAACTTGAGACTCTGACGTTTCCCTGCTATGCATGGGGGTGATGTGACAGACTGATGGGCTTGGTTTTCAGGTGCCACCTGTGCGCTTTCTGCAGATGAACATGCTGGATCCACTGTCGGCCACCCAATTGACTAGCGCCTGTACCTGCTCAGGCCTTACCATCCTTAGAACGGCATTGGGCCACACCAAATATCGCTGTAAATTCTGGCGGGTACTGGAACCTGAGGTAGTTGGTTCACTAGGATGTGTGGATGTGGCAGAATGGCCACGTCCTCTCCCAGCACCATAGTGTACACTAACACCACCACGACCGCGTCCGCGTCCCTTACTAGATGTTTTCCTCATTGTTACCGTTCACCAAGCACCACAATAAGGAAAAAAATATTTGGCCCAATGTATTGATTTCAAATTCAGGCCATTTTTTACAGGCACCTAACACTATCTGCCTATTTGTTTATGTAGCGTATTACACTAATCCAGGCACAGCAGTAACCACTGATTTAGAGGAATATCTCTTTTAGGGCTAGTATTTAGGCCCTGGATGAAAGGTATCCATTTATGGACAGATTTACACTTGGCCTGCAACAGCTGTGACACCAGATTCAGGGTATTGCTATTTTGGCAAATTAATTTCACCCCAGAACAAAATATATGTTTTAGCGGACACTATGAACCCTGGCCTGCAACAGCTGGGACACCAGATTCAGGGTATTGCTATTTTGGCAGATTAATTTCACCCCAGAACAAAATATATGTTTTAGCGGATACTATGAAACCTGGCCTGCTACAGCTGGGACACCAGATTCAGGGTATTGCTATTTTGGCAAATAAATTTCACCCCAGAACAAAATATATGTTTTGGCAGACACTATGAAACCTGGCCTGCAACAGCTGGGACACCAGATTCAGGGTATTGCTATTTTGGCAGATTAATTTCAGCCCAGAACAAAATATATGTTTTGGCGGACACTATGAAACCTGGCCTGCAACAGCTGGGACACCAGAATCAGGGTATTGATATTTTGGCAAGTGAATTACACCCCAGAACAAAATATATGTTTTGGCGGACACTATGAATCCTGGCCTGCAACAGCTGGGACACCAGATTCAGGGTATTGCTATTTTGGCAAGTGAATTACACCCCAGAACAAAATATCTGTTTTGGCGGACACTATGAAACCTGGCCTGCAACAGCTGAGACACCAGATTCAGGGTATTGCTATTTTGGCAGATTAATTTCACCCCAGAACAAAATATATGTTTTGGCGGACACTATGAAACCTGGCCTGCAACAGCTGGGACACCAGATTCAGGGTATTGCTATTTTGGCAGATTAATTTCACTCCAGAATAAAATATATGTTTTGGCGGACACTATGAAACCTGGCCTGCAACAGCTGGGACACCAGATTCAGGGTATTGCTATTTTGGCAAATGAATTACACCCCAGAACAAAATATATGTTTTGGCGGACACTATGAAACCTGGCCTGCAACAGCTGGGACACCAGATTCAGGGTATTGCTATTTTGGCAAGTGAATTACACCCTAGAACAAAATATATGTTTTGGCGGACACTATGAAACCTGGCCTGCAACAGCTGGGACACCAGATTCAGGGTATTGCTATTTTGGCAAGTGAATTACACCCTAGAACAAAATATATGTTTTGGCGGACACTATGAAACCTGGCCTGCAACAGCTGGGACACCAGATTCAGGGTATTGCTATTTTGGCAAATGAATTACACCCCAGAACAAAATATATGTTTTGGCGGACACTATGAAACCTGGCCTGCAACAGCTGGGACACCAGATTCAGGGTATTGCTATTTTGGCAAGTGAATTACACCCCAGAAAAAAATATATGTTTTGGCGGACACTATTTTACTTTGCCAGCCACAGCTGAAACCACTGATTTATGGTATTGCTATTTTGGCAATTGAATTTGACCCCAGAACAAAATATATGTTTTGGCGGACACTATGAAACCTGGCCTGCAACAGCTGGGACACCAGATTCAGGGTATTGCTATTTTGGCAAGTGAATTACACCCCAGAACAAAATATATGTTTTGGCGGACACTATGAAACCTGGACTGCAACAGCTGGGACACCAGATTCAAGGTATTGCTATTTTGGCAAATTAATTTCACCCCAGAACTAAATATGTGTTTTGGCGGACACTATGAAACCTGGCCTGCAACAGCTGGGACACCATATTCAGGGTATTGCTATTTTGGCAAGTGAATTACACCCCAGAACAAAATATATGTTTTGGCGGACACTATTATCCTTTGCCAGCCACAGCTGAAACCACTGATTAATTTCACCCCAGAACAAAATATATGTTTTGGCGGACACTATGAAACCTGGCCTGCAACAGCTGGGACACCAGATTCAGGGTATTGCTATTTTGGCAGATTAATTTCACCCCAGAACAAAATATATGTTTTGGCGGACACTATGAAACCTGGCCTGCAACAGCTGGGACACCAGATTCAGGGTATTGCTATTTTGGCAAATTAATTTCACCCCAGAACAAAATATATGTTTTGGCGGACACTATGAAACCTGGCCTGCAACAGCTGGGACACCAGATTCAGGGTATTGCTATTTTGGCAAGTGAATTACACCCTAGAACAAAATATATGTTTTGGCGGACACTATGAAACCTGGCCTGCAACAGCTGGGACACCAGATTCAGGGTATTGCTATTTTGGCAAATGAATTACACCCCAGAACAAAATATATGTTTTGGCGGACACTATGAAACCTGGCCTGCAACAGCTGGGACACCAGATTCAGGGTATTGCTATTTTGGCAAGTGAATTACACCCCAGAAAAAATATATGTTTTGGCGGACACTATTTTACTTTGCCAGCCACAGCTGAAACCACTGATTTATGGTATTGCTATTTTGGCAATTGAATTTCACCCCAGAACAAAATATATGTTTTGGCGGACACTATGAAACCTGGCCTGCAACAGCTGGGACACCAGATTCAGGGTATTGCTATTTTGGCAAGTGAATTACACCCCAGAACAAAATATATGTTTTGGCGGACACTATGAAACCTGGACTGCAACAGCTGGGACACCAGATTCAGGGTATTGCTATTTTGGCAAATTAATTTCACCCCAGAACTAAATATGTGTTTTGGCGGACACTATGAAACCTGGCCTGCAACAGCTGGGACACCAGATTCAGGGTATTGCTATTTTGGCAAGTGAATTACACCCCAGAACAAAATATATGTTTTGGCGGACACTATTATACTTTGCCAGCCACAGCTGAAGCCACTGATTAATTTCACCCCAGAACAAAATATATGTTTTGGCGGACACTATGAAACCTGGCCTGCAACAGCTGGGACACCAGATTCAGGGTATTGCTATTTTGGCAGATTAATTTCACCCCAGAACAAAATATATGTTTTGGCGGACACTATGAATCTTACCCTGCAACAGCTATGACAACAGATTCAGGGCATTGCTATTTTGGCAAATTAATTTCACCCCAGAACAAAATATATTTTTTGGCGGACACTATGAAACCTGGCCTGCAACAGCTGGGACACCAGATTGCTATTTTGGCAAGTGAATTACACCCCAGAACAAAATATATGTTTTGGCGGACACTATTATACTTTGCCAGCCACAGCTGAAACCACTGATTTATGGTATTGCTATTTTGGCAATTGAATTTCACCCCAGAACAAAATATATGTTTTGGCGGACACTATGAAACCTGGCCTGCAACAGCTGGGACACCAGATTCAGGGTATTGCTATTTTGGCAAGTGAATTACACCCCAGAACAAAATATATGTTTTGGCGGACACTATGAAACCTGGCCTGCAACAGCTGGGACCCCAGATTCAGGGTATTGCTATTTTTGCAGATTAATTTCACCCCAGAACAAAATATATGTTTTGGCAGACACTATGAAACCTAGCCTGCAACAGCTGGGACACCAGATTCAGGGTATTGCTATTTTGGCAATTGAATTTCACCCCAGAACAAAATATATGTTTTGGTGGACACTATTTACTTTGCCAGCCACAGCTGAAACCACTGATTTATGGTATTGCTATTTTGGCAATTGAATTTCACCCCTGAACAAAATGTATGTTTTGGCGGACACTATGAATCTTACCCTGCAACAGCTGGGACACCAGATTCAGGGTATTGCTATTTTGGCAAATTGATTTCACCCCAGATCAAAATATATGTTTTGGCGGACACTATGAAACCTGGCCTGAAACAGCTGGGACACCAGATTCAGGGTATTGCCATTTTGGCAAGTGAATTACACCCCAGAACAAAATATATGTTTTGGCGGACACTATGAAACCTGGCCTGCAACAGCTGGGACACCAGATTCAGGGTATTGCTATTTTGGCAGATTAATTTCACCCCAGAACAAAATATATGTTTTGGCAGACACTATGAAACCTGGCCTGCAACAGCTGGGACACCAGATTCAGGGTATTGCTATTTTGGCAAATTAATTTCACCCCAGAACAAAATATATGTTTTGGCGGACACTATTTACTTTGCCAGCCATAGCTGAAACCACTGATTTATGGTATTGCTATTTTGGCAATTTAATTTCACCCCAGAACAAAATATATGTTTTGGCGGACACTATGAATCTTACCCTGCAACAGCTGGGACACCAGATTCAGGGCATTGCTATTTTGGCAAATTAATTTCACCCCAGAACAAAATATATGTTTTGGTGGACACCATGAAACCTGGCCTGCAACAGCTGGGACACCAGATTCAGGGTATTGCTATTTTGGCAAATTAATTTCACCCTAGAACAAAATATATGTTTTGGCGGACACTATGAAACTTTGCCTGCAACAGCTGGGACACCAGATTCAGGGTATTGCTATCTTGGCAATTGAATTTCACCACAGAAAATAATCTATCCTTTGCCAGACAGCAGACAGTATTATACTTGGCTAGCCAAAGCTGGAACACCAGATTTAGGGGATTGGTATTTGGGCAATTGTATTTACCCCCTTAATAAAATATAGAAATTGCTATCCTGAGTTTCTAGGGGTGACAATTAGCACAGCCAAGCCCCTGATGTAGGATATAGCAAAAAAAAAACTAGTATTGATGGATTGATGGACTTGGTGGCAGCTTGTTCTGGTGCACCACAAGTCACAAAATGGCTGCCGATCAACCCAGAAAATAAGTGACAGAAAAACGCTCTGTGCAGCCTAAAAACCAGTGAGCAAGTAACTAGCAGAAGTTCAATCATTCACAGCTGTAGATCGATCCGTTCATTAGGTGCTGTTGCTGACTTTACCCTGCCTAATCTCGCCCTGACAGAAGCTGCGTCCTCTCCCTACACTAATCAGAGCAGTGTGACGTGCGGCGCTACGTGACTCCAGCTTAAATAGAGGCTGGGTCACATGCTGCACTTGGCCATTCACAGCCATGCCATTAGTAGGCATGGCTGTGATGGGCTCTTAGGGCAAGAAGTAAAACGCTAGCTGATTGGCTGCTGTGCAGCCCTTCAGAAAGCGGGAAGTAATCGACGAACAACGAACCCGAACCCAAACTTTTTTGAAAATGTTCGGGTTCGGGTCCGTGTCCCGGACACCCCAAAATTCGGTACGAACTCGAACCATGCTCTAACTGTTCGCTCAACACTATCTGCTACAAAGAGAACTTCTCATCTCTCATTCCTGTGGTGGAGAGGACGAGTAAAACAGTGCAATACCAGAAGGTACTTGTTGACAGAATGCTCCAAAATTTTCCATCTGACATGCGGTCGCCAGAGTCCGTACTTCCTTGGGCAACCGAGGAAGGGAGACAATGGGAACACACATTAGTTTCAACAAAGGTAGAGCAACAATTTCCAAGACATGGGACACTTTCATAACACCCCGCCAGCAACCTCCCCCTGAAGCGCGGCCTAGTGCTTGAAGGAGGGAAACGTTTTGGAAGATTATGAAGGAATACATTGCAGACCGTGTCAGCGTCCGAAATGATCCCTCAGTGTCATACAACTACTGGGTGTCCAAGCTGGACACGTGGCACGAACTTGCATTCTACACCTTGGAGGTGCTGGCCTGCCCTCCAGCCAGCATATTGTCTGAGCGTATATTTAGTGCTGCTGGTGGCATTATGACAGACAAACGTATCCATTTGTCCACTGACAATGCTGACAGGTTGACTCAGATAAAAATGAACAAGGCCTGGATTGCCCCTGACTTCTCCACTCCACCAAAGGAAAGCTGAGCTAATCAGATTCAGGAACAAAAACCTCCAATGCTTTATACGGTCTGCTCACCTGTAGGCCGTTACTGCAATGTTTTATGGGGTTCGCTCACCTTCAGCCCCTTACCTCTAATGTTTTATATGGTCTGCTCACCTGTAGGCCATCATTGCAATGTTTTATGGGGTTTGTTCACCTTCAGGCCTTCACCTCCAATGTTTTATACAGTCTGCTCACCTTTAGGCCATCACTGCAATGTTTAATGGGGTTCGCTCACCTTCAGTCCCTCTCCTCCAATGCTTTATACGGTCTGCTCACCTGTAGGCCGTTACTGCAATGTTTTATGGGGTTCGCTCACCTTCAGCCCATCACTGCAATGTTTTATGGGGTTCTCCCACCTTCAGGCCCTTACTACAATTTTTTAGAAATTAACCAGCAGGCCCTTGCTCCAAATATTTTTGAGGGTCACCAGCAGTCCATCAATCATATTTTTTTATGGTGTGTATGATGCCCTCCTTTATGTGTAATAAAGGGTGTATTGGAGTGCCGATTCCTTGTAATTTTTGCCAGCCCTTTCACTTCAGTGCATAGGCTTTATGAGTGTATCAGTGAACCTGAACAATTGTAGCACGATGTGAATGAGGCCCTCCTTTATGTGATATACAGGCTGTATCTGAGTGCTTCTTCCTTGTAATTTTTGCCAGCATTTGCACCCTATATACAATTGAATATACAGGAAAGAATGTTTCCTAACAGTTTTACTGCTAAAAATGTATTTTTTGGGGATTTTTGGCGGGATTTTGTCACTGTGTAAAAGGGCGGATAACTGGGACAATATGGTTACCAGCAGCAACATTGGAGTCCAAGATGCACCCAGACATGGTTCCCAAGCTGTTCCAGATCCATTTCCGTGCTGTTTCTGTCATTTTCTGACCTTTTCCAATGGACACCAGAGCAGGGAGTGCCTAGTTGTCTCCCATTGACTTCCATTATACTCGGGTGCTCGGCCGAGCGTACGAATAATGCTATGTGTTCGGACCGAGTACCCGAACACCCGAACACTTTGGTGCTCGCTCATCACTAATAATTATTTCTTGCAATGTGACAGCCAATAAAGTGTTTGAATTAAATAAAATGCATGTATGCTTGTGTAAATGTTCTTGCGGTGGTGGAAGTGGCAGCAGCAGCCATACTGTACAGAACATGTTGGTATGCAGACAGATAACGGCAGTGGAAGGAGTTGTTGATAAATAGCCACTGTCAGCAATGACAGATCTATTTATCATGCTCAAATGTCGGAAAATCCCCATAGATCTATGCCTCGTTCATTTTGACAAAAGTGATGTTTTGGGCACAGGCTGAGAACACGCTTTTTCAGCATCACTCACTGCACTGAAAAGCCCTTCTGAGATGACACTGGAGGTTGGACAAGACAGTACAAAGAGAGCGAACTCGGCCAGTTTTGGCCACTTTTACAATCTGCCTGCCCAGAAGTCCATGGTATCAGGAAACACAGTATGCACCCGAGAAAGTTTACAGTCCAGGTAGGACTGAACCTAGTTGTTCAGGCGGTAAATGCTTTGATAGTGAGGGTCTAAAAGTATGGTTATCCAGTAATCAGATTGCTTGATAACAATGTACTGTAACAATGTGCCTATCAGTACATTAGCAAGCAAGCATGCATCTTGCTCACCAGTGTGCAAGATGCTGAAGCTGTTCAAATCAATCTCGCTCTACAGATTCTGTAGCATATGTAAGGTGGAATTCCAGTGAGTTGCATCAAAACACTGCAGATCAAGCAGTGCAATGGCAGACTGTTCTGTATTTTTTCAAAAAGCATTGTACAACTAAATGTATCACTTGCAGCATGCATGGAGCATTTATTTCCTCCAAATATAACACGGCCAGTTGGAGTTGGTGGGTAGACAGCCAGAGGGATGTTTGCTGCTTATTGCACTTTAGCAAATCATTGGCTGCGTGGCTAGTGTCACCCAGGTTGATCATTTACACACAGAGTGATGCTTCACTTTACACATATGATAAGTGGGATGGAGAACAATGCTCTGTCCTGCTTCTGTTGGGGATGGGATGATGTCCATAGAGGAGGATGTGGAGGAGACAGATAAGCACCTGCTGTGGGGACCAAACCAACACAAACGTGGAAGTGTCAACAGGACCTAGCCTTATTGATACAGTGCTGCCTTGCCGCGGCCACAAAAAACTATGACTCAGTGGGCCATGAAAGACATGTATTTCCTCTGCTGGTAAAAGCAGTTCCAGGTGTGTACAGTGGCATGCACCTTGTGACAATTGCAAGGACTGGCCCATGTTCTCCGCAACATGACGATACAAGGCAAGGATGATTTTTTTTTAAAAGATAGTGGCAGCTACAGTAGGTATTTACCATCAGCTCTCTAAAGGCCGCAGAATTCTCTAACTTGGCCAGATGGGAGTTAAAAGGGTTTTTCGAGACTTTCATAGTGATGTCTTATTCTCAGGATTGGTCATCAGCATCTGATCAGTGGGGACCTGACACCTGGGACCTCACCAATCAGCTGTTTCAGAAGGCAGCGGGGCTCCTTTAAGCGCCAGATCTTTCTCGCTGCTTTTCCTAGGCCAGTGAGTTCACGTTTTTCGTTCACATGGTGTAGGAGCAGCTCAGTCCCACAGGAGCGCCGCTGTCTTCTCAAAATAGCTGATCGGTATGGGTCCCTGAGGATAGGCCATCAGTATAAGAATGTCAGAAAATCCTATTAAGCTTGCACACCATTGGATAGATGGGCACATAGAGTTGTTTCTTGGTTACACATTTCCTCATCAATGGCTGACGAAGGAGCATAGTAGGAGGTGCAGGAGTAGTAGCAAAATTAACTGATGATGATGATGACAAGGATACAGTCCTGCATGTGGATGAGGCCTGGCTGCCTCAATGGAAACCAGGAGAAGGAGGACATTGTTTTTATTTTTTTTGTAGTTAAACGACAGAGGTGAAATTAAATGTCTCTCTCCATCTACAAACACACTGCACATTTATATTGACCATATACAATGATAGTAATATAGTATATAAGACTGAAAAAAGACATTTGTCCATCCAGTTCGGCCTGTTTCCTACAAGTTGATCCAGAGGAAGGCAAAAAAAAACCTGTGAGGCAGAAGCCAATTTTCCCCACTTAAGGGGGAAAAAATTCCTTCCCGACTCCAATCAGGCAATCAGAATAACTCCCTGGATCAACGACCCCTCTCTAGTAGCTATAGCCTGTAATATTATTACACTCCAGAAATACATCCAGTCCCCTCTTGAATTCCTTTATTGTACTCACCATCACCACCTCCTCAGGCAGAGAGTTCCATAGTTTCACTGCTCTTACCGTGAAGAATCCTTTCTATGTTTGTGTACAAACCTTCTTTCCTCCAGACGCAGAGGATGTCCCCTCATCACAGTGACTGTCCTGGGGATAAATAGATGATGGGACAGATCTCTTTACTGACCCCTGATATATTTAACAAATTCAAATTGCAGGCAGCATCCACGGTGAATTTCCTTTATTCAGGATCGCAATCCCAATCGTTAGTGCAAGTACAAAAGCAGCTACGTTTCGGCTATCTGCTAGCCTTTATCAAGCTCAATGTGACTATGAAATAGTGGTTATAAATATCAAAGTCCCCACCCCTTAAAACAAAATATGACCAATGCTGTTAAGTCCCACATTAGCCCCTATTTACATAATCTATTCAGACATATGTGCAAACTACTATGTCATAGAACACATACCGCTCTTCTCAGGTGGTGTCCATGTACGGTTACACTCGGCATCCAGCGCGTCTGTCAGTATCCACTGCGCATGTCCGCTAGAGTTCAGAGGTTACTGCCCCGCTCACGTGATCGCTGACTCACTCGTCATTGCGATCACGTGATAGCCGGCACTTCCGCCCTCACCACTGCTGCGCTACTGCCGTCGGAACTACTGCCATGGAAACCATCACCACAACAAAAGGCCGTTACCCCACTCATGCGATCATAGACACACTCGTCAATATGATCACATGATGGCCGGCTCTTATGGCCCCAGTGTGACTGCGCCCTGGATGTCGAGTCCATTACGATGGAACCTGCCACAGCAACATAAAACTCTGCAATAGATATGTAATATGGGTTCTAGTGAGATAAACAATGGGACCGTTAAGGGTCCATCCGTGGATGTGTCATCAGTGAACATATATAGAGAATTCTATCATAAGTGACAGTGATGTGTCCAATAAAAACCACATTAAAAACATAATCATGAGGAAACAGACTGTATCGTTCACATATACTTAGACATTAATAACATTGAATTCTATGTTCATCCCATAGGGTTGAAGCGCTCTCAACTCAAAGATCCATCTGAGCTCTTTCTTATGCAATATACGGTTTTTATCACCCCCACGTCTCAGTTGTCCCACCGAATCAATGATGCGGAACCTCAATTGGTTCACTGAATGAGCATAGTCTACAAAGTGCTTAGCTACCGGTTTATCTAGCAATCCCCTCCTAATGTTGCTTTTATGGGAATTAATCCGTTCACGCGCCTCCATGGTGGTCTCACCTACATAAATGAGGCCACAGGGGCATGTGATCATATAAACAATGTCACGGGACCGACAGGTGAAGAAATCCCTGATTTTATACCGTTTACCACTGTAGGGATGGGCGAAGGTATCACCCTTCACCATGTTTCCACAATTACAGCACCCGAGACATGGGTAACACCCCATTTTTCTCGGGGCCAGATATCTCTGTCCATCATCAATGGGATTCATCACCTCAGTCTTCACCAGTCTGTCACGTAAAATCCTACCCCTTTTGTATGCCATCATGGGTGCCTCACCAAATTCCTTAACCGTCGGTAAGCCCCTCTGTAGAATATGCCATTCTTTACGTATGATTCTCGCTATCACGTCACTGTGGGAACCAAAAGTAGAGACAAACGGGATACGATGACTGTCATTCTCTCTTGTGTTTATGCGTAGCGTCTCAGTCCGATTAACCGTCCGTACCTTCTGTGTCAATCGTCCGATTAACTTGCGAGGATAACCCCTTCTCAGAAATTTGTCACCCATCTCGGCCGTCCTTTGGTCAAACCGTACCTCATCAGATACCACCCGCCTCACTCTCAGCATCTGACTCCACGGTAGTGATTGTATCATCCGATGCGGATGGCTACTGTCAAACCTTAATAAATTGTTGCGATCAGTCGGCTTGTAATACATATCTGTCGTCACCACCCCATCTTTGAACTGTACCAACACATCTAGGAATTGTAGTTCGCATGTCGACATCGTCATTGTAAATTTCAAACCTGGGACAAAGGTATTAAGTTCTTGATGGAACAACTCTAATTGGTCATGTGTTCCATCCCACACTACAAAGATGTCGTCGATGTAGCGCCACCAGCACCGGACCCCCCAAAGTGGACAGATCTATAGATAAACTTGTCCTCCACATATGCCATAAACATATTGGCATATGTCGGGGCCACATTCGACCCCATGGCCACGCCACGCTGTTGTTGGTAAAAGACATCACCAAAGCGAAAATAATTCCGCTTCAGTAGTGTCTCCAGCAGGCGAAGGACAAATCTACATCCACTCGGGGGGAGCCCGGCGCCGGCCAGGGCCACATCGACGACATTCAATCCAAACGTGTGCTCAATAGCTGTGTATAACGAGACAACATCGAAGCTGACCAGGAGAGGACAGCCAGGCCAGGACAATTCACCAAGTTTCAAGAGAAAATGGCTTGTATCTCTAATATAGGAAGGGGCGCTGGTGGCGTGGACACGTAGGATTTTATCCAAAAAAATTGCAATGTTGCTGAATATTGACCCCCTCCCCGAGACAATCGGGCATCCAGGGGGGTCAATCAGACTCTTATGAATCTTAGGAAGCACGTAGAACAGAGGGGTGACCGGGTGTTTTATCAATAAAAATTCCCCTATATCATCTTCAATGACGCCATCATCACGGGCCTCACCGATGATCATCTCGAGATTACGCATAATCTCCCACTTGGGGTCATTCCGTAATATCATGTACACATCCTGGTCACCCAACTGTCTAAGTACCTCCCGTTCATAAGCCACCGTGTCCATTACCACCACCGCCCCTCCCTTGTCTGCAGATTTGATCGTAAGTGCCTTGTTATTCTCTAACTGTGTCAGTGCCTGTCTCTCATCCCTGGTCAGATTCGACGCCACCCCATGGCTGCTCTGCTCCCTCAACTGTGTAATCTGTTTGGATACAATATCCACATATGCCCCGACCACATGACTATTGTGGGGAGGAGAAAAATTACTCTTCAGATGCAGTCCCAATGATTTCAATTTGAACTTTCCATCATCATCTGGTTTGCACACATTAGCATCTCTAGATATATTCGCTGTGGAAAAAAACGCTTTTATCGTTAATGTCCTAAAAAAACGCTGTAGTTCTAATTCTAGATCAAACCAATTCCTCTCCTGTTTCGGACAGAATGACAAGCCCCGTTCCAACAATTTCAATTGGTCATTGGATAGTTCTATAGAAGAAATGTTCACAACTAGTCTCTTAGTGGAGTCTGTTTGCGCCTCGTGGTCCGCCCTCTTGTCATCCTGTTGGACGTCTGGAAGGGTGGTAGCATGGCGTTTCTCTGCTCTGTGGTGTCTCCTACCCCCCCTGCGGCACCGCCCCCTACGTCTCCCTGACGGAGGTCTAAAAAAGTGTGCTTATTGGTATCATCAGAGGATTCGGAATCTCCGGTAGTAAAGCCAAATCTACCCTGGTCAAATTTCCTCCCTTTCTTCTTGCGTTGCTTATTCTGATGCTGTTGCTGCCAAGTGTATATCTGGCCTGTTTGGTAATCTTCCAAATCACGGTACCATTTGTCCCGTTTAGTTTTTTCAACTTCTACCTTATGTCTTTGAGTGTACGTTTTAATTTTCTCTTTGAAGCTCTCAAAGGTCTCATTGTCCACTAGACCCTG
The DNA here is from genome assembly GCA_033119425.1 of Bufotes viridis. Taxonomy (NCBI): domain Eukaryota; kingdom Metazoa; phylum Chordata; class Amphibia; order Anura; family Bufonidae; genus Bufotes; species Bufotes viridis. The sequence goes on from CM065590.1 coordinate 347,147,463, forward strand.
TATCTGGGTCTCCAGCAGACCAATGGATCGCTTCACACCCTCAATCTCCTGGCATAGGAAGTCAATGTTCAGCAGCATTAGCTCAAATGCATGTCTATCATTGATGCTTTCAAATTTTTTACAAAATTCCTCATTATTGGGGAAGAGGGTCGGCCTCAGGTGTGATCTCAATCCTCGAGGGATCCGTCTCGCCCGATAGTATTCCCTTAGGGTATTTAAATGTAAGTCCAAAGTAATGAGTTTTTTAGACTCGTTCTCAAATTTCCTCTTGAGGAGATCCACGGAGGGGGTGCTTAGGAAAGCTACATCCCCTCCCTCACTCCCAACGAGTCTTTGAATCTGTTCCTCAGTGTACATGCACGTGTTCAAGGGTGCGATATCTTTGACCTTACCGGATCCATGGGTTCCCTCCATCCTTGAAGAACAAACCCGGTGCACGCTCTCAGAGTCCAAAGTCAGCAATCCATATATCAAGCAGCACTCCGGATCACTCGGTCACACCTGATGCATCAGCCCGCCTTCTGTCCTAGACTCATTCGGACTCAGATCAAGTAACAAATTCAAATTGCAGGCAGCATCCACGGTGAATTTCCTTTATTCAGGATCGCAATCCCAATCGTTAGTGCAAGTACAAAAGCAGCTACGTTTCGGCTATCTGCTAGCCTTTATCAAGCTCAATGTGACTATGAAATAGTGGTTATAATTATCAAAGTCCCCACCCCTTAAAACAAAATATGACCAATGCTGTTAAGTCCCACATTAGCCCCTATTTACATAATCTATTCAGACATATGTGCAAACTACTATGTCATAGAACACATGCTCTTCTCAGGTGGTGTCCATGCGATTGCACTCGGCATCCAGCGCTCTGTCAGTATCCACTGCGCATGTCCGCTAGAGTGAGGCAGTAACCTCTGAACTCTAGCGGACATGCGCAGTGGATACTGACAGACGCGCTGGATGCCGAGTGTAACCGTACATGGACACCACCTGAGAAGAGCGGTATGTGTTCTATGACATAGTAGTTTTCACATATGTCTGAATAGATTATGTAAATAGGGGCTAATGTGGGACTTAACAGCATTGGTCATATTTTGTTTTAAGGGGTGGGGACTTTGATATTTATAACCACTATTTCATAGTCACATTGAGCTTGATAAAGGCTAGCAGATAGCCGAAACGTAGTTGCTTTTGTACTTGCACTAACGATTGGGATTGCGATCCTGAATAAAGGAAATTCACCGTGGATGCTGCCTGCAATTTGAATTTGTTACTTGATCTGAGTCCGAATGAGTCTAGGACAGAAGGCGGGCTGATGCATCAGGTGTGACTGAGTGATCCGGAGTGCTGCTTGATATATGGATCCCTGATATATTTATACATAGTGTGGGGAGTCGCTCTGGTAGATAGCAGTGCGGGTGCAGTACAGAGGCAAAACAAGAAGTCCAGAAAGTGCAATAAACAGTGTTTTATTCACACTTGCACACAATAAACGATAAACAGTCTCTTGGTGTTAATTCACACTCAGCAAACACAAAAAAGCAAAACCAAAGAGTCCAAAACCAGGTTCAATCACCTGTGAGATGTTTAGGTGCGCTGTCACGACCTGGCGGTCGGCCCAGCCGCAGGATAATCCACCTTCAGGCTTCCAGGACGACTGCACGACTCCTTGCTGGGCTCATCCTTCCAGCCCAGAGAGCAACACAACACTAGCAGCAGCTCCAGGATAATCACAGCCACACCTGCTGATGTGGCTGCCTTTAAAAAGCCCCGCAAAGTCCGGCCTGGACCGTGGGGAGTAGGCACCCACCCAACTCTTTGCCTACTCCCAGTAAAAGCCGGCCCGGATTGGCTTTGCAGCCAAACTAACTATCAATGTCAAGCAGCACTAGCTGCTGCTGACACATAAAACCCGGCTCTCACCTCACCGAGGCCAGGAACCTCGGTGACACGTATCTTCCGTCCATGACGGCACCTTGCGCCCTCTTACAATAGTTATTAGATCTCACCTAATGATGATAATAATGCAGTCTGTGGAGTAAAATGATTTTGCTGTAACTGCACAGTATTTGAAGTAATACAACCTGTTCACTAAAACAGGTATACTAATGTAGTTTTTGCAGTTAAATCCATTTACTAACACCAGTATACTAAAGGCATTCTTGCAGTAAAATGACTTTGTAACTTTGCTGTAACTGAATACTATCTTGCAGTTATACAATGAGTTCAGTAACACGGGTATAATAATGGTGTTATTGCAGCAAAATGTCTTTGCAGTAACTGAATGGTATATTGCAGTAATGCAATGCATTCAATAACAGGGGTATACTAATGGTGTTATTGTAGTAAAATGCCTTTTAACCCTTTCAGGACCCTGTCATATTTCACCTTAAGGACCAGGCTGTTCTTTTTTTTTATTTGACATGCGTCACTTTATATGGCAATATCTTTGGAACGCTTTTACTAGTCCAAGCCACTCTAAGATTGTTTTCTCACGAGTCATGACACATTGTACTTCATGACAGTGGTACATTTCAGTCAATATATTTCATTTTTATTTATAAAAAAAAAATAAAAATTTTGCAACTTTCCAAATTTCAATTTCTCTGCTTTTAAAACAGATAGTGACACCTCATTTAATAGTTATTACTTTAAATTACTTTTTTAAGGCCCGGTTAAGTTATGAAGTCACTGTTGGGCTTACATAATAGAAACCACCCATAAATGGCCCCATTTTGGAAACTACACCTCTCAAGGTATCCAAAACTGATTACAAACTTTGTTGACACTTTAGATGCTCCACAAGAATTAAAGGAAAATGTAGATGACATTTCAGAAATTCACTTTTTTGGCAGATTTTCAATTTTTTCCGGTAACAAAGCAAGTATTAGCAGCCAAACAAAACTCAATATTTATTACCCTGATTCTATAGTTTACAGAAAAGCCACATTTGTGATCGTAAAGCGCTGCATGGGCACATGGCAGGGCACAGGAGCGCCATATGGTTTTTGTTTTAAGTTGCCATGTCACATTTAAAGAACCCCTGATGCACCCCTAGAGTAGAAACTCCAAAAAAAAGTGACCCCATTTTGGAAACTATGGGATAAGGTGGCAATTTTTTTTTGGTACTATTTTAGGGTACATATGATTTTTGATTGCCCTATATTGCACTTTTTGCGAGGGAAGGTAACCAAAAATAGCTGTTTTGGCACCATTTTTTTATTTTTAAATGTTTATCTGGCAGGTTAGATCATGTGCTATTTTTATAGAGAAGCTTGTTATGGACGCGACAATACCAAATCTGACTACTTTTTTTGGTTGTTTGTTTCAGTATTACATACTGTAATAAAGTGTTTTTGAAAAAAAAGATTTTTTTTTAGTGTCTACATATTCTGGAAGCCAAATTATTTTTTGATGACTGTCTTATGTAGGTGCTCATTTTTTGCAGGATGAGATGACAGTTTGATTGGTACTATTTTTGATCGCTTGGTATTACATTTTTTGGGATGTAAGGTGACAGTTTGATTGATACTATTTTGGGGTGCATATGACTTTTTGATCACTTGGTATTATACTTTTTTTTTATGGTGTTCACCAGAGGGGCTAGGCCATGTGATATTTTTTAATAGACCTGATTGTTTCGACGCAGCGATTATTAATATGTCTACTTTTTTTTTTCACTTTTAACATAATAAAATCATTTTTGAAACTAAAAAAATCATGTTTTACTGTCTCCATATTTTGAGAACCATATTTTTTTTTATTTTTTGCACGATTGTTTTATGTAGAGGCTCATTGTTTGCAGGATGAGGTGACAGTTTGGTACTATTTTGGGGAGCAGAAGCCTTTTTGATCACTTGGTGTTGCACTTTTTGTGATATAAGCTGGAAAAAAAAAGATTGTTTTAACATGGTTTTGATTTTATTTTTTCTACAGCATTCAGGAGAGGGGGTGGATCATGTGATATTTTTATAAAGCCAGTCGTTATGGACGCGGCAATATCCAATATGTCTGTTTTTCTTTTTTTTGCAATTTTAGGTGTTTTATTTTGGGAAAGGGGCTTTTTATTTTTGTCCCACTCTGGGACTTCAACTTCTGGGGTCTGATCCCCTCTGCAATACATTATAATAAATTTTTAATGCATTACATGTCAGCTTTTATGCTGACAGCCTGCCTGTGAGACCCAGCCTAAGAGGCTGGATCTCACAGGCTTCCATAGTAGGCAAGCCCCAATACCTATGGAAGGCATCTGGTTGCTTTCTCTGCCATGGGGACCCCATTACATTGCAGCACTGGGACTCTATGGGGAGGGAAGGGAACCTGTACCCTCCACAAACCCCTGCATGCTACGGTCAGCTTTCACCAAGGCATACAAGGGGTTAATATGCCGCCATCTGTGTTTTCATCAATGCCTGCGTATGCGGCAGGGGCCTGGCTGTCAGTGACTGCAGGACCTCATCTGCTGATCGGGCACGTGCATGAGCTAATCAGTATGCAGTACATGTATGTAGTACAAAGTTTAACCCCTAAAGGACCCGTGCTGTACAGCGCTGGTGGACGTGACTTAAGGACCAGCGCCGTACAGCACGGGTCCTTTAGGGGTTAAACTTTGTGGTAACTTAACACTGCCTTGTATTAATACAATACTTTAATAACACAGGTATGCTTATGGCGTTATTGCAGAATAATGTCTAGAGGATAGGAGTGATAGTAGCAAGAATGGTGGTTGTAGTTGTTTCTTATTTTGATACTTCTCTGGGCTGTGCAGTGATCGGTAAGGTGCAACTTTCTAACTTTCAGGGCACACCCTGGTTCTGGGGTTTCTCCTGTCTAGTGGTGGTTCAGGGTGCCCTTTGTGATGATGAATCGTGAGGTGAAAGGCAGAGTAACTTGGCAGCGAAAGATGGTATGGCAGTGCAGTGTGACGATACGGTTATAAGTGACAACAGGGTAATAGCAGAACGTTTCTTCAGTGGAGAATGAAGTTCAAGTATATTAGTCACATTTCTCAGCACGCATGGGCTGGCAGTTCTTATACAATGTGCAATTCCCACAATTCTGAAAGGTCATATGGCTGCAGCACTAGTTAACATGCCAAAATTTCCCCACACTGCACTTTTCTTTCCCACACCTAAGCATCCAGAAATAGGAGTGCAACACTTCTCTCTTTCTCTATGCAATGTAACCACCGGGATATGGCTCTTATAGCAACTTCCACAGTGTTATCGCAAAGTATGTCCAGGCACCAGAAGTATTAAACAACAAGTTCGCTATGGAGTCTATAAGAATTCTTTTAGACAGCTTATCCTTTTAGACAGGTTATTAGATCTTCTGCATGCACCTCCTCTTAACACTGGTATGCTCTTCGAATATATCTTTTGCTCATTTCTCTACTTTAGTTGGCTTTAAACTTTCTCTCTAGCTTGTTCACTATCCTAGACTGTGTCTTCACTATTTCCAATTCACTGTCTAGACACTGACTCAATACTATGATCTAACTCCTCTTCCCTATGGAGGGTGGTAACAGCCCCACCTAGTGATGCCAATTAAGGTCTGTTAACTCCTAACTGTGTATTTCACAGGGAAATGCATAATCACAGCAAAGCATATTTAGAACCCCTTTAGCAATGTATCACTGTAGCAGTGGGACGCTGCAATAACACTGGTATACAAATTGTTGTAAAATGTCTTTGCTATAACTGGATGATATTTTTCAGTAATACAATGTGTTCACGAACACGGGTATACTAATGATGTTATTGCAGTAAAATTCCTTTGCAACTTTGAGGTAACTGAACAGTATCTTTCAGCAATACAATGCATTCAATAACAGGACTATATTAATGTACTTCAGTGACCTTAAAATGGCCACTTGCAAATGGTAAATAGAGGCTTTTAGAGAAAAAAAAGTGGGGCAGTTGGTTAGTGTTTGCAGCAGAATTTATGCTATTGGGGTGCTGGCAATAAGCCTATAAACTATTAAAGCTTGAGGTTTAAGCAAAAAGAAAAAAACGGCTTGCTGTCCATACACAAGAAAAATTGAGTGGCAGGTGATTGTGGCAGGATAGAACTTGCTAACAAGTTGTATGTAACAGAACCTGCCAGCAAGCTGTGTGAATTATGAACCAACACATAACTAAGAGTGACTAGACCCTCACTCTCTAAATACTCTAAAATCTACCCAAGTACAGATGCAGCTGAGCTAAACTTGATGGTTAATGTGTTAAGTAAGTAATGGCAAGAAAAAGATAACTAACTTTTCAATGTATTGTATTTCCATGGCTTTTATCACTGGAAAACTAAGATAACATTGTGCCATGTGTTATCAGGGTCAAGTTTAGTTTGGCTACATCTGTATATCTCCCTGTTAACTCCCTATTGTGTGCGTCGCCACGGCCCGTAATGCGGCCGATAAGACCCTAACTGTGGCCGAGGTGTGCCTGGAGCCACGTACCGTGGGCAGGCCTAAAAGAGGGCCCACCCTAGCTAGAAGAGTCAAGCAGAGGGGAGGGCAGGAGGGTAGACTCGGCGTGCGAGACCGAGGACCCAGGTGAGGGGGTTAATAAGGGGGACCTCGGCCCCGCCCACAACTACAGGCTGCGAGCAGCCTTAACTATTTGTGTGCGTCGCCACGGCCCGTAATGCGGCCGATAAGACCCTAACTGTGGCCGAGGTGTGCCTGGAGCCACGTACCGTGGGCAGGCCTAAAAGAGGGCAAAAGGACACATGGTAGGTGAATAAGTAGTTTAATAGTGTTACAAAGCTAGTGAACGAAACACCTCGCGGGTTTCGGATTGAGGATCAGGAATGTATCTAGAAAAACAGGCAGACCGCCACCGACCCATGAAGCGAATGACATGAGCTGGGGTCTTGTGTCTGGAGGCCGCGGAGGCTGCCACAATACTGAAGGAGTGGCCGGTTATCGAGGCAGGGTCCTGACCCAACCCTGTGACCAATGACCTGATGTGGGACACAAACTGCAGAGTGGACAACGGTCTGCCCTGGAACGGCAGTACTGGAGTATCGGGACCTGAGGTTTGACCCATGGCGAGGAGCTGCTGAAGCACACTGACGGGGCACCAAGTATTTAGTGTCTTAAAATATCGAATCTCTGTCGGGGGACCGGTCTGTGACGTCTTCGTGGATGGAAGGCTCAACACGAAGTGGTCCTGGTGCCACGACAATTGTCTTTTCCTCAAGAAAGTTCCTCTTGCGGAGCCAACAGAGAATTCCCCCGGGCGCAGGAACCCATAAAAGCTTAAATACATTGCCGCCTTAATAACCAAGCTGATGGAAGGGCCAAAAGGACTACCGTCTAGGATCGACGACAGCTGCCTAAACAGCTCGCCTGATACCGGACGGCGCGACCGGGTTGAGTCCCTGCTGCTTCTTTAAATGCCCCTGAGCGTGGCTTTGACTGCCTGAGACGTAAAAACTGAGCGATGCTCAGGATTTCGTAAAGACAGGTGGTGTTGAATGCCGGCAAGGTATAAACGTATGGTGTTTGGAGCCAATCGAAGCTTGGAATGGCAATGTGCCATGAACGCCAACACATATGATGTGAATGCGGTATCCCCTTGAGGATATTCCCTGGAAAATTTCGAAAAGAGATTCCAACCGGTTTGATAGTTGCGGGCAGTGTTGGCTGATAGGGATCCATGCATGAGCACCTTGGCAGTTGCCAAGAGGGATTTCAGTCCATCGTCAGATCGCCGAAACTGGGAATCTGGGCTCCGGACTTGTCGGCTTCTGGACATACCTGGAAAAAAGCAGGAAAGTTGAAGCGGGACAAGGCATCGGCCGCTGAGTTACTGGCCCCTGCTATGTGGGAACACGAGAAATGGAAGTTGTCCCGCAAGGACAGCCAGACAAGTCTGCGCATTAGTGACATGATTCTGGCAGACTTGGCACGACCCTTGGAGATGATGTCCACCACATCCTGGCTGTCTGTTACAAACATAACGCTAGAATTAGCCCACCGATACCCCCACGTTGCGGCAGCTGCCACGATCGGGTATAATTCCAAAAACGGGGATGAAGCGAGAGCCTGAGTGTCGGTGCTGATCTGGGGAGGCCACTGACCTGCTAACCAATGGCCCCTAAAAATCGCAGCAAACCCCTGGAAGCAGCAGCATCAGAAAACACCCTGGCAGAAAAAAGATTCCAGGGGGAACAAACAGGCTCACCCCTGCTCCATCCCGCGATAAAGTCATGCCACATCTGCAAATCCGCCATGGCGGACCTATCTAAACGGATGATACTGTCAGAATCTGGGGCTGTGGGGAGGAGACAGAGAAGACGCGAAATGAAAGCCCTGCCCTGGGGCATGATCCTCATGGCAAAGTTCAACCTGCCAAGGAGAGACTGAAGTTCCACCTTGGTCAGCTGGGAGGCCCCCAATGTCTGAGAGATAACCTGGTGAATTTGCGCCAACTTGTCTCCTGGTAGGCTAGCTTCTAACCTGTCCGAGTCCAGGGAGATGCCCAGGAAAGTGATGGAAGTGGTTGGCCCTGTAGTCTTGCCCTGTGAAATGGGTACGTCCAGAGAGGAAAACAGCTTCAAGAGATCCTGGAGTCCTGAAGGATGGCGTTGTGGCCGTTCGATGATGAGAAAGTCGTCCAGGTAGTGGATGACTGATGCAGTGCTACCGTACTGGACCAGGATCCAGTGCAATGCCTGAGCTAGTTGGTCGAAAAGCCAAGGGCTGCTTTTTGAGCCAAACGTGAGACGATTTGCGAAGTAGTATTTGCTCTCCCACTGGATGCCGTAGTACTTCCATAAGTGGGGTGCGACCGGCAGAAGCTTGAAGGCGTCCGCTATGTCCGCCTTGGACAACCAGGCACCCTGCCCTACCTGGAGAATGAGTGCAATGGCCTCATCGATGGAGGAGTATCTCATTGAAAATTCCTCAGAAGGAATTAGAGAATTCATGCTCGGGATGACGGAATCATGCGGGGCCGAGAGATCGTAAACTAAACGTTTTTATTAGAATCTTTTTGGACACAATTCCTATGGGGCTAATCCGCCACCGAGAGAAGGGGATCTGATCGAACGGACCCAGCACGAATCCGTTCGCGACCTCCGAGTCCAGGAGCGCCTGGACGGCGGCCGGATCGGACCTGGCCGACTGGAGGTTGGGACACTCCCAGTTGCAGTGAGGGAGAGCCACCAAGCCAGTGTCAAAGCCCGAGGTGAGCCCGGCAATCAGAGAACCCACAAAACTCGGGTCGGGATGGTCCCGTAACAAAGCGGCCAGGAGACTAACATCAATGTCGGCCAGTCATAGGTGCTTTGCGAATCTCTTAGGACAGGTGGACCTGGGGTGAGCCCTGAAGCATATGGCGCAAATGTGCAAGGCCCTGCAGCCACTGAAAAGACAACTGCCAAAGTTGAAGTTGTTACATACTTGGGCGTTGCCAAGGTAGACTATAGGCCTTCCTAATTTGTCTGTGGTGGTGGGATTGCGTTGGACCCCCGAGGACCCGGGCGTGGCCCTGTCCGGGTGAGCCGTGGCAGGCTGGGGACACCATTCTGTGGAGTGAAAGATCGACTGGCAAGTCGAACACGAGGGAGCCCGGAGACCGGCGAAGTGCCGGCAGAACAACTCCATATCTAAATTGGCCCAACTGGTGGTAAACTGAAACTGGGCAAGCGGCGGCGGCCTTGGCCGAGAAGGAGCGGTGGTAGTCATAGAAGGCCGTGCCGCCGTACTTGTGCCCAAGATCAGTGACCCTGTAAAGATATGTATCGAGCTCCTCCCTCCTCAGGGGGAAGGCGGAGCAGATCACGTCTCTAAACAGGCTGAACGCCAGGACAAACTCGGTAACGGTGAGTTTACGGTTCAACTGGGCATCCTTGGCCTTTAAGACCACCGAAACCTCCCAGCAGTCGAAGGTCTTATTCTCCGCGCCATTGTGGGACGCAATCAAGATGGACGCCAGGTTGACGTCCTTCCCCTGCCAATATGTCCTTCCTAATGTGGTCTGGGACGAAATGAGCTGGAGCAATCACGGGAACTACCGGAGCCGTACCTGGAGCCAGCGGTTGGGGTGGAGACGGCTCAGGAGGTGGGCCCGGCACCTGGGGAATAGAGGGAATTCCGGATTCCAACTCCACCACTCTGGACCGGATGTCTGCAACCGACGAGGCGAGAGAATCCATGGTGGCCTGTAATTGAGCCAATGACTGCTGAATTGATGGGGACGGGGCCTCCCCTATGGACGAACCGGGGTCCGACACAAGCAGTCTATATAGTTCCGCTTTCCTGGCGGAGGCCGGGTAGCCGATGCCCCTTCTATTTAACTCAGCAATGAGCTTTGGCACAGTCCATCTTCTGAGAGATTCTGGCCCGCCTTGGCCAGACACCGCTGAACCCGGGAGAGACAACGCGTCATCCATATCCGAAGCCTGGGACATGGCTTGATGATCCTAGCGGCCGTCTCCAACGAACCTGTAATAAGGAAAACTGACAGCAATTGGAGGTTGATGTGGTCGTGTGGACCGTAACACCAGAACGGATGACGCAAACTAAATCGGACGTACCTGGGATTACAGACCTGGCGTCCTGGCCGCACGGCTAGCCGGGCCGAAAACTCAGCTTGATCTGAGGACTAAAATAATGAACCCAGTGAGCACGTGACTGGTATGACGCCCCCAGCTGCTGGCCACGCAGTGTTGCCGAACGACGTTGGGAGCGAAGGTGCGAGATGAAGTGCCTGGGAGCGCCAGGAAGGGACTAGCCTGAACACACTCAGCGGCCCACCCTAGTGGGAAATGCATGGACGTGCGGCGGAGAAGAGGGGAAGCTACGACGGCAATGAAAGGCGAGAGAAGGAACCTGACCGCTACAGGCCGTGGTGAACGGAATGACCTGAACGCTTCGGCCGTAGTGAACGGAGTGACCTGAACGTTTCAGGCAGTGGAGAACGGAGTGACCTGAACGCTTCAGGCCGGGGTGAACGGAGTGACCTGAACGCTTCAGGCCGTGGAGAACGGAGTGACCTGAACGTTTCAGGCAGTGGGGAACGGAGTGACCTGAACGCTTCAGGCCGTGAAGAACGGAGTGACCTGAACGCTTCAGGCCGTGGAGAACGGAGTGACCTGAACGCTTCAGGCCGTGGTGAACGGAGTGACCTGAACGCTTCAGGCCGTGGAGAACGGAGTGACCTGAACGCTTCAGGCCGTGGTGAACGGAGTGACCTGAACGCTTCAGGCCGTGGAGAACGGAGTGACCTGAACGCTTCAGGCCGAGGTGAACGGAGTGACCTGAACGCTTTAGGCCGAGGTGAATGGAGTGACCTGGGCGCTTCGGCCGAGGTGAGCGGAGTGACCTGAACGCTCGCCGTGGAGACGGGTGACCTGAGCGTTGCAGGCAGTGGAGAACGGAGTGACCTGAGCGCTTCAGGCCGAGGTGAGCGGGTGACCTGGAGCGCCAGGCCGTGGTGAAAGGAGTGACCTGAGCGCTTCAGGCCGAGGTGACGGAGGACCTGAACGCTTTAGGCCGAGGTGAATGGAGTGACCTGAGCGCTCGGCCGTGGAGAACGGAGGACTGAGCGTTGCAGGCAGTGGAGAACGGAGTGACCTGAACGCCTCAGGCCGTGGTGAACGGAGTGACCTGAACGCTTCAGGCCGTGGTGAAAGGAGTGACCTGAACGCTTCAGGCCATGGTGAACGGAGTGACCTGAACGCTTCAGGCCGTGGAGAACGGAGTGACCTGAACGCTTCAGGCCGAGGTGAATGGAGTGACCTGAACGCTTCAGGCCGAGGTGAACGGAGTGACCTGGACGCTTCGGCCGAGGTAAACGGAGTGACCTGAACGCTTCGGCCGTGGAGAACGGAGTGACCTGAACGTTGCAGGCAGTGGAGAACGGAGTGACCTGAACGCTTCAGGCAGTGGGGGAACGGAGTGACCTGAACGCCTCAGGTCCCTGGTGGAAGGAGTGACCCTGAATGCTCCAGGCTGACGGGAGCGTGGTGGCAGGTCGCCGTGCTTGGGAAGGGAGTAGATACCCGCCTGAACCTTAGAAGCCGAAAGGATGGATGGGGTATTTTTTTATTTTTATTTTTTTCCTCCCAATAGGCCTGAGCGCGATGAAGGGTGCCTAAGTAAAAGCTCTCAGCTGAGAGAGACTGCAGGCTAGAGCGGGCGCAGCGGGTGGGGAGGCGCAGCACGGGAGGAATAGGAAAAAGAACCTAAAATACCCACCTGAGAGGACACAAGGGGGTCCACCTGTTGACCCACGGAGGCACGAGAAGGGACTATAGGACCTGGGTTTTTTTTTTTTTTTTTTTAAACACAAGTAAGACGAGGGAATCGGGTGGATAATGCAACTGCTACCAATGTAGACAGGGTGTACCTGAAGGAAGAGGGAAAGCAGAACTAAAATAAAATATAATTAATTTTTTCCTTTCAATCATTATCCAAGCCCCAGTAGCCAGGCCTGACCGCGACCCATGGGGAACCGGACCCCCCCTCTTAAAAGGGGGGAGACAAGCAGGTGGGCAGGGGTCCAGGCCGGAAAAAAGGGGAGCCGCCTGCGTAGGACAGGCGGCACGCCATTGACTGAAAGGCGTGCAAACGCTGGATCCCAGTGAGGGAGAGGGCTTGTCGGGGGCAGGGGAGCGAGACTCCGAACCCGGCGGGCATAAGGAGCAGACTGACAGCCCGGTGCCAGGATCCCGCCCCCTGTGAATGCTCGGCTCCTGGGCCCCGTAACGCTTGTGCTGGATGGGAGGGCATGAGACGGCGAGGGAGAACGGACCCCCGCACCCTCGGCGTGCTAACCCGCCTTACCTGAGGCCGTCGCACAGCGATGTCGGGGTAGAGCTGCAGAAGCGTTCAGCCGACGGGCTGCCTGCAGGACCGGAAGTAGACTCGGCGTGCGAGACCGAGGACCCAGGTGAGGGGGTTAATAAGGGGGACCTCGGCCCCGCCCACAACTACAGGCTGCGAGCAGCCTTAACTATTTGTGTGTTCCTAGTACAGCTTAATTACTGGCTTATGTCTGCTCTGCAATTCCTTTTGGCAGACTTAGCCACAACACATGAGCTCAGGCCAAAAGTGAACATAGAATGGCATCCTGTTGTGTTTTCTGCAGCAGGACCTGCCAAAATTATGACCCAATTGGCTGATCAGGCTATCTGTCAGCCTCTATGGGTACTTTCACACTAGCGTCTTGGATTCCGTTTGTGAGATCCGTTTCAGGGCTCTCACAAATGGTCCAAAACGGATCAGTTCAGCCCCAATGCATTGTGAATGGATAAGGATCCGTTCAGAATGCATCAGTTCGGCTCCGTTCCGCCTCTATTCCGTTTTGGAGGCGGACACCAAAACGCAGCATGCAGCATTTTGGTGTCCGTCTGAAGAGGCGGAGCCTAACGGATCAGTTTTTTTTTACAATGTAAGTCAATGGGGATGGATCCGTTGTCAATGACACAATATGGTGCATTTGAAAACGGATCCGTTCCCCATTGACTTTCAATGTAATTCAAAACGGATCCATTTTGGACTTTGTCATTTTTCTTTAAACCTAATGCAAACGGATCCGTTCTGAATGGATACAAACGTTTGCATTAGAGGTGCGGATCCGTCTGTGCAAATAAACAGACGGATCCGCACCAACGCAAGTGTGAAAGTACCCTAAGCCAAAAATGGCAAGCCCTTCCTCTCCCTCCTGAGGTCATGTTATCCTCCTTTTTCATTCTTTTCTATCATTTCCCCCACCAATTTTCACAGTAAAGTGTTGCTGGGCACCAGTTTGCATGATTTGTCCAAAGCAAATCACAAACACTTCAGATTTATTTTGCGGACGAAGTCATGTGAAATTTGTAACAAATCCGATTCATTTAGAATTCGCTTATCTCTAACCTGTACTTTTACCTTTAAAAGCAATCTCATCTGGTATGACAAAGTCTCTTGTCACACACTTGCATGTGGATTGTCCATTAATTAAAGATGACTTCTTGAGCAGTAAATTTACTTGCAGAGGTTTTCCAATCCCTCGCCTCCATCCAAAAGTGGGAGTGGAGGAAGAGAGGCATTGGGTACTGGGAAACTGTATAACAAAGAAAAAATTCACTGACCTTTTCAAAGCCCCTCTGTTCCAGCAACAATATTCTTGCTGCTTCCAGTAATCTTGTGTGTAATTTATCAACAGCTGGGATGGACAAGAGATTGGTTCAATATATAAATATTTTATTGTATTTAATATGTTAGTAAGGCAGGTAAAAAGTGTAGAGGATGACCACTCCTCATGACCACTTCCCTATTATGACTTCCTATTTTGAAAATCTATATTTACATAAGAACCATAGAGAGACTCATGTGGCTAGAGAAGCCTGTTTGTCTTTGTTTCCTGAGAACCCTAACACACTAGTTGGTGATACTGCTGGGTGTACAAAGTGAAATCCAGTGCAAAGCAACATCTTGTCGTTCTTTAAACCCCGGGGGTTGCCCGGGGTTTTAAAATAAAATTTCCATACAGCAGGCAAGTTGCTAAATTTGATAATATAAAAACCTGACTGTTCAACTCCCAACTGTACTTAACTTATTTTCAAGAAGACATTCACAGAGTGATTTCAACAGATCAATGTAGCTCATGTAATTTCACAAGAAATGCACTACGAATAGAGAACAAATGTGTAAGAGAGATGAGTAATGGCTATACAAGAAATATTTTAATATTAAGAGATAATACTAAATAACCAGAACTTCACTATAAGGATACCAATTCCTACAAAATGCCCCTACAGTATCTATACCAATAGAAAATAAAATCCTTTATTTTCTCTACAGCCCAGTCTGGTACCTCTATAATATACAGTATCTGTTAGAATACCTGGTACAGCTAATTTTATCCAAACATCAGCAGCCCAGCATGTTATTATCAAATCGTCTCTCACAGCTAAAACAAGCTATTCCGGTAATTACAGAATATTTGCGAATTGCTATTTAAGCAAATCACTAATGCAAAGTATCGCCATAGGTGCAGCTACTCTTAAAAGATGACTTCGACCCAGTATTTTGGAGCCTGCCTTGCTAGTCTTATAGATCTATCTATCTATCTATCTATCTATCTATCTATCTCATATCTATCTATCTATCTATCTATCTATCTCATATCTATCTATCTATCTATCTATCTATCTCATATCTATCTATCTATCTATCTATCTATCTATCTATCTATCTATCTATCTCATATCTATCTATCTATCTATCTATCTATCTATCTATCCGCCTATCTGCCTGTCTATCAGTCTGTCCATCCATCTTTATGTCTACCAATTTACGGTGTCTATCTACCTGAATGTCTGTCTATCCTTTCATCTTTCATTAATCTTTCTTTTCATCTATTTCTTTATCTATCTATCTATCTATCTATCTATCTATCTATCTATCTATCTATCTATCTATCTATCTCTTGATCTATCTATCTATCCATTCATCTATTTGTCCATTCGTCTCTCATTCTATCAATTTATCTGCCGATTAAAAATGGGAGATTTTGGGTTCCCATAATAACAAAATAGATGAATAAATTATTTTTAAAGCTGGAGGATTTTGACATGTTATTGCGACTGAAATTATTATTTTACAATTCACAGTAAATGCTAATGTGTATTTGTTAGTATCTGATCTAAACATATATATCTATAACGTAAAGTGAATTTAAACGATTTGAGAATGAATAAGCTTAAAGGCTATGTTGTACACCTTTGGGGGCAATTTTTTTTATTGCATTATACTTATTTTTAGCTAAAAAAAGTTTTTTTCAATTGGTCTTTATTAACAATGTGGAATCATTTTTTGTGTACACAGCTGAGATGCTCTACTTGCTGTCTGTGGATTTTTTGTCTTTTCAGTCATCTGAGGAGCAGACGGACTCCTTATCTCTGTCCTCAGACCTTATAAACACTCATAATGGCTCAGTTGTTATCTACTGATAAGGCCTCTTTCACACTTGCGTTCGGAGGATCCGGCAGGCACTTTTGTCCCGCTGGATCCGTCAGAATGCAAGTCGCCTGAAAGCATTAGAAGACTGATCAGGATCCTGATCAGTCTTCGAAATGCTTTGCGGTTACTATGACAGCCAGGACGCTATTAAAGTCCTGGTTGCCATAGCAGTAGTGGGAAGCGGGGGAGCGGTATACTTACAGTCCATGTGGCTCCCGGGGCGCTCCAGAATGACGTCAGAGCGCCCCATGCGCATGGATCACGTGATCCATGCGATCACGTGATCCATGCGTGTAGGGCGCCCTGACATCACTCTGGAGCGCCCCGGGAGCCGCACGGATGGTAAGTATACTGCTCCCCACTACACTTTACCATGGCAACCAGGACTTTAGCGTCCTGGCTGCCATGGTAACCAATGAGAAAAAGCTAAACGTCGGATCCGACGATGCGGCGAAACGACGTTTAGCTTAAGGCCGGATCCGGATTAATGCCTTTCAATGGGCATTAATTCCGGATCCGGCCTTGCGGGAAGTGCTCAGGATTTTTGGCCGGAGCAAAAAGCGCAGCATGCTGCGGTATTTTCTCCGGCCAAACAACGTTCCGGTCCTGAACTAAAGACATCCTGATGCATCCTAAATGGATTTCTCTCCATTCAGAATGCATTGGGCTAATCCTGATCAGGATTTTTCCGGCATAGAGACTCGACGACGGATCTCTATGCCGAAAAACAAAAACGCAAGTGTGAAAGAGCCCTTAGAATGTGACCTAATTAAGTGTTTATGACTAGAGTTGAGCGAACACCTGGATGTTCGGGTTCGAGAAGTTCGGCCGAACTTCCCGAAAATGTTCGGGTTCAGGATCCGAACTCGACCAGAACTTCACCCCGAACCCGATCCCCATTGAAGTCAATAGGGACCCGAACTTTTGTGCACTAAAAAGGCTGTGAAATAGCCCAGGAAAGGGCTAGAGGGCTGCAAAAGGCAGCAAAATGTAGGTAAATCCCCTGCAAACAAATGTGGATAGGGAAATGACTTAAAATAAAATAAATAAAAATTAACCAATATCAATTGGCAACTTGGAGGAGGAGGAGGTGGAATCGGAGGTTGGGGTGGCATCAGGTGGGAATGCTATGGAAGTTGATGTTCTCATCACAGCCAAAAAGGATTCATGTCTGCCTGCAGTGCCACAGGCCTCATTCACAGACTCAGGCCCCTGGCACCCAGATGGAGGAGAGGTTCTTTCAACTTTGGGTTGCACCGCTAAATAATGGTAAAATTAAAAAAAGAGGATTCAATAAAGAAGTGCCCTGGAGTACAAGAATATAAGGTTTAGGGGAGGTAGTTATAAATGTCTATTCTGCACAAGGGATGGACAGGTCCTGTGGGATCCATGCCTGGTTCATTTTTATTAACGTCAGCTTGTCCATGTTTGGTTGTGGACAAAATGACCTCCCTCTGAACCACTTCATAGAAACTGGCCTGAAAGTGCTAAAAATGACCCCTCTTTCTCCTCCTCCTCCTTGGCCACCTCCTCTTCCATCATCGCCCTAAGTGTTTTCTCAAGGAGACATAGAAGTGGTATTGTAACGCTGATAACGGCGTCATCGCCACTGGCCATGTTGGTGGAGTACTCGAAACAGCGCAACAGGGCACACAGGTCTCGCATGGAGGCCCAGTCATTGGTGGTGAAGTGGTGCTGTTCCACAGTGTGACTGACCCGTGCGTGCTGCAGCTGAAACTCCACTATGGCCTGCTGCTGCTCGCACAGTCTCTCCAGTATGTGCAAGGTGGAGTTCCACCTGGTGGGCACGTCGCATATGAAGTAGTGAGCGGGAAGGCCGAAGTTACGCGGTAGCGCAGACAGGCAGGATGTGAACGCCGGAAGCGCGCACAGACAGCCCGCACTTTATGCAGCAGCTCTGACATGTCGGGGTAGTTGTAAAGGAACTTCTGCACCACCAAATTCAGCATATGCGCCAGGCAAAGGATGTGCGTAAAATCGGCTAGTCCCAGAGCTGCGAAGAGATTTTGCCCATTATCGCACACCACCAGGCCGGGCTTGAGGCCCACCAGCAGCAACTACTCGTCGGTCTGTTGTTCAATACCCCGCATCAACTCCTGCGTGGTGTGGGGCCTGTCCCCAAAACATATGAGTTTCAGAACGGCCTGCTGACGTTTACCCCGGGCTGTGCTAAAGTTGGTGGTGAAGATGTGTGGCTGACTGGATGAGCAGGTGGAAGAAGAGGAGGAGGAAGCTGAGTAGGAGGAGGAGAAGGCTACAGGAGGCAAAGAATAATGCCCTGCGATCCTAGGTGGCGGAAGGACATGCGCCAAAGAACTCCCCGCCTGGGGCCAAACCGCCACTACATTTACCCAGTGTGCAGTTAGGGAGATATAGCGTCCCTGGCCGTGCTTACTGGTCGACGTATCTGTGGTTAGGTGGACCTTGCCACAGATGGCGTTGCGCAGTGCACACTTGATTTTATCGGATACTTGGTTGTGCAGGGAAGGCACGGCTGTCTTGGAGAAGTAGTGGCGGCTGGGAACAACATACTGTGGGACAGCCATGTCCATCAGCTGCTTGAAGCTGTATGTGTCCACCAGCCTGAATGACAGCATTTCAAAGGCCAGGAGTTTAGAAATGCTGGCATTCAAGCCCAAGGCTCGAGGGTGGCTAGGTGGGAATTTACGCTTTCTCTCTAAGGTTTGTGAGATGGAGAGCTGAACGCTGCCGTGTGACATGGTGGAGATGCTTGATGACGGAGATGGTGGTGTTGGTGGTACATCTTTTGTTTGGTGGGCGGCAGGTGCCAAAATTCCTCCCGAGGCGGAGGAAGAGGCCGAGGCAGCATCAGAAGAGGGAGCAGGGGGAGCCTGAGTGAGTTCCATGTTTTTAAGGTGTTTACTCCACTTTAGTTCATGCTTTGCATGTAGATGCCTGGTCATGCAGGTTGTGCTAAGGTTCAGAACGTTAATGCCTAGCTTCAGGCTCTGATGGCACAGCGTGAAAACCACTCAGGTCTTGTCGTCAGCACATTGTTTAAAGAAGTGCCATGCCAGGGAACTCCTTGAAGCTGCCTTAGGGGTGCTCGGTCCCTGGTGGCGGTGGCCAGTAGAAGGCGAACTCTCTTGGCGGCAGCTGTTCTGCTTTTGCCCCCTGCTCCCTCTTTTGCTACGCTGTTGGCTCGGTCTCACCACTGCCTCTTCCTCTGAACTATGAAAGTCAGTGGCACGACCATCATTCCATGTGGGGTCTAGGACCTCATCGTCCCCTGCATCGTCTTCCGCGCAGTCTTCCTCCCTGACCTCCTGTTCGGTCTGCACACTGCAAAAAGACGCAGCAGTTGGCACCTGTGTTTCGTCATCATCAGAGACGTGCGGACTTCGATGAGGTGGTATTCCCATGTCCTTATCATCAGGAAACATAAGTGGTTGTGCATCAGGGAATGCTATGTCTTCCACCACTGGGGAAGGGCTAGGTGGATTCCCTTGGGAAACACTGCCAGCAGAGTCTTCAAACAGCATAAGAGACTGCTGCATAACTTGAGGCTCAGACAGTTTCCCTGATATGCACAGGGGTGATGTGACAGACTGATGGGCTTTGTTTTCAGGCGCTACCTGTGCGCTTTCTGCAGAAGACTGGGTGGGAGATAATGTTGTGAACATTCTGGATCGACTTTCGGTCATCCAATTGACTAGCACCTGTACTTGCTTAGGCCTTACCATCATTAGAACAGCATTGTGCCCCACCAAATATCGCTGCAAATTCTGGCAGGTACTGGAACCTGAGGTAGTTGGTTCACTAGGACGTGTGGCTGTGGCAGAACGGCCACGTCCCCTCCCAGCACCAGAGGGTCTACTAACAACACCAAGTCCATGTCCGTGTCCCTTACTAAATGTTTTCCTCATTGTTACCGTTCACCACAATAAGAAAAAAATTATTTGGCCCACTGTATTGAATTCAAATTCAGGCCTTTTTTTTAAAGGCACCTAACACTATCTGGCTATCTATTTATGTACCGTATTACACTAATCCAGGCACAGCAGTAACCATAGATTTAGGGGAATATCAATTGTAGGCCTAGTATTTAGGCCCTGGATGAAAGGTATCATCTTACGGACAGATTTACACTTTGAGATGCACAGTAGCGTGAAAAAAATATATAGGATTATGCTTTCAGCACTTGTATTTTAACACTTTGTGTAATATACCCTTTAATGGAAAGAAATACACTTAGAGATGCAAAACAGTGTGTGCAAATGTAGAGGATTATGCTGTATTTTAACACTTAATGTAATATACCCTTTAACGGAAAGAAATACACTTGGAGATTCACGCTGAGTGTAATATACCCTTTTATGGAAAGATTTACACTTGGCCTGCAACAGCTGGAACACCAGATTTTGGGTATTGCTATTTTGGCAATTGAATTTCACCCCAGAAAAAAATATATCCTTTGACAGACACTATTAAAGTTGGCCAGCCACTGCTGGGACACCAGATTTATGGTATTGATATTTTTTCAATTGGATTTCACCCCAGAACAAAATATATCCTTTGCCGGACACTATGAAACTTGTCCATTCACAGCTGGAACACCAGATTTACTGTATTTATATTTTGGCAACTGAATTTCACCCCAGAAGATAATAAATCCTTTGATGGACACTATTAAACTTGGCCAGCCACTGCTGGGACACCAGATTTAGGGGATTGCTATTTTGGCAATTGAATTTCACCATAGAAAAAAATCTATCCTTTTCCAGAAAGCAGACAGTATTACACTTGGCTAGTCACAGCTGGAACACTAGATTTAAGGGATTGCTATTTTGGAAATTGATTGTAACCCCTCAATAAAATATAGAAATTTCTATCCTGAGTTCCTAGGGGTGACAATAAGCACAGCCAAGCCACTGATGTAGTATATAGCAAAAAAAAAAACTAGTATTGATGGATTGATGGACTTGGTGGCAGCTTGTGCTGGTGCACCACAAGACACAAAATGCCCGCCAATCACCCCAGAAAAAAGTGACAGAAAAACGCTCTGTGCAGCCTAAAAAACAGTGAGCAATTAACTAGCAGAAGTTGAATGATTCACAGCTGTAGATCGATCACTTCATTAGGTGTTTTTGCTGAGTTTTCTCTGCCTAATCTCGCCCTCACAGCAGCTGCGTCCTATCCCTACACTAATCAGAGCAGTGTGACATGCGGCGCTACTTGACTCCAGCTTAAATAGAGGCTGGGTCACATGCTGCACTTGGCCAATCACAGCCATGCCATTAGTAGGCATGGCTGTGATGTCTTCTTAAAGCAAGAAGTAAAACGCTAGCTGTGCAGCCCTTCAGAAAGCGGAAAGAAATAGCCGAACAACGAACCCGAACCCAAACTTTTTTGAAAATGTCCGGGTCCGTGTCCCGAACACCCCAAAATTCGGTACGAACCCGAACAATACAGTTCGGGTTCACTGATCCCTATTTATGACCTCTTAGTAGTTTAGCTTAGTAGTTTAAGGGTAATTTGATGACCAGCACAAAGTGAAAGTAAAAGTACCAGTCACACTGCAAGGAAAAAAGTTAACCCTTTGTGACTGAACAGCTCAATATTTTTAATAAAGACCAATTGAAAATATGATTTTTAACCAATAATAAGTTAAATGCAATCATACAATAATGACTAAAAGGTGTACATAGCCTTTAAGTAGCTAAGTGAATAAATATATTTACGAAGTGATTAAATATACGATAACACAAACAAATCGCATACAGAATAATAAAAAATGAATTATTAGCCTAAATGGTATTGGGGATCCGGTTGATTATGCTGTAACACATAGCTATCTACCAAGTTATAACACATGACCAACAACCCAGGTTGTATAAGAGATAGGGCAAATCAATACTTAAATCCTACCTAGGACGAAGTTCCTGGTGGAATCCTCATTTAATTGTTAGTGCAGATCACAGTTATTCCCATCAGCCCCTACTCCAGTGTGCATCACGCATGTCTCTCCTAAGATCACTCGGGAATATGGTCTTATTATCACAATGGGGGATGGGTACTACATTTGCAAGGAAAATCATTACACATAATAAAAGGGAACAGAATTAAAGGGACAGAACCAATCAGTACTTAAAAAATACTCTTACAATATCACTTATACATTCTTTCTGGTTTTCCACATTACCTGTAATAAATAAATAAAGAAAAAAATCTAATAGTGATTTTAGCTAAATCGCCTTGGGGAAAAAACTAAAATATGGGGCGTAAAAACCCAAGAGCAGAATATAAAATCAGTGATACAGTACTAACCTCAGTATCGGAGGAAAGGGATTTAGGGGTCATTATATCAGACGACCTAAAGGTGGGCAGACAATGTCATAGAGCAGCAGGTAATGCCAGCAGAATGCTTGGGTGTATAGGGAGAGGCATTAACAGTAGAAAGAGGGAGGTGCTCGTGCCGCTCTACAGAGCACTAGTGAGACCTCATTTGGAGTATTGTGTGCAGTACTGGAGACCATATCTGCAGAAGGATATTGAAACTTTGGAGAGAGTTCAGAGAAGAGCTACTAAACTTGTACATGGATTGCAGGACAAAACTTACCAGGAAAGGTTAAAGGACCTTAACATGTATAGCTTGGAAGTAAGAAGAGACAGAGGGGATATGATAGAAACTTTTAAATACATAAAGGGAAGCATCACGGTAAAAGAGGAGAGAATATTTAAAAGAAGAAAAACTGCTACAAGAGGACATAGTTTTAAATTAGAGGGGCAAAGGTCTAAAAGTAACATCAGGAAGAATTACTTTACTGAGAGAGTAGTGGACGCATGGAATAGCCTTCCTGCAGAAGTGGTAGCTGCAAATACAGTGAAGGAGTTTAAGCATGCATGGGATAGGCATAAGGCCATCCTTCATATAAGATAGGGCCTGGGGCTATTCATAGTATTCAGTATATTGGGCAGACTAGATGGGCCAAATGGTTCTTATCTGCCGACACATTCTATGTTTCTATGTTTCTATGTAGGTTGTTGACTCTGACCAGGAACAATGTTCACCTCTAATTAAAACAAGAATACATTAATTCAGAGACAGCAAGCAGCTTTCTTTAAAAAGGTAAATTATTGAACTACAAATTGTTATGATGATTATAGGCTAAGTGACAACCTAGTAAAGGACTTTCACTCTACCTGGAAAGGGAAGCACTATGTATGTAACACTGGACACGATTATTAAGTTAAATCATTGGCTTCGCCTTAAGTTTTCTAGGTGCGGTTTCACGGCACATCATGTGTTATGTGAAAATTAGCTCTTCTACATCTTTCATATTTTTAGATTGGTTCAGACGTTTGATAGCAGAGGTCGCAATAGGGAAATAATCCTTAATATAAGCTTTCTATTAGATCGTGATTGCAAATAACTTCCTGTCATTAGAGAAGAAAGAAAAGTTGGAGCATAAAGCCAATAAGATAGAATTTTATTAACCAAGTACAGTGGGCCGCATTTATGAAAACTAGGAAAGATATTAAGAGAAGAATCTAGTCATAGCAACCAACTGGTTCATTGTCTTAATTTTAAACTTTTACTCTAAAAACAGCATCTGTGTTAGCATTGGTTGGCAGGAAAATGATGTCATGAGGCTAATTGCCCCCAAAAAAACTCTTCAGTAGCTCAGCATTCTGGTACTGCCTGTCAATAATGACTTATAAATTAGCCTATGGTAAGCATAGGGTGCTATGTTCTACTATAGGGCCTTAATTGTATATAATTATAGTGCTCAAAATATCACTGTAAATGTTTTTCTAGTGCTTTATATCTCACTATGAGGATCTATGTATAGTTGTGATGCCCCTTGTCTTACTAGAGGACTATGTAAAATGATGGACCTCCACATATCACTATATTGCTGTATATAGGATGATTGTGATCCATATATGACTATATATAGCTGCATATTACAGTAAAGAACTCTGTCCCATCCTCATTAAGGAGTATTCCATTGTATTTTTGCATTGGCTTCACAAACCACCAACATGGCTGACATTTTGCTGACCCTGTTTACTTGATCGGCCCCATCTAATGTGAATTTAGATCCACTCACAAGGTATGGCCACTTTTTTCCGGGGGAACTTTAAATTCAAAATCAACCCTAGTGGTTGGAATGGCTAAAATCCTGCATTGGTTTTAATACATGAGGTCCACATCCTCTGGTTGACTAAACTGTGAGGAATCCTTGTGCTACAGAAAGATATTTTAGTGTCTTTCCCTTGATACTGAGAAATATATTTCAGTCAGGCACAGACTTTCCTCTTTTCACAGAGATTATAATGCTGTGAAAATTCATGCAATTTGGAACCTTGTAGTTCCGCAGAGCACTTATTCATTTTGTATTAAACCTGCCATGACTGAGGGTCTTTTCAGTCTTGATGATCAGAACAAAACTTTCACTTTATATGGAATGCCGCATCCTAAAAAAGAATTTTGGATTAATTTCTTAGTCTATTTTTTGCAGAGCAGATGGAGCTTTATTGTCACATATTACACCAAACTAGAAACAATGTATTTTTTATTTTGTAAGCCTTATGGACAAAAATATTGTTGTTTCCTTGGCTGTTTTACTTTTTAGTAATAAAACACATGAAAGTTGCTTATTTATTAATCTGTGCATAACAATGTCATACTTTATGTATGCACTGCATCTAATATCAGGCATTATGTGCTTTGAGATGTATGGTGGGTTTCCTCTTGGTATTCTGGTTTCCTTCCATACTCCAAAAACATAATTACAGTTTAAGTGGCTTACTATGAAACTGGTCCCTGAGTGAGTCTGAGATAACAAAATTAGATTACTACCTTCACTGGGAACTGATATGAATAGAGATAATCTCTATACAGCACTGCGGAGCATGATGGTGCTATGTTAGCTATGGAAAATAAATAAGGTTTACGAACATATGGTAGAGCAAACAAAAATTGGGTGAACCTGCATTAAAGTGTGAGACTCATGAATAAGCTTGTCTAGGTTAGTTTTTGGACAGAGCTTTGGAGTTCTACATGCTCCCGATGTTTCCAGTCTCAGAAGTTATCAGTGATTTTCTAAAGAACATATCAATAAATGGATGATAATCGGAATTCATCTATCCCAGCTGATATTTGCTTCATGTCTATGGATGGAGCTTCCCTAGTACGATAAAGCTATAAACTCTGCTTAAAACAATTTACATATATGTACTTTTTTAGACACAACCAGTGGGGATCAAGTCATGAATAGTGATGAGCGAGCATCAAAGTGCTTGTGTGCTCTGGCCGAACACATTGCGATGCTCGTGTATTCTACCAAGCACGCGAGCACAATGTAAGTCAATGGGAGAACCCTAGGCATCCCCTGCTCAGAAGAGGAGAGGGTGTCTGGTTTCCCAAAAAACTGCCTCTGTGTTAGAATGTACCACATCAGGTAGCAGGGAAATCAGAAGATATGAGGCCCAACAACTTGGCCACTCCACTTAAACAGAATGTTCAGTTAGTGATTACTATGGAAGGAGGGATGGAAAATCGAATGAGGATCAATTCTAGGATGTATTATGGATTTCCATGGTTACATCTGCTGTATATGCTATTGTCCCTTTGTGGCACTACTATTTGTAATATTTTTGTGCTGAGACATCATGGCATTATACACTTCTGTGGGCATTATTCCTCCTCTATGATATCATGGTATGTACTGTATTATATCTGAACTGGGACATTCTTGCGTTTATTATCCCTGTACCATGAGATCACTGTATATTATTTCTGCTCTTTGACATCACTGTATGCATTATTTCTGTATTGTGACATCACTGTTTGTATTATTCAAGTGCTGTGATATCAATGAGTAAATTATTTTTGCACTTTTACATAATTGTGTACATTATCTTTGTACTATGACATTACTGTGCACATTAACCCAGTGCTGTAACCTCTCTGTGCACATTATCCCCCTGTGGTAAGGACAAATATTTTACTAAAACTGCATCTTAATTGTATGAGGTAAAATAACTAATATGCAGATTAAATCAGACTTTGTTGTCAATGCAGTTGTGAGTACAGGCACTACTAAGAACCTAATATCTATCATGTATAAATATCTGCTATTAGTTCATTTAAAAATTGATCTTATATGTGCTAGACAATGGCGGGAGGAAGACATTGGGGTATTGACAGATCAGCAATGGAATAGATTTTTTGGGCTTAATGTGGGATTATTTCTATATGAGGTGCAAAGATTGTTGCAATTATTCCTTCAATATAGAATGTATGAAATACCTAGTATATTGCATAAATTTACGGGTAAATATACTGATTAGGTGGCTCACTCAGCTTTTGAATTAGAAAAGGTGCTCTATCCCGAGTTTTTGACGCACCCCACGTCAAACAAAAGTGGTTGTAGAGAGGTTTGTATAAAGGGGGGATGGCACTCAATATATTGGTGATGCACGGATGGAGCTAAATAAATTAGTTAGTTTAATAGAAAATAATAAAATAGAAATACACAAGTAGCAATAAAATATAACACAGTATATAGTAAAATATAGTAAACTCCGGATAAAAATCAAGTGGGATAAGGATGAGTGTAGTAATTCAGCATATACTGGGAAATAAAAGTCAAGGATAAATGTAGTAATTCGGCATATACTGGGAAATAAAAGTCAATTGATTCCGCATATATTATCCCAAAATCCTCAAGTATATGAGTATTTCCTGTGAATATTCCTTATGGATTTCTTTGGTCCCAATATTCACTTCATATAGACGATATACATATATAAATGGATGTATAAATAGATAAAATGTTGGTAGACCCAGAGGTCTGTACGTTACCAATCCAAAAATAGGGTGATGAATCTCTCGATGTTTCTTCTGTTCTAGGACTTTTGTCCTCTCTTTGTTTCCAGTTGTGGATCGGGTGGCAAGTGCGGCAGTCGCGTGGAGCGTCCTCACACGCGCGATTTGCAGCTCAGTATAAGAGCTTAAGGTCCAGGCGTCACTTCCGGTGGCGTCACCGTTAGCGTCACGTGCTTTTCTGGCGGGAATTTCAAATTTTTAGCGCCTGTTTGTTCGGATGGTTAGTTTCTTCAATCTTTTTGTTAGGTGATAGAAATCCTTTTGGTGATGGTCCAGCTGGAACCTCAGAGGTTATTCACTGGGGCAGTGAATAACCTCTGAGGTTCCAGCTGGACCGTCACCAAAGGATTTTTATTTCCTAACAAAAGATTGAAGAAACTAACCATCCGAACAAACAGGCGCTAAAATTTGAATTTCCAGCCAGAAATGCACGTGGACGCTAACGGTGACGTCACCGAAGTGACGCCGGACTTAAGCTCTTATACTGAGCGGCAAATCGCGTGTGAGGCGCTCACGCGACTGCCGCACATCCGCCCGATCCACAACTGGAAACAAAGAGAGGACGAAAGTCCTAGAACAGAAGAAACATCGAGAGATTCATCACCCTATTTTTGGATTGGTACGTACAGACCTCTGGGTCTACCAACATTTTATCTATTTATACATCCATTTATATATGTATATCGTCTATATGAAGTGAATATTGGGACCAAAGAAATCCATAGGAATATTCACAGGAAATACTCATATCTGAGGATTTTGGGATAATATATGCGGAATCAATTGACTTTATTTCCAGTATATGCCGAGTACTACATTTATCCTTGACTTTTATTTCCCAGTATATGCTGAATTACTACATTCATCCTTATCCCACTTGATTTTTATCCGGAGTTTACTATATTTTACTATATACTGTGTTATATTTTATTGCTACTTGTGTATTTCTATTTTATTATTTTCTATTAAACTAACTAATTTATTTAGCTCCATCCGTGCATCACCAATATATTGAGTGCCATCCCCCCAAATATTGCATAAATTGCATGTTCGGTCTGACTCTGCTTGCCCATGGTGTGGAACGCACATGATATGGGATTGTATGTCATTAGGCTACTGTTGAATAAGGTGCACAAGCTTCAGTTATAAAAGGACCTTGAGGAGCCACAATGGCCCACCACAATGGTAGCATTGTGATTTTCCAGTATGTTGTTTCATGAAAGCTAATGTCATTACACTGGATTAACCCTACCTCCTCCATGATTAGTGAGTTCATTCCAAGAGTAAATGGAATCATTCATCTGGAAAAGGGAATATAGAAAAAAAAAAAGTTAAACAAAAATTCATTAACATTTGGGGGTCATGACTGGACGCTCCGGGGTTGCCACATAATGTATCAGTGAGGGAAAGGCTATTTTTACAATGCAGCATTACAAAAAAGTTACATTTTGTTGTGGTCATATATTTTGAAGTATCTTTGCTATCTCTTCCATTTTTCACATTGCTCCAGTTATAACTACTACTCAAAGGACAGCTTTCATTACTTCCGAGCTAAACATCCAGTAATATGGCCAAGTGAACAAAACAATTTTAAAAACCTTTAAAATTTAATTAGAGGTCAAAACTTAACTTATTGCATTTTATATTTGTTCTAAAAAATACGTGACAAAGCATATTTTAACATGGCTTTCAAAAAACGCCAAACTTAATGTAGCGTTAAATTACAAAATATAGGAAGATTCAGTTTTTACAACATCTCCCACTTTTAGGCACTGTGAGCTTCAAATAGATTTATCTCTTTATGACCTTCTAAGAATATAAGGTGCAATAGTGTTCTGCAACTTAATTTAAAATATATATATATGCCGTAAATCAGACAATGTCAATTGTCAGCACATCGTAGTCTAATCATTTCAAATTGAGCCATGTTGTCTAATGTTATCCATTAAAGTCATCCTCCATTTCAAGAAAAAAATATTCACATTAACTGGGGAATGAACAGAACACATATGGTGATTTCCTTTTCATCTTTTTAGCTGCAATTTTGCCAGTTCCCCGGCTCCTCTTCAGCTATCCAAGATGATCACACTGCTGCTCAGAATGCCCAATGCACACTCCACCCCAAACACTTTTTGCTAGCCTTGGACTGGCCAGCGATTCTCACATGAATAGAGCTGGGTATCCAAGAACACGGATGAACAAGTAGGAAGTTTCATGGGCTACTGATGCACAGTGCGCATCAGATGGTCTGAGAAGCGGTGCGGATGGCAGAAGAGGATCCCAAGAATTATCAGATCTGCAACTGGAAAAATGAAAAGATCACCATATAAGTGTTCTGTTCATTCACCAGTTAATGTAACTTTCTTTTCTTGAATTGGAAGGTCACTATAAGGCTCAGGCATATAAACATAAATGCTGCTTTGTACAACTTTGAAGCAGCACTTTATCACTCATAGACTTCTAAAGCTGTACTCTACCTCCTAATTAGAGACGAAAGAATCAGTTCTAAACTAATTGAATTTCCTAAAACTTCTGGGCAATGGAGAATCCGAAACTTTTGACCCAAATTGCTTAAAATAGCATTTGTTATTTTACAGATTAGCAGACAGTACAGCAGCAGGGAAGATGAAGAAGGAGGATCACAAGACCCCGACCAGAGGCAATGCTGACATGCTTACCCATAATGCCTTGCAACCAGCCTCATCCAATCTGAAGGGACAATACTGGCATGTCATGGGCAATATATATGATGCAAACCAGTGAAGTCATATGTATTATGAGTTTGTACATTGATGTGACAGCATGTCTGGCAGAGAGAGGCGGCAAGACACAGTACAGCTAGTTTAGGGTTACAGGCACAGCTTTAATTAACTAGCTGCTAGATTTAATTTACTGATAAAGAGAGTGTCACGGACGTTCCAGTGGCAGATACCAGGAAATCAGAGAGAGTGGCATCACATGGGTTAAAATGACAAGTTCCTTGTGGATCTTATTGTGTCTGTGTTTTGGTAATACCACACCCCTTGCTTCAGGTGTTGCTTGTTGGTAATTTACCTTTCCTTTAAGTAGCCGCTTCTCACTCTTGGAGATGTGGTTTATAGATTTTCTTCCTGTCTTCAAACTAGCTGGTCGGTTGTACTCTGTGGTGCTTTTGATGTTGCCAGTTTTTTATTTTAAGCTAAGTCTTGTCTTTCCTTATTGTATTGTGTTTGTTATATTTCCTGTTGTTTGTATCTGGGCCTGAGACAGATACTTCCATTTGTCCAACTGGGGAGGAATGGGTTGGCTCTGGTCCTCACCTTATTCCAGGGCCATATAGGGAAATAAGGGCCCAGGTATACAGCATATGAATATTCCTACCTTCAAGGTCTATTCATATTAATAGGTAGTTAGGGTCCGGATTAGGGTTGTGTAGGAGGCAACCTGTTCCTTCTCTAGTTTCAAGGCTCAGTTACTGTTCCCCTTCTCTCCTGTGTTCAGTGTGGAGTTTTCCCCCCACACTGATCGTGACAGAGAGAGCTTTTAGCTAAAGACAGGATGGGGTCAGACTCAGTGTAGTGTACTAGTGTGTGGGCTACAGGCATTCAGTGGGGCTCTGCTTGCACTGCACATAAATATAGAGTACACTAAATTTTTTATATTTTTAAAGTATGTGCGTTTTCGCACCTGCAATGCCCATGATAGTATTTTTTTTAAATTGTTTATTTATTTTTATTTTGGAGAAAAGAGGGTGATTAGAATGTTTATGTTTTTGTATTTTTAATATTTTTCAAAACATTTAACTTTTTAAAAACTTTTTGTTAGGTCCCCAATTGCACCCCAAATTGAAATTATCAGGTTGTAAATTGTATAGAATAATATCATTTACTATATTGTTCTATATAAATATTATTATATTACAGTTCAGTGCTGCCACCTGTTGGCCTTAACTGTAATATACAAGTAATGAGCCTGGAAGACTAGCATAGGCTCAGTCTCATTCCTATATATAAATGCCTTCACCAGTCTCTGCCAAGGGGAGGCATTCCTTACCCAGAAGTGTGCACTTCCAGGATTTAGCCCTCTCAGATGCCGTAGTCACATTTGACCACAGCATCTGAGGGGTAAATGTCCAGGGTCGGCATTACCGCCAATCGTGAACATTAGCCGTAGGTGTCTGCCGTATAAAACAGCAGGCAACCAGCGGCTATGGTGCTCGCTCCATTCCGGAGATCTTTAAAAGCCCAACATCCTCCATAAATGTACGGTGGATGTTGGGAAGGGTTAAAAGCTCCGCAGATCACAGACTAGTGTATGTGACCTGAAGTTTTGTTGTGCATCACTTACTGTTATATTGTAGTAGACTTTGTCAAATTGTCTATTTAAGAAAAAATCTGTTAAAAATATTATTACAAAAATTCCATTTATCACAGACTGGTGTAGCTGGCATGTTGCTGTGTGTCATTCACTGTATTATCAACTCATAATAGATTGTCCCCAATTACAAATATTTTTCTAAAAATAAAGTTGAAAATTGTATCACAGAAATTCTATTTATGACAGACTAACATACCTGAAGTGTTGTTCTACATCACTGTTACATTGTAGTGGAATCTATGGTAAAATCTGAATGCATTACATTAATTTTGGATTTTGTTACTTTGCTTCAGATTTGCTTTGGATTTCACCTTATAAACTGCAAATGGTAATCTGCATTATATCAGTTTATTTAAAATTTGCAGGCCAGTTTCTGCTGTACAATTGCAACATATCATGAACATGCCCTAAAGTGGTTATCTCATCAAGGTAGGCTGCAGAAAGAAAGGTACATCTGGTTATGTATTTTTCCTGCAGAGGCTTCTGTATCACACCAACCTTGAAGTACATGGATGGGATGGGTATGCCAAAGAAAGATCTGCTGTTTGGTCCAAGTGGGGAAATATCCCCTCTAAAAAAATAAAAAAATATGCTTAATGGGGTATTGCCAGCTGGACATTTATGGCATATTGATAGGATATGCCATAAATATCTGATGAGGTATGGGGTCCAGAGGGCTCTGAAGTGAATGGAGATTAAGCTGCACATGTGTGGCTTTTTCAATTCACTGGTATGGGACTTAGAAAAATAGCAGAGCGCACTTGCAGAGCTACCTTCGGAATGGAGAGGACACTATATATAAGTGCAGTGTGCTCGTCATTCACTTTGAGACCCCATTTTTGAGCTAGTTGCAGGTTCCAGAGGTGGGACTCACACCTATCATTTATGGCATATTCTATTGATATGACATAAATGTCTAGAAGAGGGAACAGCAACCTCCAACACTTTAGCTGTTCAGGAACTACAACTCCCACAATCTTCCTTTCCCTTCTATGGGAGTAACATGAACTGTCGATCAAGTGTGCATGCCAGGAAGGTAGCTGCCTCCTTGTCTAGATTGAATAACTGCATATATGGTCAGAAAAGCTTTTTCAGATGAAAGAAAATAGTAACATACTGTATTGTTACAAACTTACTGGTCTGCGCTCCAGTGCTGTGGTCTCTGGCTTCGGTGGAGCAATGCCGGGTGAGACGCCCTGCCAGGCAACACCCCCCCCCCCCCCCAGTGATGCGTCTGCTGTGAGAGATTGGCTGCGGGTTGAGTGACAGCTCAGCTGCCCAGTTCTGTGATGATTGTATACTGGCCCATGGAGTGCTGAGTCCATGGACCTCAAGGGTTCTGGACCAGAGAATCAGTCCCCTATTTAAATTCCCTCCTGGCCACACAACTTGCCTAGTGAAAGTCCTTGACTCAGTAGCTGTGTTCCTGGTTCCTGTTTGTCTATTTTTGTATTCCTTGTGTTGTGACCTCAGTTAGTTTGTCCCTTTGACTACTTTCATTCTAAGGTATTGGAACTGAGCTTCTCATCTGGTTCAGATCACGGCTTGGCTATTTGACTACTCTCTGTCTCTCAATTTGGTACTTAGTTGTCCTTCTGGTTCTGACCCATTTCAGTCTTTGTGTCTTGTTTAGTCCCTTGATGTTGTTTGTCTTTCACCCTAGCAGAGTAGGGAACGTCAACTAGTTGCGGACTTGCTGCTTAGAGCTATCACTGCATGTAGACATGGAAAGTGGGTTAGGATTCACTGTCCATGTCCGTCCCTACCTACTGACATTACATTGACGTGGCATAAACAGATCTCATACGACCCAATAGCAAAAATTACAGCAACATTTTTTTTTTCTTCTAAACCTTTGGGGCCCACTATGGTATTACAGGGCCTACTATATGATCCTTTGGTCCAACCCTGATGACCCACCTTCTGCACCTAGATACCAATACACTTGCATTAAACAATGCAAGCGAATGCAGAATGCAAAGAGTGGCACCCCTGATTTTTCACAAATTTATAATTAATTTTATTAAGCAAAAAAATACTTGATTAAAAAAATTGTAGTAAAAAAGGTCACCTTCCACCTAACCGACTTTATTCAACTTCTTTGTTGGAAAAAATAGTAAAGGTGCTTCATAAATATATTTAATAAATAATGTCATGAATACATCGATAAGTCTTCTGCTTCACATATTATATAACTGGCTGCCTGCAACCACCACTAGGGAGTGCTGAATGCTAAGAATTTCTACAATAACCATACACTGCAATGGAAGCTGTAAAAACTTTTAGAACTGAGTTCACTCTAGTGACAGCTGTCTAAAAATGCAGTGTTTTGCATCTTGGGAACAGAAGAAAGAGTTCAGCACTGATTCTCCTTCCTTCCACGCTAACATAATAGCAATTGCATTTGCAGTACCCCAGAGCCAAGGGATATGTGCAAACTGTTCATTTCTTTATGAAATGTAATGTACTGTTGTGTCATGCCATATATTGCACCAAGTATAACCATGTATGGATGGCACATTCAGGGTTAACAATCCTGGATTTGCCCTTGTAAAAGGTTAGGTGTAGACTGGCTCCACTCCTAGCTTTAGTCGGTGATAGGGAAAGTTTGGAAGGGAGAGGAAGCTGTTACTAGTCCTCCCTCTTCTTAGGCCCAAAAGGCTACAGAGACTCACTGATCTCTGCATGATCTATAGAAGGAGAGTAAGGCAAAGGAGAGAACTAGAGAACCTAGAGCATTGGAGTCAGTAAGGTAACCTGCTACCAACAGCTGTTAAGACTTTACTGATGTACACTGTTAAGACAACCTTCACACCTGGACACGACCTGGTCAGTGTTATCTCTAAAACCTTGTATCCCTCAGGCGACATTACAGTCACCATTGCAGGAGTATGATTGCACGCTATTAATTCTGCAGGAAGAGACTTGAGACAGATAGAGTGTCCCTCACTACAGTAAAGTCTTAACAGCTTTTGGAGAGGGAAGAGGGCCATAACTCCTATCCTTGCCTAAATTCATACATCATTATCTGGGAAGAATTGCACTGTGTACAGTTGAAAATGTGTTTTGCTATCGTTGAATCTACTACAAGTCCTACCTTGTACTTCAGTATAGAAAAACATTTATTCTGCTACATTTGGCCTGGTTGCTGACTTCTGCACCATACACGGGTCATTGCACTCTACACAACCTGCCTTGCAACCATTTAAACACAACATCAGGGGCTCTCTGACCACCATCAGACAGGAGCTCAACATCAGGGTAGGTCCCGGGAAAGAAAGGATACACCATCTTTCACTGCACCACCCTAGGGAACAACAGTGTGAGGAAAGCCACTGTGATTGACCTTAAAAGCCCCTACCACTTCCCCCATGCCACTGTTGGTCACACATGGTCTGCTTCTAGGGAAGTTACTTGGCTGACAATTGAACAATCAATGTGGAAATTGTCTGAAAAATATAAAGTCAGAAAAAATAACTTGTTGACATAGTTATGTGGCTGATGTCATCAGCAGAGATTGCCGGACCTTGCCTGTATTAAAATATAATAATACAAGGTAAAGACACCAGGAATCTGAAGTCTGGTTCATTTAAATGCTAGTAAACAGCAAGTATAAACACTTTAGAGCTGTCCTTGAGAGTTTGAGGCATTCATACTGGGGTATAGAGAAAATGATCATAAAAGTAAGTTTAGCTCCAGGGCCAAATTCAAGGCCAAGTACTGAGATCTTGACGAAGGTCATAGTTGTACCTGTCTTAATCAAGATGCACAGAATAGCTTTCAGTAGCATTCCTTATGATACAATACAGTGAAGTATTTTCTTTTTTAAAATGAAAGTAGGATATTGTTTTTCATTCGTTTAATGAGAGGCAACATAAATCTTTATATATGTATTAGTTTATTTTAGGCAATATGGATATTATTATAATTTTATTCTGATGGAATCTGACTTTAATCCCATGATTATTTGTAAATAGACACATGTAAAAGAATGGTTGATCTGCAGCTTCTGAATTGAACACTGCTGTATATCATTTATCAGCACTGCTTTTTGTCCTCATTGATGATTATGTCTCTTTGTGGTTGTCTCTTCTTATTAAGTATGTCTGTATTGTCCCTTGTGAAGTATGTCTGTATTGTCCCTTGTGTTGACAATGTCTATAGGGCTGCAGTGATGGTGGCTGCAGCAATGAGGATGATTGTAGTCCTCACGGTAGCTAATCCTACTCCACCACTCCCAGGGCTGTGCGGGCACACCCTGGACTTTTGGGGTCTCCTGCCTAGTGGTGACTGAGGTGCTCCTGATGTAGGGTGTAGGCAGGAGAACAGGTTGAAGCAATGACCAGGTCTCTCTTTTACTAAATAAATTATATGAGTCCCAGTATAAATACATGCAGTATGCACAGTCTTGAAATATTTCACAGAGTAGGCTTTCCCCAAAAGGCTGTATATAGAAGTTGACAATGATGGTAGTAGTACTCCGTGAGTCTATTTCTAGACACACTTTGTATTCTTCCAAAATTGACCACAGGCATGCAATTTCTTCCAATAAATGTTCTGTTAGGATAGGCAAAGGGGTTAATCACAAGAGTATTACTTGTCTAAAAGGATCCAGAGTTAACATTGTATTGTGCAAATATCAAGAATCCTGTTTTGAAAGTTCTTATTGTATGGTTGCAGCAGTTAAGATATGGTGGATACTTAATGAGATGTTACTTTACTAAACAGGACTTGGACTAGAATGTTTGAGGCCATTATTTTGTGTTGTGTAGAGTATTATGTGTTGTGTATGTTTCATGCTTGCACTAAGGGAGGTCAGAATCCATAAAGGTAGAGGTGTAGCAGCAATGAGTGCCTGTGGTGGCACAGCAGAGGCTGTACACATATTAATTGACTGGAGCAACCCCACAAGTCTATAGAGGGGGAAGGAAAATGCACTCAAGGACCCTCAGTTACAATGACTTTAGTGCAGCACAACTTGGTGAGAACTCCAATGGTCGTAATAATTAGTGATGTCGCGAACAGCGAACGCGAACTTCCGCAAATTTTCGCGAACGGGCGAACCGGGCGAACCGCCATAGACTTCAATTGGCAGGCGAATTTTAAAACCCACAGGGACTCTTTCTGGCCACAATAGTGATGAGAAAGTTGTTTCAAGGGGTCTAACACCTGGACTGTGGAATGCCGGAGGGGGATCTATGGCAAAACTCCCATGGAAAATTATGTAGTGGACGCAGAGTCGGGTTTTAATCCATAAAGGGCATAAATCAACTAACATTCCTAAATTGTTTGGAATAACGTGCTTTAAAACATCTAGTGTGTGTATACGATCAGGTATGATGTTGTATCGATCAGGTAGTGTAAGGGTTACGCCCGCTTCACTGACATTGACAGACCAAACTCCCCTTTTAATGCACCGCAAACAGTTCATTTGCACAACTGCAAACTCCCCATTTGCACAAGGTTGGATACCAAGCTAGCCACGTCCCGGTGATGTCATTGAAGGTTTCTTCCTCCACCCAGCCACGTACAACACCAAGGGTCCCCAAAAGATGAATTGACTTGATTTTTCGAACGGTGAGATGGTTAAAAAAACGCTGGCTCCCTCCCCTTTGTTTTTATCCACGGTGACTGCGTCTGCGCCGTGCAATTTACTGTCACACCCGATATGAGTATAATTTTCTGTAGTACTATTCTCATCAGTTTAATCCCTCTAACGTCCCCAATCTGGGTACCATTTATTGAATAGATTTTTCGAACGGGGAGATGGTTAAAAAAACGCTGGCTCCCTCCACTCTGTTTTAAGCCACGGTCACTGCGTCTGCGCCGTGCAATTTACTGTCACACCCGATATGAGTGGTATTTTCTGTAGTACTATTCTCATCAGTTTAATCCCTCTAACGTCCCCAATCTGGGTGCCATTTATTGAATAGATTTTTCGAACGGGGAGATGGTTAAAAAAACGCTGGCTCCCTCCACTCTGTTTTAAACCACGTTCACTGCGTCTGCGCCGTTCAATTTACTGTCACACCCAATATGAGTGGTATTTTCTGTAGTACTATTCTCATCAGTTTAATCCCTCTAACGTCCCCTATCTGGGGGCCATTTATTGAATAGATTTTTCGAACGGGGAGATGGTTAAAAAAACGCTGGCTCCCTCCACTCTGTTTTAAACCACGGTCACTGTGTCTGCGCCGTGCAATTTACTGTCACACCCAATATGAGTGGTATTTTCTGTAGTACTATTCTCATCAGTTTAATCCCTCTAACGTCCCCAATCTGGGGGCCATTTATTGAATAGATTTTTCGAACAGGGAGATGGTTAAAAACGCTGGCTCCCTCCACTCTGTTTTAAACCACGGTCACTGCGTCTGCGCCGTGCAATTTACTGTCACACCCGATATGAGTGGTATTTTCTGTAGTACTATTCTCATCAGTTTAATCCCTCTAACGTCCCCAATCTGGGGGCCATTTATTGAATAGATTTTTCGAACGGGGAGATGGTTAAAAAAACGCTGGCTCTCTCCACTCTGTTTTAAACCACGGTCACTGCGTCTGCGCCGTGCAATTTACTGTCACACCCAATATGAGTGGTATTTTCTGTAGTACTATTCTCATCAGTTTAATCCCTCTAACGTCCCCAATCTGGGTGCCATTTATTGAATAGATTTTTCGAACGGGGAGATGGTTAAAAAAACGCTGGCTCCCTCCACTCTGTTTTAAACCACGGTCACTGCGTCTGCGCCGTGCAATTTACTGTCACACCCGATATGAGTGGTATTTTCTGTACTATTATTCTCATCAGTTTAATCCCTGTTACGTCCCATATCAGGGATTGCCTTTTGTGAAAAAAAATTTAGGCCGGGTACCTTCGACTGCCTTCACAGTGACAGACCAAACTCTCATACATTAAACTGAATTGATTTCAGGAATCGGGAGATGGAAAAAGCAGCTTGGTCGGTCCTCTTACTCCCAAATTGGGGCACTGCGCGTGCACAGAGCAATGTGCTGTGACACCCTATATGAGTGGTGTCTTAACTAGCACTATTCCTATCAGTTTAATCCCTGTTACGGACCCTATCCGGTCGAATTGAATAACCATTGTCGAATTAGCGAACCATTACGACATCATGAAATAATTTAGTTCTGAGCTCTGTACTTGCTTTGTATTGGAATTGATGGGGATTTTTTTAATTGCCTGCATCATTTCTAATAAACTATTAAGAGACTTTATTATTTTTTTTTTTTTTTATGTATTAAAAACCCATATAACATATAAAAAAAA
The DNA here is from genome assembly GCA_033119425.1 of Bufotes viridis. Lineage (NCBI taxonomy): Eukaryota > Metazoa > Chordata > Amphibia > Anura > Bufonidae > Bufotes > Bufotes viridis. The sequence goes on from CM065590.1 coordinate 347,185,938, forward strand.
AGGTAAATTAATGTTTTTTCTATAAAATATTATCCAGCCGTCCGATCGCTTTTGGTCTGACCATAATGAAGCAACGGCCTTATCATCTGGGGTGTGGCAACATTGCCAACACACTTATAGAGGTGATGATGATTGCTTCATTGTGATACGCAAGCCTCTTCACCACAACAAGGTAACGATCACGAAGGGGAATTGACACTTGTATGTGCCTTTTTTTTTTGGTTTGTTTTTGCAGCCACAGTGCTGCACCATAGGACAGAAAAATTAGGCATGTACACATGCCTGAAAAATAATGGCACTGTTGCAGCCGCTATTGTAGCAGCGGCCGGAAAAATTTATGTTTTCCAGGCAGAAAAGTGACTAAAACATTGCGGCTTGAACCCTAGTTGGTGGTGGAGAATTCACGAAAGTCATCCGGTATGCAGACATTAAATACAGCAGCGTGGGGACCATTTTGAGGCCAAGGCATGTAATCAGGCCTTTTGTTAGTCAAACGTATCCCCACTGTCAGTCCCTTCGGGATCCATGCCTCATTCATCTTTATGAAGGTGAGGTAATCAACACTTTTTTGACCGAGGCGACTTCTCTTGTCAGTGACAATGCCTCCTGCTGCACTGAAGGTCCTTTCTGACAGGACACTTGAAGCAGGGCAGGCCAGAAGTTCTATCGCGAACTGGGATAGCTCAGGCCACAGGTCAAGCCTGCAGTGAAGGGGTTCATTGCTCCTCAGAGTGTCGATATCTGCTGTTAAGGCGAGGTAGTCTGCTACCTGTCGGTCGAGTCGTTCTCTAAGGCTGGATCCCGAAGGGCTGTGGCAATGAGTAGGACTGAAAAAGCTCCGCATGTCCTCCATCAACAACACATCTGTAAATCGTCCAGTCCTTGCTGCCGTGGTAGGAGGAGGATTGCACTCACCTCTTCCCCTGTTAGATTCCCGTTGTGCTGTGACATCCCCCTTATAAGCTGTGTAAAGCATATTTTTTAGTTTGGTTTTGAACTGCTGCATCCTTTCCGACTTTCGGTAATTTGGTAACATTTCTGCCACTTTCTGCTTATACCGGGGGTCTAGTAGCGTGGCCACCCAGCACAGATTGTTCTCCTTTATCCTTTTTAAACGTGGGTCCCTCAACAGACATGACAGCATGAAAGACCCCATTTGAACAAGGTTGGATGCAGAGCTACTCATTTCCCGTTCCTCGTCCTCACTGATGTCATTGACAGTCTGTTCTTCCCCCCAGCCACGTACAACACCATGGGTCCCAGATAGGTGACAACAACGAGCACCCTGGGGTGCCTGCTGTGGTTGGTCTTCCTCCTCCTCAAAGCCGCCACATTCCTCCTCTGACTCCTCTTCCTCATACTCCTCTTCCAGCGTTGCTGCAGGTCCGGCAAGCGATGATGACAAGGCTGTTTCTGGTGGTGATGGTGACCACAACTCTTCCTCTTCCTCTTCACGCTCATCTACAGCCTGATCCAGAACTCTTCGCAGGGCACGCTCCAGGAAGAAAACAAATGGGATGAGGTCGCTGATGGTGCCTTCGGTGCGACTGACTAGGTTTGTCACTTCCTCAAAAGGACGCATGAGCCTACAGGCATTGCGCATGAGTGTCCAGTAACGTGGCAAAAGATTCCCAGCTCCGCAGAGGCTGTCCTAGCACCCCGGTCATACAAATACTGCTGACGGCTTTTTCTTGTTGGAGCAGGCAGTCGAACATTAGGAGTGTTGAATTCCAACGTGTCGGGCTGTCGCATATCAAGCGCCTCACTGGCATGTTGATTCGCCGCTGAATATCGGAAAAGTGCGCCATGGCCGTGTAGGAACGCCTGAAATGGCCACACACCTTCCTGGCCTGCTTGAGGACGTCCTGTAAGCCTGGGTACTTAGACACAAAACGTTGTACGATGAGATTCAACACATGTGCCATGCACGGCACATGTGACAACTTGCCCAAATTTAATGCCGCCAACAGATTGCTTCCATTGTCACACACCACTTTGCCGATCTCCAGTTGGTGCGGGGTCAGCCACTGATCCACCTGTGCGTTCAGGGCGTACAGGAGTGCTGGTCCTGTGTGGCTCTCTGCTTTCAGGCAAGTCAACCCCAAGATAGCGTGACACGGTCGTATCCGGGATGTGGAATGGCCCCTGGGGAGCTGGGGGGAATCAGTTGATGTGCAGCAGAAGAGGACTCAGCCGAGGAGGATATCGAAGAGGATGGAGTAGGAGTAGAGGAGGTGGCAGTAGGTCTGCCTGCAAGTCATGGTGGTGTCACCAACTCCACTGCGGAGCCACGCATTCCATGCTTGTCAGCCGTCAGCAGGTTGACCCAATGCGCAGTATACGTGATATACCTGCCCTGACCGTGCTTTGCAGACCAGGTATCAGTGGTCAGATGGACCCTTGCCCCAACACTGTATGCCAGAGATGCCATGACTTCCTTTTCAATGACATGGTAGAGGTTTGGGATTGCCTTTTTTGAAAAAAAAATTCGTCCGGGTACCTTCCACTGTGGTGTCCCAATAGCGACAAATTTTTTGAAGGCCTCAGACTCTACCAGCTGGTATGGTAAAAGCTGGCGGGCTAAGAGTTCCGTCAAGCCAGCTGTCAGTCGCTGGGCAAGGGGGTGACTTTGTGACATTGGCTTCTTATGCTCAAACATGTCCTTGACAGACACCTGACTGTGGGCAGATGAGCAGGAACTGCTGAAGGTGAGAGATGGAGTGGCGGATCAAGTGAAGCGGCTGTGGTGGCTGTGGTGGTAGTGGTGGTGGTGGCGACAGGCGGGTGCGTGGTAACTTGAGAGCAGGTGACCGAAGCTGAGCTGGAGGAGGATGGTGCGTCAAGGTTCTTAGCGGAAGCTGTTGAAGATTGGGTGTCCTGTCTAAGCCAGTCAACTACGTCCTCTGAATTTTTCGGGTTCAGGGTACGTGGCCTCTGAAAACTGGGCATTATTCCAGGGACAGTGGAAATCACAGCACCACGACCACGACGGCCCCTGCGGGGTGGCCTGCCTCTGCCTGTCATTTTTTTTTTAGATAAGTGGTACTACGCGTGCTAGGTACTGTGCCACCCGGTATGAGTGGTTGGCACTGGCAGTGGGCACACTACAGTCTGTGGAAGTGGGCCTGACACACACTGGCAGCAGGCAAGCAACTGAAATTAGACTACTGTCTAAAAATTAAATTCCTTATTTATCGGCAAGCTACTGTGCCACCCGGTATCAGTGGTTGGCACTGGCAGTGGGCACACTACAGTCAGTGGAAGAGGGCCTGACACACACTGGCAGCAGGCAAGCAACTGAATTTAGACTACTGTCTAAAAATTAAATGCCTTATTTATCGGCAAGCTACTGTGCCACCCGGTATCAGTGGTTGGCACTGCCAGTGGGCACACTACAGTCAGTGGAAGCGGGCCTGACACACACTGTCAGCAGGCAAGCAACTGAATTTAGACTACTGTCTAAAAATTAAATGCCTTATTTATCGGCAAGCTACTGTGCCACCCGGTATCAGTGGTTGAGCACTGGCAGTGGGCACACTACAGTCAGTGGAAGAGGGCCTGACACACACTGGCAGCAGGCAAGCAACTGAATTTAGACTACTGTCTAAAAATTAAATGCCTTATTTATCGGCAAGCTACTGTGCCACCCGGTATCAGTGGTTGGCACTGGCAGTGGGCACACTACAGTCAGTTGAAGAGGGCCTGACACACACTGGCAGCAGGCAAGCAACTGAATTTAGACTACTGTCTAAAAATTAAATGCCTTATTTATCGGCAAGCTACTGTGCCACCCGGTATCAGTGGTTGAGCACTGGCAGTGGGCACACTACAGTCAGTGGAAGTGGGCCTGACACATACTGGCAGCAGGCAAGCAACTGAATTTAGACTACTGTCTAAAAATTAAATGCCTTATTTATCGGCAAGCTACTGTGCCACCCGGTATCAGTGGTTGGGACTGGCAGTGGGCACACTACAGTCAGTGGAAGAGGGCCTGACACACACTGGCAGCAGGCAAGCAACTGAATTTAGACTACTGTCTAAAAATTAAATGCCTTATTTATCGGCAAGCTACTGTGCCACCCGGTATCAGTGGCTGGCACTGGCAGTGGGCACACTACAGTCAGTGGAAGAGGGCCTGACACACACTGGCAGCAGGCAAGCAACTGAATTTAGACTACTGTCTAAAAATTAAATGCCTTATTTATCGGCAAGCTACTGTGCCACCCGGTATCAGTGTTTGGCACTGGCAGTGGGCACACTACAGTCAGTGGAAGCGGGCCTGACACACACTGGCAGCAGGCAAGCAACTGAATTTAGACTACTGTCTAAAAATTAAATGCCTTATTTATCGGCAAGCTACTGTGCCACCCGGTATCAGTGGTTGGCACTGGCAGTGGGCACACTACAGTCAGTGGAAGCGGGCCTGACACACACTGGCAGCAGGCAAGCAACTGAATTTAGACTACTGTCTAAAAATTAAATGCCTTATTTATCGGCAAGCTACTGTGCCACCCGGTATCAGTGGTTGGCACTGGCAGTGGGCACACTACAGTTAGTGGAAGCGGCCTGACACACACTGGCAGCAGGCAAGCAACTGAATTTAGACTACTGTCTAAAAATTAAATGCCTTATTTATCGGCAAGCTACTGTGCCACCCTGTATCAGTGGTTGGCACTGGCAGTGGGCACACTACAGTCAGTGGAAGCGGGCCTGACACACACTGGCAGCAGGCAAGCAACTGAATTTAGACTACTGTCTAAAAATTAAATGCCTTATTTATCGGCAAGCTACTGTGCCACCTGGTATCAGTGGTTGGCACTGGCAGTGGGCACACTACAGTCAGTGGAAGAGGGCCTGACACACACTGGCAGCAGACAAGCAACTGAATTTAGACTACTGTCTAAAAATGAAATGCCTTATTTATCGGCAAGCTACTGTGTCACCCGGTATCAGTGGTTGGCACTGGTAGTGGGCACACTACAGTCAGTGGAAGCGGGCCTGACACACACTGGCAGCAGGCAAGCAACTGAATTTAGACTACTGTCTAAAAATTAAATGCCTTATTTATCGGCAAGCTACTGTGCCACCCGGTATCAGTGGTTGGCACTGGCAGTGGGCACACTACAGTCAGTGGAAGTGGGCCTGACACACACTAGCAGCAGGCAAGCAACTGAAATTACACTAAAGTGTAAAAATTTAATGCCTTTTTTTGATGCAAAGTACTGTGCCACACGGGATGACAGGGGTGGGCACTGGCAGTGGGCACACTACAGTCAGTTGAAGTCGGCCTGACACACACTAGCAGCAGGCAAGCAGCTGAAATTACACTAAAGTGTAAAAATTAAATGCATTTTTTTATACAAAGTCCTGTGCCAGCCGGTATGAGTGGTGGGCACTGGCAGTGGGCACACTACAGTCAGTGGAAGTCAGCCTGACACACACTGGCAGGCAACTAACCTTAGATTAAAGTGTAAAAATTAAGTGCCTTTTTTTGATGCAAAGTCCTGTGCCACACGGGATGACAGAGGTGGGCACTGGCAGTGGGCACACTACAGTCAGTTGAAGTCGGCCTGACACAAACTAGCAGCAGGCAAGCAGCTGAAATTACACTAAAGTGTAAAAATTAAATGCCTTTTTTATGCAAAGTCCTGTGCCAGCCGGTATGAGTGGTGGGCACTGGCAGTAGGCAAACTACAGTCAGTGGAAGTCAGCCTGACACACACTGGCAGGCAACTAACCTTAGATTAAAGTGTAAAAATTAAGTGCCTTTTTTATGCAAAGTCCTGTGCCACACGGGATGACAGGGGTGGGCACTGGCAGTGGGCACACTACAGTCAGTTGAAGTCGGCCTGACACACACTAGCAGCAGGCAAGCAGCTGAAATGACACTAAAGTGTAAAAATTAAATGCCTTTTTATGCAAAGTCCTGTGCCAGCCGGTATGAGTGGTGGGCACTGGCAGTGGGCACACTACAGTCAGTGGAAGTCAGCCTGACACACACTGGCAGGCAACTAACCTTAGATTAAAGTGTAAAAATGAAATGCCTTTTTTTGATGCAAAGTCCTGTGCCACACGGGATGACAGGGGTGGGCACTGGCAGTGGGCACACTACAGTCTGTGGGCCTGCAGCTCCTCACACACAGGCAGGCCAGGCAACTGCAATATGTATATAAAGGAAAAAAAAAAGCAGACTAATGTTGCAGCCCTAAAAAGGGCTTTTTGGGGTGATGTCAGGACGCTGTCCTTACAGCAGAGATCAGATGAGTCTTTCAGGACTGGAGTGGACACTGAATTCACTAGCGTAGCTATCGATTTCCCAATTAAATCAGCAGCATCTACACTCTCCCTCCTCTCACTAAGACTGCAGCTTCAGAATGAATCTAAAATGGATGCTGTGCAGGAGGTGGGAGGGTCTGGGAGGGAGGGTATGCTGCTGATTGGCTGGAATGTGTCTGCTGACTGTGAGGTAGAGGGTCAAAGTTTGCTCAATGATGATGTATAGGGGGCGGACCAAACATCGCATGTGTTCGCCCGTTGAGGCGAACGCGAACAAGCTATGTTCGCCGGGAACTATTCGCCGGCGGATAGTTCCGGCCATCTCTAGTAATAATACCTTTCTCAGCTTTAATCCCTTCAAGACCAAGACAGTTTCCACCATAAGAACCAAGCCACATTTTGCAAAACTGACATGTTTCACTACATTTGGTAATAACTCTGGAATGTTTTACTTATCCAAGGGATTCCGAGATTGTTTTCACATGAGATATTGTAGTGATCAATTTGAATCAATATGTTTTAACTTTATTAATTAGAAAAGCCCTAAATTTACATAAAATTTTTGAAAAATTCACTATTTTCTACATTTCAAATGTTCTGCTTTTAAGACAGAAAGTGATATTTAATGAAATGTTTATTACCATTCCTCATAATCCTGCTTTATGTTGGCATAATTTTGTAAATATAATTTTTATTTGTAGGATGTTACAAGGCTTTGAATTTTAGAAGCAATTTAAAAATTTTCCAAACCTACTTTTTTAATAACTAATTTAGCTATGAAGTCATTTTGTGGGGCTTGCATAGTAGAAATCACCCATAAATTACACCATTTTATAACCTACTCCTATCAATTTATTCAAAACTGATTTTACTAACTTTGCTAACCCTTTAGGTGTTCCATAAAAAATTAATGGAAAATGAATGGGAAATTTCAAAATGTCACTTTATTTTGCAGGTTTTTCATTTTTATCCATTTTTTCCCGTAACACAGGAAAGGTTAACAGCCAAGCCCAACTTAACGTTTATTCCGATTCTGCAGTTTATAGAAACACCCAATATGTGGTTGTAAACTGCTGTATGGGCACACCGCAGGGCACAGAAGGAAAAGAATGACATATGGATTTTGTAGGGCAGATTTCACTAGGATAATTTTAAGTTGCCATGTCGCCCCCCCCCGATGCACCCCTACAGTAGAAACTCTCAAAAAGTGACCCATTTGAATATTGTGACAGTTTTATTGATACTATTTTGGGGTACATATGATTGTTAATCGCTCGATATTACGCTTTTTGTGAGGCAAGGTAACCACAAAATGGCTGTTCTGGCACCGTTCTAATTTTTAGTTTTTTACGACGTTCTCCTGACAGGATAGATCATGTGTTGTTTTTATAGAAATGGTTGATACAGATGCAACAATACCAATTATGCCTTTTTTTTTTTTCTTTAGTTTTACATAAAAAATCATTTTTTTTTCTGTCTTTATTTTCTGGAAGTTTCATCTGCCTTCCCACTGGAGTCCTGGCAGTTAAGTTCAGGGGTCCGATTGGCTACCATCACAGTGTGGAGCCTTTTAAGGCTTCCCAGGGTAGCAATAAGTCAGCCTTAAAGAGGACCTTTCACTGGTCCACAGTTTATGAGGTAAAGCTATGTACATGGAGAGCGGCACCCAGGGATGTCCCTGCACTTACTTGTATCTCTGGGTGCCGCTCCGTTCGCCTGCTGTAGCCCCCGGTAACGGCGCTCCTGCTGCTCTAATTTTGCCTGGGGCGGTGACATCTTCTTCTGCCCTGGGCATCTCCTTCTCCCAAGCCTGGAGCGCTGGCCATATCCTGAATATGAGCTGAGCGCTGCGATTGGCCAGCGCTCCAGCCCTGGGAGAAGGAGACGCCCAGGGCAGAAGAAGATGTCACCGCCCCAGGCAAAATTAGAGCAGCAGGAGCGCCGGTACTGGGGGCTACAGCAGGCGAACGGAGTGGCACCCAGAGATACAAGTAAGTGCAGAGACATCCCTGGGTGCCGCTCTCCATGTACATAGCTTTACCTCATAAACTGTGGACCAGTGAAAGGTCCTCTTTAAGAGGCTGTAAGGGTATTTTAAAGTTTATTTTTCACTACAGAGATCCTCTAAACTAATGTTTAAAAGTCTTTTGAAGGTTGGGTAAGGTTAATAATCAAAACTAAATTTCCTTTTTTGTAAAAATGGAGGCATTATGATCATAATTATTATCAAATGCTGTGTAATGCCTTATGGGCAATAGCACAATACTGTAAAACTACAAAAATGAGCAGCATTGCCTATATAATATACAGATATTCCTTACAACTGTATGTATAAGGTACTATATTGCATAAAAACTCTGTAAGGAAGACCACTTCATTTTAATATGACAGTAAAAACATATGCTATTATAGTGCGGTATTCTATAATATGGAAGTATAATAATTTCAGAATCAGTATAATGATTTTTATCAGCCCATTAGATTTAAAGGGTTACCTTAACTCATTAATAAGACAATAAGTATTATTTTATGGTTCTTATATTTTATTAACCTTATTCTTTGTCCATCATTTTCCACTAAAAACCAATCTTTAACAAGCGAAAAAAAATAATCTCTTTAATGATACTCAGGAGGTTAAACACATATTGCTATTTCAATTAAAAAATCTTTAGGCTGTTTAAAATGAAAGGTAATTATTCTGCACAAGACTTTCCAGTGTCAGGGACATACAGTAGCAGAAGCCTGTAGGCACTATACCTGTGACATTAAGACCCTTACCTTTTTGCTTGCCAAACAGCCATTACAGAGATCATCCTATTAGCACGAATAGACATCGTGTGTATTGCGTAACTAAGGCCTCATGCACACGACCGTTTTTTTATGCTGTCCGCAAAAAGGGGTTCCGTTGTTCAGTGATCCGTGTCCGTTTTTGCCTTCCGTTGTGTTTCCGTGTGTCTTCCGTTTTTTTAGTGGACATGACCCAAAAGATTTTACCAAAAGACAGGCTGACAATTTTTCCCAAGTGCCTGCCAAGGGATCCGCAAAAAAAACGGACACGGAACGCGGATGACACACGGATGGCCATCCGCATTTTTTCACGGACCCATTGACTTGAATGGGTCCGTGAACCATTTTTCACGGACAAGAATAGGACAGGTTATATTTTTTTGACGGACTGGAATCACGGACCACGGACGCGGAGGACAAACGGTGCATTTGCCGAGGTTTCCACGGACCCATTGAAAACCAATGGGTCCACAGAAAATCCCGAAAAACGGAGCAACGGACACGGAATCAAACAACGGTCGTGTGCATGAGGCCTAAGTTAAAGAGCTGGAGAAAAAATAAAAGGCAATGGCAGTGGTCATCAATTTACCAAATGCATGACACATCTACTGACAGCAGTTCGTTATAGTTTGATGCACTTATTTGTCACTCTAAGACTGCCTTGAAAAACTTCCTCTGAGGTGTTGAGGTGTTTAACATTTACATTTGGTTTATGATGATTAGTAGTTGAGTAAATGTAAGGAATACATTTTTCCTGATTTTTTTTTTTCATTTTATAAGACTGATGTCCCTAGTAGGAGGCAATTCTTCTGGGGTCTCTATTCTTGTCAGTTGAAGAATCTCTCAATTCTATCAATCAAACTGAAGCGATTGCCAAGAGAAAAGAGTTTGTGTGCACTCATCCAGCAGAGCAGAAGCTGAATGTGCTCCTGGCCAAGTTGCTGGTGCTGCAGTCCCTCCCTTCGAAGTGGTGGACTCTGCACCTTTCAGAGAACTGATGGCTTGTGCCGAGCTGAGGTGGGGAGTCCCAAGCTGTTATTTCTTTGCCAAAAAGGCAGTACCAGCCCTGCACACGCATGTAGAACAGAAGTTGGGCCAGTCCTTGAGCCTGTCAGTTTCTGCCAAAGTGCACAACAGCGCCGACGTGTGGAGCTGCAACTACGGTCAGGGACAATACATGTCCTTTACGGCCCACTGGGTGAATGCTCTGTGTCCTTCATCAAGAAATAGAATCCTGGCTTTCTTCTTGACAAATGAAAATTGGAACCATTGGGACCAACAACGGGAAGAACATAGTGTCAGCGCTGAATCAATAGTGTTGGGTGCGAATATTCGAATGGTGAATTTTTATCGCAAATATCGCAACTTCAAGAATTCGTAAAAATTTAGAATATAGTGATATATATTCGTATTTTTGAATATTCTAGATTTTTTTCCATCTGAACCCGTGATACCTCCCTGCTGCTTGCTTGTGGGCCAATGAGAATGCTGTCTGAGCTTTGGAACATCCCTAGCAACTAATAGGAAAGTTGCCTAGCCCTTACTATATGATAACCTCCCCAGCAGCCATTTTCTGCAGTTGTTTACAGTTCTGAGAGAGACAGCAGTGTTATTGCTGTGCTCTCTGCTTTTCTGTGCCATTACATTACATACAGTAGTTAGTTAGTTAGCATATATATATATATATATATATATATATATATTACAGCTAGTTAGAGAGAGATAGTCAGTGTAGGTTAGATTGTGATATAGTGTAGCTGTTATGTTCCAGTGCAGGAAGTTAGGTAGTGTTCTGCTGTCCATACATAGATGCTACATACATAGTGCTGTAGTGAAGTGAAGTTGCACGTATTGCACCAAAATATTTGCATCATTAGTGCCGATTTGGGCAATCGCAAATATATCGGAGCACTCTATCTGTATATAAAGCTATTGTAATGTTCTGCCGTGCCAACCATTTTCTCCAGTCTCAGGAAACTTTGAGCAGGTTGAAAAATGTAGCAAAAGTGACCCATGGCAGTATTGCGCATGCATTATGTGAATATTTCATTGCCGATTTTCACAATCAAGAAAATAATGGGGAATTTGCGAATTTATGGTTAATATTCGCCCAAATATTTGCAAAATATCGAGAATTCGAATATTGTCCCTGACGCATATCACTATGCATCAAGGAGGGCTGAGCCATGCGCCCTGCATGGCACACGTGTTCAATCTGGTTGTCAAGCGGTTCCTGAAGTCTTCCACCCATCTGCAAGACATCCTAAAAATGGCCAGGAAATTTTGCATGCACTTCAGCCCCTCGTACACCGCAAAGCACACCCTCCTTGAGCTGCAGCGACAGAATGGCATCCCACAAAATAGGCTGATATGCAACGTTTCGACCCATTGGAATTCCATTCTCCATATGTTGGACCGACTGTATGAACAGAGAAAGGCCATAAATAGAGATGAGCGAACATTTAAAAAAAGTCCGTTGTTCGGGGTTCGGGTGGTGGTTAATTGCGCATCCCGTTATGGATTCCACAATACCGCATATGGAATCCATAAGGGGCGGCTGCCACCAACCCGAACTGTAGAACAGCTGAAGGACCTGGCGTGACGTCACTGTCATGTGATCAGTGCAGGGGGCGTGGCTCAGCACGGGATCAAATCCCGTGCTGAGCCACGCCCTGCACTGATCACATGACAGTGACGTCACGCCAGGTCCTTCAGCTGTTCTACAGTTCGGGTTGGTGGCAGCCGCCCCTTATGGATTCCATATGCGGTATTGTGGAATCCATAACGGGATGCGCAATTAACCACCACCCGAACCCCGAACAACGGACTTTTTTTAAATGTTCGCTCATCTCTAGCCATAAACTATTTCTTGATGACCCAAGCGGACAAGAGTACTCCCCTGTGTAACTTCGATGTCAGCCAGTGGCAGCTCATGCGTGACACCTGTCGTTTGCTCAGGCCCTTTGAGGAGGCCACATTATTTGTCAGTCACCAGGACTATGGGATGAACGATGTCATTCTATTGCTTCATGTCCTGGAACAGATGCTGGTAAATCTGGCTGGTCAGGGGACTGGAGGCGTGGTGCCTACATCTCACAGCCACATGAGGCCTGCGGGGACTGAACTGGTGGAGGAGGACATTGGAGCACAAGCAATGTGTAGCAAAATGGATGGTTTTTCTACATAGGTAAAAAGAGAGGAGGAGCAGCGGCAGCCAGAAGAGATACAGAGTGATTAGAAAGACGAGTCAAAGGACCCAGACACACTGTGGCAGTATGCAGTGGAGATGGAGGAGTTCCTCGGAGTCACTTGCACAAATGGCACAATGCACGCTCACTTGCTTGCATAGTGACAGCCGAATTGTTACTATTCAGCAGAGGGATGACTTCTGGCCCTCTACCTTGTTGGACCCTCGCTACGAGTCCAAAATGTGGGCCTTTTTTACACCCGCTGAGAGGGAGGACAAACTAAACTACTGTAGAGACATCCTATGTAGTCAGTTGGCCGCTGCCTATCTGCACCATTGTCCATCCTCTCGCAGGTCTGCCCGGGGGGGCCCTATGCGCTCATGTTCCTCTGCCATGGCTGCTGTGGCAGGGTGGAGGGGTAGGAGCAGTTCCAGATCCATCAGCAGCAATCTGACTCTAGAGTCGCTGATGAGCAGCTTTCTTCACCCGCCTAGTGAAGAAACTACTCACCATCAGCAGCAGCACCTAGATCTGGAGCAGGAGCAGGACCCGAACCAGAAGATGGTTGCATACTTGGACAGCACCCTGCCACCCCAAATTGAAGATCCGCTGGACTACTAGGCAGCAAAACTGTATTTGTGGCCACAACTGGCAGAGTTTGTCCTGCCCGGTCAGTACCGTGGCATCAGAGCGGATGCTTAGTGTGGCGGGGGCAATAGTTACCCCATAAAGAACTCGCCTGTCCACCCAAAATGTGAAGAGACAGACCTTTGTCAAGATGAATCAGGCGTGGATCAGCCAAGATTTCCACCCACCAATGCCTGATGCATCAGACCAGATTATCCATGGTGCCACACCAACACAAAAGAGACTGGTTTCTTCTGGCTAACTACCTCAGCTACAATTCTGATGCTGCCACCCGCCTGATGCCACACATCTGATGCCAAGTGCTTTTTATTTAACCCACCATCTTCAGCTGGTACTGGTATTGCTACCCACCTTCCCACCACCCAATGGGTCACTCTGTGGTCTCCTGATGCTGCTGCCACCTCACCACTCAGGTCTCCTGATGCTCCTGCTGCAGCCACCTCCACATTGTCATTGCGCCACCTTGTGGCCTCCTCCTGATGCTGCTGCTGCCGCCACCTCCACACTGTCATTGTACCACCCTGTGGCCTCCTCCTGATGCAGCTGCTGCCGCCACCTCCACACTCTGTCATTGTGCCACTCTGTGGCCTCCTGTTGCTGCTGCCACCTCCACACTGTCATTGTGCCACCGTGTAGCCTCCTCCTGATGCTGCTGCTACCACCTCCACACTCTGTCATTGTGCCATTCTGTGGACTTCTCATACTGTTCCCACCCTGCCCACTTCATGACTGGGCCACTATTTTGCCTTTCGGCATCGCTGACATCATCATTTAATTGACCCTTCTTATAATCTGTCTGAAGGAAGGAAAATTGAGATGCACAACAGAAAGTGTCTATATAACAGCTGTAAGGTCTGCATGACATGGTCCCTATTTTGCATCACAGTTGGCTTATGATTTGGTAGCCAAAAGCAGGAATGGGTACAAAACACAGAAGACATGCAAATATTCCATTCATGTGTTATCTCTGTTTTTGACCCACTCCTGTTTTTTTGGTTTTAGCAATACTGATGAATTTCAGACCAAATGCTGACCGAGTGAAGGCGGATGATCAACAGACAGGACCCGTTTTTTGGGGGTTATTATTCTGATGGATCAGAGAAAGGGCAAAATAATCAGTGACGTCAACACAAACTTACTGCTGACACCCACTCCACTCTGTCGGGGGGGGGGGGGGCACTCTACTTGTATAAGCATTTAATAGAACAGGTTCTGTTGAAATATATGTGAAATCAATGAATTGGTGTAAATGGAGTAAGGTCTTTTACTCTATAGTAGGATCTTGGCCTCTGCACGGTTCTTTATACCTGGCCCTAACATTGAGTTCACACTTGAGTTATTTGGTCCGTAACTGCCCAAATAAGTGAAGTGTGCAGTGATTCTAAGAGTGCAAGGCACAGGGTTCTACACCAGTATAAAGGCTCTCTGCAGACAGGAAATAGCTGTTTTTTTAACGCGATTCGCCATAAATAAATTCGGATCGAAGCAAATTTTTTCAGAAAATCCAGTGAACCAGCCAAATCGAATTTTTGAGAAATTCGCTCATCTCTAATTAGGACCCTCCTAAATGAAAAACTCTGTAGCAATGGCTTCTTTGCGTGAGCCTACATATATCTTATAATATAGTCTCAAATGTTATACTTGTATGTATACTAATACCAGAAGCCTGACTAATAAATCTGGGGAACTGGAATTAGTGATGTGTGAGGAGGACTATGACATAGTAGGAATAAGTAATACATGGCTGGATGATAGCTATGACTGGGCAGTTGATGTACAGGGTTACAGTCTGTTTAGAAAGGATTGCCAAAACCGGAAAGGGGGAGGGGTCTGCCTTTATGTAAAGTCCTGTCTAAAGCCCACAGTCTGAGGATATATAAGTCAGGACATGAACATGTGGGGTCACTGTGGGTAGAAACACATGAAGGCAAAAAAACTAATAAATTACTACTATGAGTTTATTATAAACCACCTAATATACCAAATTCCACAGAAAATCTACTACTTAACAAGATAGACGAGGTGGCAAATCATAATGAGGTCGTTATTATGGGGGACTTCAACTACCCAGATATAGACTGGGAAACTAAAACCTGTACATCTCATAAAGGAAACAGGTTCTTGGCAATAACCAAAGACAATTACCTTTCCCAACTGGTACAGGACCCGACTAGAGGGATGGCCATACTGGACTTAGTATTAACCAATAGACCTGACTGAACAACAGATGTCCAGGTTGGGGGACACCTCGGAAATAGTGACCATAAAGTAATAACCTTCCAATTATCATTCAAAAGAATGTTTCTTCGCGGAGGAACAAAAATACCAAACTTCAAAAAAGCTAAATTTAGGCAACTAAGAGAGGCCATATGCCTAACTAACTGGGACAAAGTCCTCAAAAATAAAAATACAGCCACAAAATGGGATATTTTTAAAAGCATCCTAATTTCTAATTATGAGAGGTACATACCTTTTTTGAATAAAAGGTTAAGGAACAAGAAGAAACCAATGTGGATAAATAGAACTGTAAAGAAAGCAATAAGTGACAAAAAGAAAGCATTTAAATCACTAAAACAGGAGGGTAGCGATGAAGACACTGAAAAACTATAAGGAAAAAAATAGAATATGTAAAAAACAAATAAAAGCAGCCTAACTACAGACCGAGAGATTTATTGTCAAAGAGAGCAAAAATAACCCTAAAATGTTCTTCAATTGTATAAATGGTAAAAAGTATAAATCTGAAGGTGTCGGGCCTTTACAGAGGGATGAGGGGGGAGCTGCAGAGAGCGATAAGGAGAAAGCTAAACCATTAAGTATTTTTTCTCCACTGTATTCACTGAAGAAAATAAACTGTCAGGTGAATTGCAGAATGTAAAAGTAAATCCCCCATTAAAAGTGCCCTGTCTGACCCAGGAAGAAGCACAGTGGCGCCTTAAAAAGATTAAAATAGACAAATCGCCAGGACCAGATGGCATACACCCCGTTATCCTAAGAGAATTAAGTAATGTCATAGCCAGACCCTTATTTCTGATATTTAAGCACTCTATACTGACAGGGAGTGTTCCACAGGATTGGTGAATAGCAAATGTGGTGCCAATATTCAAAAAGGGTACAAAAACAGAGCCCGGAAACTATAGGCCGGTAAGTTTAACATCCATCGTGGGTAAACTGTTTGAAAGTTTTCTAAGAGATGCTATCTTTGAGTACCTCAATGAAAATAAGCAAATAACGCCATATCTGCATGGCTTCATGAGGGATCGGTCATGTCAAACTAATTTGATCAGTTTCCATGAGGAGGTAAGTTCTATACTTGACAGCAGCGAATCAAATGCTGTGCTGCATAAAAGGTTAGTATATAAAATGAGAATGCTCGGACTGGGAGAACATGTCTGTATGTGGGTAAGTAACTGGCTCAGTGATAGAAAACAGAGGGTGGTTATTTTTGGTACACACTCAGATTGGGTAACTGTCACTGGTGGAGTACCTCAGGGGTCAGTACTGGGCCCTATCCTCTTCAATATGTTTATTAATTATCTTGTAGAAGGCTTGCACAGTAAAATATTAATTTTTACAGATGATGACACTAAACTTTGTAAAGTAATTGACACGGAAGAGGACAGTACACTGCTACAGATGGATCTGGATAGATTGAAGGATTGGGTAGAGAAGTGGCAGATGAGGTTTAACATTGACAAATGTAAGGTTATGCACATGGGAAGGAATAATGTAAATGGTAAAACACTGGGTAACACTGACATGAAAAATGACCTAGGAATTTTAGTTAACAGCAAACTAAGCTGTAAAAACTAGTGTCAGGCAGCTGCTGCCAAGGCCAAAAAGATAATGGAATGCATCAAAAGGGGCATAGATGCCCATGATGAGAACATAGTCCTACCACTTTACAAATCACTGGTCAGACCACACATGGAGTACTGTGTACAGTTCTAGTCTCCTGACAACATGGCAGACATAGCAGAGCTAAAGAGGGTTTAGAGCAGGGCAACTAAAGTAATAAGGACTGAGGGAACTACAATACCCTTAAAGATTATCAAAATTAGGGTTATTCACTTTAGAAAAAAGATGACTGAGGGGAGATTTAATTACTATGTATAAATATATCAGGGGTCAGTACAGAGATCTCTCCCATCATCTATTTATCCCCAGGACTGTGACTGTGACAAGGGGACATCCTCTGCATCTGGAGAAAAGAAGTTTTGTACACAAACATAGAAGAGCATTCTTTATGGTAAGAGCAGTAAGACTATCAAACTCTCTGCCTGAGGAGGTGGTCATGGTGAGTTCACTAAAAGAGTTCAAGAGGGGCCTGGATGTATTTATGGAGGGTAATAATATTACAAGCTATAGCTAGCTACTAGAGATGGGTCTTTGATCCAGGGAGTTATTCTGATTGCCTGATTAGAGTTGGGAAGGAATTTTTTCCCCTTAAGCGGGGAAAATTGGCTTCTACCTCATAGGGGTTTTTTGCCTTCCTCTGGATCAACTTGCAGGATAACAGGCCGAACTGGATGGACAAATGTCTTTTTTTGGCTTTATATACTATGTTACTATGTTACTTGTACTCCCAAATAATTTGCTTCTGTCAATTTCCCAAGGTGTCAGCACTGATTAGCTTCTTAATACAATATTTTCGATCTGTAAACTAAATCCATTGCTCAAGATTAAAGATAAGTAAAAGCATCTTTATCAATAATTTTCTGAATCCATTCATTCAATAAAATCCTTCTAATCAGAAAATTGCTTACTGCAAGGCATTACAAAGATAATGAAGTTAATGGGTGAGAAAAATGATCAGTAAAAATGTTTAGTACAAAAATGATATTAAATGAATAAGTTAAAAAAATGCCTGGGCAACCCCACCTTCATTAAATGGGGAATTGCTGAGTAGAGGTAGCAGCTGTATATAAACTCTTCTCTCTTAGTTGTAGGGTTAGTGGCCACTTAAATTTTGCGCATCTATGTCTAAGGTAACCATACATCTGCTGCCACTGTTGCCATGTTTAACAGTATGCATCAGATAGTCTGAGAAGTGGTGTTGCCATCTTGGAGAACAGAAAAAGAAATGGGGAATTGGTGTATCCGCAGCTGAAAAGATGAAAAAGAGGGCACCATGTAATGCCTCATTCACACGTCACGTACGTGTGTTGTACGTGTTCTCCGCAGACAGCACACATCCCCATTCATTTGAATGTGTGTATTCACAAATCAGTGTTTTAGCACGGTCTGTGGGTCCGTGTTTTCAGCAAGGAAGCATGTCCTATCTTGGTCCGTGATCCCTCACGCCCATTATAGTCAATGGGGCCTGCAGCCCCCAATAATATTATGGCTGCAGGGGTGCAGGGGGGGTGGTTGCGGGCGGCGGGAGGCGGGCGGTGCGGCGGGCGGGATCGCGATTGCGATCCCCCGCCCGCCTCCTCTGTAATGTTTCCCTGGTGTCTAGTGGACCTATCAGAGTGTCAGCACATTGCTGACACTCTGATAAAAACGGCTGGCATCTGTGCTTGATCAGATGCCAGCCGTTTAACCCCTTCTATACCCCGGTCCGTACGGACCGCGGTATGGAAGGGTTAACAGGGAGGGAGCTCCCTCCCTCTCCCATCGGGAGGCTGCTGTGCCTTTGCAGCCCCCCAACAGGATGGGATCATAGAGGGAGGGAGCCCCACTCCCTCCCCATCCATCACCCGCTGCTTTCTTATGGCAGCGGGTGATGGTTGCCATGGAGACAGGACGCTTTCAGAAACATCCTGCTCTCCATGGTGCTGAAAGTCCTGCTAAAGGTCTATTCAGACTTTGTAAAGTACAAAATACAGCACAGTGCACTATATAGTGTACTGTACTGTATTATACAGACACTAGATCCACTGGTTCTTTCAGAACCAAGTGGGTCTGGGTAAAAAAAAAATGTAAAAAAGTGAAAAAAAGTAAAAATGAAAAAAACACATATCACTGAATAAAAATAAATAAATACACTACACATATTAGGTATCGCCGCGTCCGTAAAAACCTGCTCCATAAAAATATCACATGACTGAACTCCTCAGGTGAACGCCATAAAAAAAAATGGTGTAAATAAGCCATTTTTTGGCACCTTACATCACTAAAAGTGTAATAGAAAGCGATAAAAAAGGCGTATGCCTCCCAAAATAGTACCAATTAAACTGCCATCTCATCCCGCAAAAAATGAGCCCCTACCTAAGGCTACGTTCACACCACGACAATTGTCGCGCGACAAAAAGTCGCGCGACAATTTGGGAACCACTACACTGCAACATTTGTAGCGCGACATTGATGTCACATTAATGTCGCGCGACAATTTTTATAATGGGAGTCTATGGTGGTGTCGCACGTGCAACATGCAACATGTTGCGACTGCGACACAACAGTCGCAAAAAATCCATCCCGGATGGATTTTTGCCGACTGTCGTGTCGCAGTCGCAGCATGTCGCATGTCGCACTGCGACACCATAGACTCCCATTATAAAAATTGTCGCGCGACAATAGTGCGACTTTTTGTCGCGCCACAATTGTCGTCGTCTGAACATACCCTAAAACAATGAGCCAAAAAATAAAAAAACTATGCCTCTCAGAATAAAACATAATTTTTTTTGTTTCAAAAATGCTTTTTAGTGTTAAATGTAAGAAAAAAAACTAAAAAGTAGACATATTGGGTATCTCCACGTCCATAAGAATCTACTCTAAAAAAAATTAAATAAAAACTTTGTCAAAAAGCCATTTTTTTGTCACCTTACATCACAAAAAGTGTAATAGCAAGCGATCAAAAAGTCATATGACCCCCCAAATAGTGCCAATCTAACCGTCACCTCATACCGCAAAAATTATACCCAACCTGAGACAATTGACTAAAAACTGAAAAATATATGGCTCTCAGACTATGGAGACACTAAAACATGGTTTTTTTTTATTCAAAAAGGATATTATTGTGTAAAACCAAAATAAATAAAAAAAGGTATACATATTAGGTATTGCCGCTTCCATAAGGACCTGCTCTATAAAAATATAACATGACCTAACCCCTCAGATGAACGCCGTAAACATAAAAAATAAAAACGTTGTCAAAAAAGCCATTTTTTTGTCACCTTACATCACAAAAAGTGTAATAGTAAGCGATCAAAAAGTCATATGCACCCCAAGATAGTACCATTCGAATCGACATCTCATCCCGCAAAAACTGAGCCCCTACATAGGACAATCGCCCAAAAAAAATAAAAAATATGTCTCTCAAACTATGGAGACACTAAAAACATGATTTTTTTTGTTTTAAAAAATGATATTATTGTGTAAAACTTATATAAATAAATAAAAAGTATACATATTATGTATCGCCGCGTCCGTCACAACCAGATTTATAAAAATACCACATGACCTAACCCCTCAGCTGAACACAGCAAAAAAAATAAAAAATAATGAGGTGTCAAAAGCCATTTTTGTCACCTTAAATCACAAAAAGTGTAATAGCAAGCGACCAAAATGTCATATGCACCCCAAGATAGTGCCAATCAAACCGCCATCTCATTCCGCAAAAAATGAGCTCCTACATAAGAAAGTCGTCCAAAAAAAAAAAAAAAACTATGGCTTTCAGAATGTGGAGACACTAAAAAATAATTTTTTTCAAAAATGCTTTATTATGTAAAACTGAAACAAAAAACCCAAAAAAGTAGTCATATTTGGTATTGTCGCGTCCGTAACAACCTTCTCTATAGAAATAGCACACAATCTAACCTGTCGGTTCAACGATGTAAATAACAAAAAATAAAAACGGTCCCAAAACAGCAATTTTTTTGCAAATTTTCAATTTTAATCCATTTTTTCAGTAACAAAGCAAGGGTTAACAGCCAAACAAAACTTAATATGTATTGCCCTGATTCTCTTGTTTGCACAAACACCCCATATGTGGTCGTAAACAGCTGTATGGCAAAACTGCAGGGCACAGAAGGAAGGGAACGCCATATGGTTTATGGAAGGCGGATTTTGCTGTACTGGTTTTTTGACACTATGTCCTATTTGAAGCCCCCTGGTGCACCCCTACAGTAGAAACTCCAAAAAAGTGACCCCATTTTGGAAACTACGGGATAAGGTGTCAGTTTTGTTGGTACTATTTTAGGGTAAATATGATTTTTGTTTGCTCTATATTACACTTTTTTGAGACAAGGTAACAAAAAATAGAAATTCTGAAATTTCATCTCCATTTGCCAATAACTCTTGTGGAACACCTAAAGGGTTAACAAAGTTTGTAAAACTGGTTTTGAATACCTTGAGGGGTGTAGTTTCTTAGATGGAGTCACTTTTATGGAGTTTCTACTCTAGGGGTGCATCGGGGGGCTTCAAATGGGACATGGTGTCAAAAATCCAGTCCAGCAAAATCTGCCTTCCAAAAACCATATGGCGTTCCTTTCCTTCTGCGCCCTGCAGTTTGGCCATACAGCAGTTTACGACCACATATTGGGTGTTCGTGCAAACTGCAGAATCGGGGGAATAAATATTAAGTTTTGTTTGGCTATTATCCCTTGCTTTGTTACTGGAAAAAATTGATTAAAATGGAAAATTTAACAAAAAATTGAAATTCTGAAATTTTATCTCCATTTTCCATTAACTCTTGTGGAAAACCTAAAGGGTTAATGACGTTTGTAAAATCAGTTTTGAATACCTTGAGGGGTGTAGTTTCTAGAATGGGGTCATTTTTGGGTGGTTTTATTATGTAATCCTCACAAAGTGACTTCAGACCTGAACTGGTCCCTAAAAAGTGGGTTTTTAAAAATTTCTGAAAAATTTCAAGATTTGCTTCTAAACTTCTAAGCCTTGTAACGTTCCCAAAAAATAAAATGGCATTCCCAAAATGGCCGATACATGAAGTAGACATATGGGGAATGTAAATCAATAACTTTTTTTGGCGGTACTACTATGTATTATAGAAGTAGAGAAATTGAAACTTGGAAAATTGCTAATTTTTCATAATTTTTGGTAAATTTTGTATTTTTTAAAAAAAATTTCGACTTCATTTTACCAGTGTCATGAAGTACAATATGTGATGAAAAAACAATCTTAGAATGGCCTGGATAAGAAAAAGCGTTTTAATGTTATTACCACATAAAGTGACAATGGCCTGGTCCTTAAGGTGAAATAGGGCCGTGTCCTTAAGGGGTTAAGTGCTGGAGGGAGGTTATCAGTATGAGGCTTGCTCAGACAACCCATGACTATGCATTCATTTTTATTATTAGATTTTTTATCTTGTACCCCTGTCTTGTACCTTCTTATATTCCCATTAGTTTATATCCTGATTTTCCTATTTAGAGTAGCACCTTTGTTCTTAAGGGTGTCGCTATGGTGCCCACTGTCACAGGTCAACAGCACATCCTGTCATGCAAAAGAACAGAGGTAGACCTGGCTGTCCCAGGTCTCTCTCAGCATCCTGTGACCCGTGAAGCATGTAACCCAGCGATGTACCGCATGGGTGACAGTGACAGATCATCCCTGTGGCCAGTGATTTGCTGCAGTGATCACGTGACACCCTTCAACAGGATGTTAATTCCCAGAGACCCATGACCTGAGGGGCGGCAGTTGACCAATAAAGCTGCAGGGACCAGGTAAGTATGAACCCCACCATGGGTCCAGCCACTCTGAAGAGGTTTGTTAAACTTTAGTCTTGAATAACCCCTTTAATTGTCGTAAATTAATTCAGAATCCACTATGTAGTTTGCAGTGACAATTGAGTCATTGAAGTCTGTTTTTAAGTTGATATGCAAAGAGGAATCACGACAAAGAGTTTGACTAGTACACCTAGAGTGAACAAACAATCAAGTTGTAGTTCAGTAAAGTGGACAATTATTATGCGATTTTGTTTCATACAATAAACCATTCCCTATTTGAAGCTCCTAGTCAAAATCTGTAAAAGTGCCCCCATCTACTATTTAAAATAGTGGTGTCTTATTATAGAAATCTGGGACTTTGGGCTCCCTGGGTCTCATGAGCCATTTGTGACTGTTAACTTTTCACTTTCTATAACTACAGCCTGGGGAAGTCCTTCAGCATAATGCCACTCTAGTAGAGAAAAGTAAATGTATATAAATAAGGGGGCACCCAATTATCTGGGTTATATGAACCACAAAGAGCAAAAAAAAAAAAACAGATACAATTATACAAATTTATTACCCAAAAAATATTTTAAAAACACAGGACATAAGCAACATATACCAGCATGTAAAATAATCTCCGCTTTAGGAGATAGAAGTAAAAACCGTAACAATGAATGTAGCAGCAATTAAGTAGCAACAACACTGTGGACAGTCCCTGTGTAAATGGGCAAAACCGCAACTTGGCTGAGTTGGAATGGTTTGTATAGTTTTAAAAACCAGAGCACACTTGGAGCAGTCTTATTGATAAAGACGTTCACAGATGGTAAGCGAATGGTCCTCTTTTTGAACAGTCTGTGTAATAGCTGTAGTTGTAAGCTAGTCCATAAGCATCATGATAATGTGTAGATTATAAAATTGAGACTGTGTACATTACCGCTCTTCCTGCTTCCCCTTGCTCGGAGTTTCCCCGCCGATCCGCCAAACTCGGCGTCCTGTGTAGCGCAGTCTAAACGTAGCATCCCACGTGACCGATGGCAGCTCACGTGACCAGGGTCAGTCACGTGATCGGCGCGATGATCTGTATGCGATCAAATGGAGCGGCGTAAAATCGCCAATCTTGTGAGTATACTGGCAGGAGCTAACTCAGTCTCGTTCACAGTCCTGAGTCCTTCGTCCCAGCTTGTCACACACCACCCATACGCGTTTAGGGTCTACACCCTTATTCAGTGGCGTGGTGCAAACTGAAATTCCTTCATTTATACCATGATTCCACTGCATGGGTTGCTGGGATGTATAGACAGCCAAAGAGAAGGAATGGATCAGGTAGTACTTAGTCGGATCCACTAGATGACATCACCACTATTCATTATTGATGCATTTGCTGAAGCCGTATGTTATCCCGGCTATGCGTTATTGTGATGTTAATAATGCAATCTCACATCAGAGTTGTGCCTATATACAATGTGGATCAAGAGATGCTCATATTTTGTGCATCTCATATGGTTCTGTTACTGCGGTTTGCTGCAGGAGAATGTTTACTAAGCCCTATTACTACAGTGGACATTATTGGGGCGTTATCAATGCGGCACTGTAGTACATAATGGAATTAAGACATTTATATAGACAATACCTATACAATGTTACATTGTGCATACAGTGGAGCACATCCATATACAATATTAAACATATAAGACATTATTAAAATTCAAAGTTAAAAAATTAAATTCAAAATTTAAAGAAAAAAAAAACTCTAAATGAAAAAATTTTGAGTTAGAAGAGTTACTACATATCATATTGTCCAATAATAGGGAATGTAGGAGCCGAACGGGGGGAGTGCCAGTCACAAGAGAGTGTCAAATTTAAGGGTTGTAGGGTTGGCTGCTTCCCAGCACTGGGATCCCCTCTCCCTGCCGGACCGGCACTCCCCCCGTTCGGCTCCTACATTCCCTATTATTGGACAATATGATATGTAGTAACTCTTCTAACACAAAATTTTTTAATTTTTACATTTTTTTTTTTTAATTTTTTAAATTTTTTGAATTTTAATAATGTCTTATATATTTAATATTGTATATGGATGTGCTCCACTGTATGAACAATGTAACATTGTATAGGTATTGTCTATATAAATGTCTTAATTCCATTATGTACTACAGTGCCGTATTGATAACGCACCAATAATGTCCACTGTAGTAATAGGGCTTAGTAAACATTCTCCTGCAGCAAACCACAGTAACAGAACCATATGAGATGCACAAAATATGAGCATCTCTTGATCCACATTGTATATAGGCACAACTCTGATGTGAGATTGCATTATTAACATCACAATAACGCATAGCCGGGATAACAATACGGCTTCAGCAAATGCATCAATAATGAATAGTGGTGATGTCATCTAATTGGATCCGGACTAAGTACTACCTTGATCCATTCCTTCTCTTTTGGCTGTCTATACATCCCAGCAGCCCATGCAGTGGAATCATGGGTATAAATGAAGGAATTTCCAGTTTGCACACACGGCCACTGAAGAAGGGGTGTAGACCCCGAAACGCGTATGAGCGGTGTGTGACAAGCTGGGACGAAGGACTCAGGACTGTGAACGAGAGTATTAGCTCCCTGCCAGTATACTCACAAGATTGGCGATTTTACACCGCTGCATTCGATCGCATACAGCTCATCACGCCGATCACGTGACTGACCCTGGTCACGTGAGCTGCCATCGGTCACGTGGGACGCTATGTTTAGACTGCGCTACACGGGACGCCATGTTTGGCGAATCGGCAGGAAAACTCCGAGCAAGGGGAAGCAGGAAGAGCGGTAATGTACACAGTCTCGATTTTATAATCTACACATTATCATGATGCTTATGGACTATCTTACAACTACAGCTATTACACAGACTGTTCAATAAGAGGACCATTCGCTTACCATCTGTGAACGTCTTTATCAATAAGACTGCTCCAAGTGTGCCTTGGTTTTTAAAACTATACAAACCATTCCAACTCAGCCAAGTTGCGGTTTTGCCCATTTACACAGGGACTGTCCACAGTGTTGTTGCTACTTAATTGCTGCTACATTCATTGTTACGGTTTTTACTTCTATCTCCTAAAGCGGAGATTATTTTACATGCTGGTATATGTTGCTTATGTCCTGTGTTTTAAAAATATTTTTTGGGTAATAAATTTGTATAATTTTATCTGTTTTTTTTTTTGCTCTTTGTGGTTCATATTACCCAGATAATTGAGTGCCCCCTGATTTATATACATTTACTTTTCTCTACTGGTTTGGGTGATACCAAGGGAGTGCACCTTTACATAGCGGCATATTGGGTGAGCCACTTATTTACATATATCTTTATTGTTGTATAATGCCACTCTATGCTGCTGAGCCAAGCTTTTCCTAATCATTCGCATCCCTACAATCATGCTTCCAGAAGACTGAGATAGACAAGCAATTTCACAATGGTTACCCACACACATACATACAACACACACACAAGCAAATTCTATTACTGTAGCCTCACCCTTACTCAGATTAACTAGAGATTTATTTTAATAACTAGCTAAAGGACCCGGCTTCGCACAGGTATATTTAATTTATTTTATTTAATATTTGTGCGTATCGTTAAAAAATATCGACAGTATCCACTATAACATTGACATCCACTGACGCCCAACCCTTAACACTGACCCCCCCCTCCCCACAGTGCCCGTCTTCTTAAAATGGGACCTCCACAGCAGCCCATCCCTTATCTTTGACCATTACAGCAGGCTGCCCCTTTAACAGTGAGTTCCACAGCACCCCTCCCCCTTGACAGTGACCTTCACAGGGACCCACTCCCTTAACAGTGACCTCTACAGCACCTGTCCCTTAACACTGACCGTAGGTTACAGTCCCCTTAACTGACCTCCACCATTCCCAGCCCCCTTAACAGAGACCTCCACAGCGACTGCCCCTTTAACAGTGACTGCCACAGTACCCCGCTCTCTTAACAGTGACCTCCACTGTAACCTGTCCCTTTAACAGTGACCTCCACAGAGCTCCATTACCCTAAAATGAGACTTCCACAACACCCCACCCCAGCTCCACAGCAACTGCCCCATTATTAGTGACCTCCACAGTACCACATCTCCTTAACAGTGATTTCCACAACATCCTGCCCCCTTAACAGTAGCCTCTACAGCAATCTGACCCTTAACACTGACTTCCATAGCGGATCGTCCCCTTAACTGTGACCTCCACAGCACTCCGCTCCCTTAACAGTGTTATTCACAGAGCACTGCCCCTTTAAAGCTGATCTACAGCAGCGAATAAAAATGACTGGGTTGTTATATAAACCTGGTGTAAAACTGTGTGTATGTGGAGACTAAGGACCTGCAAGCTTCTATTGGCTGATAAGGGACATGTGACCATGTGTATGGCAGTTGGGAAATGAAAAGAAAGACCTGCAGGCCTTTTATAGGCCAACGTAGGTCTTGTAATGTGCCATATTTGCATTTGAATATCTCAGGAACGGTAAGTCCTGGAGAGCTGAGGCCTGGTCTAAAAGCTCCCCGGACACCTGTGTGCCTGTGTGTCAAATTTCGTGATTGTAAATGCAACTTTGCAGATTCCTTTAGCGGACCTACACACATACATACACTCAGCTTTATATATTAGATGTTAAAAGGAACAGTAAAATAAAGATTTGCTAATCCGCACTTACACGGATGGTTTAAGTAAAATATATTAAATGAAGAAAAAATTCTGGATGCTATGCAGATTACGCAAATGCAGAATAGCATCTGTATAATCATGAACTGTGCTTCTTTTATAAAATTGACATATTAAATGGTTCCATCCTCTAGGGTCTGCTAATAAAATTTGTCAAGCAGAACCCTCACTTTAATGAAGTCCATATTCAAAGCTGTAAGGCTAATTAAATGAAGACTAGGACAACAATATGGATAGAGCAATCTAATAAGTACCATGTGACAGCCAAGCAGTATTCGCAAAAATCTATGGGAATCTAGTATACTTACACCAATCACATGATGTACACCAGGCTATGAGCGCAGCCCAAAACATGTTATCAGTGAACTACCTAGATTTTTTCTAGTGCACCTAGATTTTAACTATATATGCTTTATATTTGCATATGCCTTTGATTTTGGGCGATGGATTCTCGGCATATACTTATACCACTAATGGTTTGTGTAATGTGCCATGCTTCCCAGAGTAAAGAATATGGTATAGTATACCTAAATAACCCTATACCCTATATCTCACTGTTAGAAAAACTCTGCACAAATTCCATTGCATAACTTGACACTTGCAATTAAGATTGTAGTGAATCTTGGTCATGCTGTTCTGCTGCAGGTATAAATGACACGACATACTGTATAAGCAAGCAATAATGGAGGTGGCGGGTTTTATGAGCGCACTCTAAAGTACTCCTAATGCAATCAACGAATGTTTTCAAGGCAGGGTTCTCCAATCTGGACATTCCAGGCACTATTGAGTGGATCGGGTTTTCATTTATCAGTCACTTACAATGCCCGAACTCTTTAATAGCAGAAAAGGGACAAGCGAAAATAAGGTTTCTGGCACTGATTTAGTCACCATGACAGCCAGGTCTCCAAATTGCTTATCCAAGCCCTGTTTTTGGCACCCTGGACATAGATGATACAATAATGATACATTACTTTCTTCGGTTGAGATTTGGCCTTTGATTAACATCTGTACTGTAGAGAGTGAGAGATGGAAAATACCTGTCCCTCACCCTTCTGTACAAGCCTATCATGCTCAATGATCAATCTGCAGCTACAATAAATTCTGAGGCACAACAGTAGAAGGAAGTGATTTGTGGATATCTCCGTCTGCCTGAGATGGTCCTGACATTAAGTGACTGAAAGACAAAACTCTGAATTAACCTTTCTATCACAGAAATGGCTGGCTTGATGTCCCACTGGAGTTCTCCTTCTCCAGACTAATTACCGCTATCCACACTGCGCACTTTAGTTCTGCCAAGGAAAGAACAGGGAGTCAGTACCCACACACTGCAGGAGGGAATGTATGCATCTCACAGCCGCTCCTGGCTGATAACAGATTAGGTTATGGCCTCATAACTGATTTAACACAGTCTTCCTTTTACAATTGTCTATGTATTTTACTGGGAGATAAAGGACAATTTTGATTAGAGTATAGACTACAGAGACAAAAAACAACTATATACATATAGGATTTTAGCAAGCAACCCAGCTCACTATCAATTCTCATATAGACTGTAATGTATAAAAATCAAAGAGAATCTATAGATACTTTCACACTAGTGTTCCATAGAATACGGCAAACCAAAATGCAAATTGATTTACTTTTTTTCCGGATCCGTTAGACGGATCCGTTGAAATACCGGATCTGTCTCATGCGTTATCAGCCGGTTTCAAACGGAATAACGTATCCGGTATTTAAATGTTTCAAAGAGCAAAAGAACCAATTTCAGATGCAAATTGTACAGTGGCTATAAAAGACAACCGAAGGTCACATACCCCTCAGATGCTGCCTCAGATAGCAAAGATGATGCCGGACCACATTCAGTTTGTATTTCAGGCTGTAATCCTCGTTTTCTGCTGGAGAAGACGTCTTCGAACCAGACGGCGCCGTCGCTATTGGGTGCATCCGATCACTTCTGCCAGAATGAGAAGAGGAGCATTCGAAGTTCTGTTTCCCGAACTGCGGAATTATCCGGACAAGTTTCTTAACTACCTACAGTTGAGCATCTCCAGTTTCGACGATCTGCTACAAAGGGTGTCTCATCGCATCGAAAGACAGGACACCATTTTCAGTCAAAGTATTTCACCTGCAGAATGGTTAATGCTTACCAAAAGGTAATTATTAATTTTTTAAATTTTTTATATTTTGCTAGTTACTGTTATTTTTGTATAATTTTTTAACTTAGTTTTTCCAAGTTCAAAGCTGAACCCAGACATATTTCCCTACCCCATGGTAAGAAAATTTTCTGTATTTGATACTGTACTCTACCTAGCGCAGCTCTTGATTGCGCAGGCCAAGGGCTTAGGAGGCTCTGCATTAGTATTATTCACTGTGACTTCACCGGCTCCTATGGTTAGGCTTTACTCCGATTTCTCGACCATTAGAGACGTTGACTTCACTGTGAGCAATTCTAGTCAGAAACATATGCCTATTATTCTCCATGGAGAGCCCGTTCCATCACTGGATTTCCAAAAAATGCCCTTTTCCCTGTGAGAATGACCACAGAACAAAGGAAAGCATTTGAGCATGGCCAGTTTAAGGTCCCAAACACGGCCAACCAAATTATATAGCTTATATTGTTTTTTTGGGCTTATTTTTATATATTTTGGGCAACAGGAGAAAGTTTGATGTCCCTCCATTATCATTTTCATCTAGGAATATCCACAGTTTCCTTGATTGTGAAGGATAAATGCCATGCTTTGTGGGAGCAGTTGCATGCTGAATTTATACCACATCCAAGTAAGCAACAGTGGATCGAAATTTCTGAAAAATTTTGAGAGGTGTGCCATTTTCCTGTCTTGGGGCAGTGGACAGGAAACATATACGTATTAACAAGTCCCTTGGTTCAGAGTACTTTAACTACAAAAAATATTTTTCAATTATATTAAAGGTCATCGCTGATGGCCAGTACCGTTTTGTAGCAATCGATGTTGGGGATCATGGACGAACCAATGATTCCATGGTCTTTAAAAATGCTGACATGGGTCTAAGGCTATATAATAGAGATTTGATTTTCCATCACCTCAACCTCTACAAGGTGTGTTGGTTGCTGATGAATTGTTTTAGATGTGTGGCTATTTAATTAAACATTATTGCAGCCGCGGATTAAACCGGAGCAAACACATATTCAACTACCGCCTGACTAGGGCCAGAAGAATGGTGGAATACGCATTCGGCATTCTGGTGGCTAAATAGCGGATTTTCACCTAACCCATTCAACTAAAAAAAGAAACTGTTGATGAGGTAGTAAAGGCATGTGTGGTAACTGTGTGGTGTAACACAACTACCCCCTCATAAAAGAACCACTACATGTCAAGCTGTTCCCTGAAGACAGCGATTTGGCCGGTATTGAAAGTTTTGGACCGAGGACCACTGTAGCAGTTTCCAGGATGAGAGTCTACTTTGCTGAATATTTCTGCTCCGCTGCAGGAAGAGTGGACTGGAAAGACCAAATGATTTAAATGATTTGTGGGTTTTTCATGAAAAATTAATTTAATTTGAAAACTGTATATTCTAGATGCAGTTTGGTTGCGTGGCTAAAAACTTGTTTTGTAAAATTAGTTTCAGTTTATTAAACTTTTTTTTTTATACCATATACTGAGTCTTTATGCATGTATTGATCTCTCCACGATGGAGGAGCGACAAATAATTGTGTCACTCCGCTAGTGTTGGGAGATTATGTAAGGCCTCGCCTCTCTACTGTAGTCTTCAACATACTATCCCAACGCTGGTGGAGCGACAAATAATTGACCGCTCCACCAGCGTTGGGAAATTATTATAGGCCGCTCTTCTCCACAGTAGTCTTCAACATATGCTCCCCACGCTGGAGGAGCGACAAATAAATGTGTCACTTCGCCATTGTTGAGAGATTATGTAAGGCCTCTCTTCTCCACAGTAGTCTTCAACATACTCTCCCCATGCTGGAGGAGCGACAAATAATTGTGTCGCTCAGCCAGTGTTAGGAGATTATGTCAGGTCTCTCTTCTCCACACTAGTTTTCAACATACTCTCCACACGCTGGAGGAGCGACAAATAATTGAGTCGCTCTGCCAGCGTTGGGAGATTATGTCAGGCCTCTCTTCTCCACACTAGTCTTCAACATACTCTCCACATGCTGGAGGAGCAACAAATACGTGTGTCCCTCAGCCAGCGCTGGGAGATTATTTTAGGCCTCTCTTCTCCAAACTAGTCTTCAACATACTCTCCCACACTACAGGAGTGAAAAATAATTGTGTCGCTCCACCAGTGTAGGCAGAATATGTGAGCACTAGAGCCCTCCATCTCCCCATGCTGTAGGGCAGGGATGGGCAAACTGTGGCTCTCCAGCTGTTGTAAAACTACAATTCCCACCATGCCCTACTGTAGGCTGATAGCTATAAGCAGTCTTTGCAAGCTGGGAGTTGTAGTTTTGCCTATCCCTGCTATAGGGGATAGGTGTGGAATGGGGGATAGGTTTGGGATGAGGGATAAAGCTGGGGCAGGAAAAAGGATATGGGGCTGTGTTGCACTTGCCACAAGGTGCAGTCCACTAGTCTTCTGGCCTCAAACAATTGGTCAGGCGTAAACTGTTCCATCACGGGGACTAACAAATTCAAATAAAGTTGCACTGGACTAATTTGCGAAGTCAACACTGCCCCCTCCTGAAGACGACGCAAATTATCCTCCAATCTGGCAACTCTATTTGTGAATTCCATCAAGGATTCATAAACGAGCCTTGTGAGATCCTCCTAGTCCACCTGACGGCTCCTACCTGCCCTCTGGCGATGCATGATGGCCTCAAATAATCGGGCTAATTGGACCATTGTTGCGTCGCCAGGGGGCGGAGGTGGGGGAACATTGGAGTCCTGACCAGTTGTTTGAGCAGGAAGAGAGGGACCTGCGGTGGCCGGCTCATCATGGACTGCCTCCTGAGGAACTTTGTGCGCCCAAGTACTACTTGATGTCCTGTAAAGCAAAGAAAAAAAAACAACACAACTAGCAATTGGATTTCAGTGGAGAACCTTTAGAATAGAGGTGAGCAAAGCGGCTTCTGATGCTACATAGGAAGTTGCATTGCAAAAAAATGTCATACAAATACTGTACATAGAGAGAGCCCATACATTCTATTATTGTACAGAGAAGTTTCTATGTACAGTATGAATTTTTTTGGGGAAAGCAACTTCAGATGTATAACCTGAAGCACTCTTCGCTTATCTCAGAGAGTGCCAAATGACAGTCTGCCTAGGCTGTACACATAGATTGGATAACATGATTCAGAATCTCTATAAACATAATCTCTTACCTTTGCAGCTCTAGGGTTCTTCGTAGGAGCCCCAAGGCGGAATAATAGTGATATTCCTGCCTCGAGGTTCCTCATGAACCACTCGGGGCCTGAAGTTTCTCATTGTAATCTTTCTTCAGTACCAAATGACAGTCTGCCTGGGCCGTACACATAGTTTGGATAACATAATTCAGAATCTCTATAAACATAATCTCTTACCTTCACAGCTCTAGGGTTCTTCGTAGAAACCCCAAGGCCAAATGATAGGCATATTCCTGCCTTGGGGTTCCTCCCGAACCACTCGGGGCCCGAAGTTTCTCATTGTAATTTTTCTTGTGGTGGTCCCTGATGGACTGCCACCAAACCATGATTGTCGCCCCTGGAAAACAAAAAAAAATAAACAATAAAGGCTTTAAAATACATGATTTTATTAGATCAAAAATGGTTTACTATTTAATTGACCTAGCCACAACTGAAAATACATTTGTTGTTAAACTATCGGAGGCATTGACCCATATCAACTAGATGGTAAATCACTTCTTAGCAATAAAACATATGCGTATGCAATCTACAAATTAAATACTGTATACTTGTCTCAGAGGTCCTTCCAATTCAGCACAATTGACTCACCGATTTTGTGCCAGAGGAGCCGGGTTGCGTGATGGTCTGCGTGGCGGTTGTTGGTGTGCTTCCACAACGCTAGATGCGCCTCCACTATCTGGATGAGGAGGTCGTTATCTATAAAAAAGCCAACCTCCTCCTCATCCATTCTGGTGGAGACTCTGGAACCCTAAAAAGCTAAGAAACTAAGAAAAAAATATAAAATACAGCTTGAAAGTTTTTAAATTTAAAACACTTTGATTGCAAATACTCACATGACCCCGACTGCCGCGTGGTCCCCGACTTCCTCTAGCAGAGGCTTGAGGACGAGATGGCTGTAAAATAGAAAAAAAATTATAACTTCACAACATACAATAACATTTATTTTTATGGGGAAAAAAATAAAATTAAACTACCATTTGCTGTCCTCCACCCCCACTTTCCCCCTCTAAAATTTCTTCTTGGCCGGGATGCAACTCCTCCACAGACTAAAAGTAATAGGAAATGGTGCGTATTGCGCTTACTGGATCCTGTTGTGAGGAGTCACAACAGCTATAGGAGCCTTGCTGGTGTTTGCCCTTACCGGCTTAAGGGGATGCCTTGCTGCTGCCTGGTCCCGTTCTGTCACGTTGCTGCAAGCTTCAGTAGATTTGATGGTTGAAGAAAAATAGGACCACTTTCCAGCGCTGTAGGCATATAACTCGATCCGCACAATAACTTGGATTTTTTTTCTTTTCCTTTAATAATAATAAAGCTGGCTACGCATTTCAAGGGCATACAACCCTCTTCCTCAGGACAGTATGCTTCACAGAGAGTTGATAAGAACATGCATTGTATTTAAAACAGTTTTGGCGCCCTGCAGGAGAAAAAGAGGGCGTGGCTAAGAATTTTATTTTTTTGTATAAAAGAGCTTTATCGGCACCGGGCACTCACTCTAGTAAGGAGAAAGACATGACTAAGTTTTAGACTTATACATAAAATATGTAGATAAACAAGTAATTAAATATATGCATACATACCATAGGTTTAGAAGTAGCAGTAAAATTGAGGACAAATAGGAGTAAATTAATAATAAAGATAAAATGACAACAAGAATAAAATCCATATGGAGGTTCACACCTGCTTAATTAGGCAGGCGGAAACCTTACAAACGTAGGGGGGGAGTTTTTTTTTTTATATATGAAAAGCGTATTTTTAGTATGTTAATCAGACCGATAAAATAGTAGAATTACATTGGTGGACCTATGTGTTAAAAATAGAACAAGCATGAATACCGTGTACACTAAATATGTGCTATATGGTGCACCGTATGGGGTGCTGCTACCAATCACTGACTTAAAGGCGTATTGGTTGTCACACCCTATGCGGTGTTGCTAGAGAAGGGCATTGGATTTGGGTCGGAACATCGAAATTAATTATTTGTTATGGGAGTGTATCTGGGAGCAGTGCAATGGTAGATAACCGATTTTTATATATTGCCGCTGTTGAAGGGAATTGTTGGAAAAGGAAGATCGTCACTTTGATGGACTGGTACTGTTGAAGTTGTTAAAGAATGGTCTTGGTTATTTCGTTAAGACCACATGGAGTGAGCATGTCTAACCGGTATATCCAATAGACTTCTCTTTTCTGTTGGTTCTCAAACCTTTTACATGGATTTTCGGGTATGACGCCGATTGGGGTGATTATGAGCTTGAGTTTCTATTTTTCAGGGGGTGTTTGCGCAATGCCTCGAGACACAGTGCTTTAAATATTGTTTGGATGTTGTATCTGTGTTGATTGACCCGGCAATGGAGAACTTGTGTGGTGCAACCTACATATTGTAGGCCGCATTCACATTCTATCAGATATATGACTTAGGAGGAATGACATGTAAGATGGTATTTTATTGGAATGTGCTACTGTTGTGGTTGGAAGTAAAAGTTGGATATGTCATCAATGTCTCAATGTCAAAAAGGTACGAGTCCCACATCTGGGAACCATTCTTATCTTCAGAAGGGGACCCCTAAAGTGAATAGAGAGCAGATGCACATGCATAGCCACCATCTGTTGACCGCTATAGGAGTTTTTGAAAACAGCAGTCGAAACCTCTGGCACTCTCATAGCAGTGAATGAAGAGGTAGCCGCATTTAGTGACCGCCATGGGACTTTTGAACATACTGTAGCTGAGCAACCTCGCTCTGCTGTCTTTGGAACTCCAGTGGGAACATGCCATTTATGAGTGGTGCGCCCTCTTTAATTTCAGGGCCCTGTTCTCTGGATAGAAGTGGGTTCCCGAGGTGGGACCTGCACCTATCTGGCATTTATGGTATATCTTTACGATATGCCATCAATGTCCCAGATGTACCAACTCCTCTAATTTTTTAACCTATTTTTATCTTAAACTGCAATATATACTTGAGCCTTTTTACTACAAATGACATGAATAAACCAGGAAAGACCTCATTCAAGAAACAGTAACTAAGAATGGATGAGAAAATGCACAATAAAATTTTTGTCACTGGTAGCTGCGAGAAGATATAGATACAAGCTATTATTTCATGATATGCAAGTTGTGCCACCACATCTAACTCTATTATGGGATTAAGAAACAGTTGCTTTAAATCCAATGATAAGGAACACAACCTTCTAATTTGTAAAGTAGAAATACTTAAAATAATAAGCTGTCAACTCCATGCACAAAATTCTTTTAGCCAAACTTTTGATAAATTATTTTTGGTGTTATTTTTTGAAAGTAAGAAAGGACAGCATTTTAAGGAATATATTTATCTACATTATTTATATATGCAGTGACCCATCAGGCCTCTGCTAATAATATGGATTTATATTTTACATGTTTTCTAAAGTATTATTAGGAGATATACTGTATGATGTGAAATTGTAACATCTGGCTGAATCATAAGGTTAATCCTAGGTCCTTGACAACTGCCCCAGTTTCCTGTGGGGTTAGTCTGAGATACATGTTAGCAGTCTGAGAAGCTTACAGAAACTGCAGTCCTGTGGCAGACACAGTCAGCATTTTGAGACCCAGTGAAGACTCCAGAGAACCCACGCCACTAAGAATAGGAAAGAACTATTGAGATGGTTGAGGAGGGTGCATGGAAGACGTCAGTGAAGATGACGCATGTTTATGGCTCCTGAACATCACAGCCCCTTGGCTGGGGAAACAGGTGCCTGGCTTCCAATCATATGTGTGACAGATTGTGTTACTGCCTTACGGCATGTTCTGTAGTAGACCCCGTTGTGAGAATTACTCCCCATATGCTGGATTGGAATGTAGAAAACCGCATCTTAAAAGGGACCTAAAGATAACCCCTTGATTCACCCTACAACCTATTGGAGCTGTTTAAGAATTGTGCCTCCATTGTATGTGGATGACTGTTAAGTTTCTGCGGAAGAGCATATTCTTATCAAAAAATTAACCTGCATCACTTCTATATCCTCATCTGGTCTCCTGTCCTTAAACCACACTCTAACACCAATGGCACCTCACCTTTCACCCACAAAGAGCCATGACTTGGATGTGTCCAGAGAACTACAACTATCAACTTGTGGCCTTCTCTTTATTGTAACTTACCTGGGAGAGCGGGAGTGTAACATAGCCACTGTCAACATCAGGACTCCCATTACCCTTGTTGCCACTGCCAGGCCCATCCTCCATTCACTTTCCTTTCTGAGTGTGTTGCATACATAGGCTTTTACACTTCTGTATGAGAATGTTCAGACAGATTATCACTAGCGAGCGTTTGTTTGAATGCTTGTTAGTAGTGTTGAGTGAATCAAAGTCAAATAAATTGACTTTGATCCAAATTTTAGGAAAAATTCGATTAGCTACGAAGCCGAATTTGCTCACGCTTCCTGCTAACAAATCAATTTTCCCTGAAATGTCGGTAAAAACTAAAAAATACATACCTTATTTATTTGCACTTGAAGAGACCATCATGGCCATCTTGTTGGAAGATACTGCTTGAAATCTCACGCGGGGTGACATGTACTTCTGACAGTTAAAATCCAACATGGGACAGTCCGAATGCTGCCATGCATAAAACATTAACAACATTTACATATCTTGCTTATCTTGTTCTTGCAGTTTTACAGAGGTTGCTAAACAGAATTCTCAACCATCAATTCATGATATGGACTTCGCTCGACGATGCCATTACCTGTCATCCGCACGGGCGACGACTATAGTGTGTAGTGCGCATGCACGGGATTTCCAACAGGCTCAAGGATTACGTCAGCGTGCCGGCTCTTGAATATATTATATTAGAGGCGGCGCTGGCAGTGTTGGACTGGGGTACCTAGGGCCCACCAGTAAAATTTATTTTGGGGGCCCACCATATGGATACATTCAAATATAATAAATAATCTATCAAGTTTTGTATATGAACATAGGCTGGTTGAGGTGCTGTACATTGAATATATGTATGTAGTGCAGTAAATCTAATGTTTTATGTGCCACTTGTGCAGAGGGTGGGAGACTAGGGGCTCACTTTGCTCAGGGGCCCACCGGGGGATTCCCCTGTACCCTTGTGGGCCAGTCGGAGCCTGGGCGCTGGTCACCGGACCGAAGGGTGCGGCTGGGCACCAAGTTAGGAAAGGAAATCCCCATGGGCATGTTATGTAAGTCATTTGCATATCACTAAAATCGATTTTATAAAGAAAAAAATCTACACTGTTAGTTAATAAGGGCATCATTTGATACTGCTCAGAGAGACCTACAAGTAGATATGTTTAACTGTTGGGGGTAAAATGTGGTGACAGAATCCCTTTAACTTTTCCAAAATGGCCGCAATGAAAGGATATGAATAGTGATGCTATGAGGCTGCTTTTTTTTTGGTTATAGATTCTGAAATTATTCCCGGCTTCACAGTGAGTAATAAAAGTTTTTAATTATCTATGTTCAGCCTAGTAAACATTCACTTGTATATTATAAAATTGCATTACCAGTAATTTACAAATATTCATCTATTACCCACATTGCTTTCTTCACAAGCAGTAGCAGTTTGAGAAAAAACAGAAAATATTATAGCTAGAATTGAGTGAACACCTTGAAGTACGGGTTCACCAGGTTCGGCCGAACTTTACCCCAAAGTTCGAGTTCGGAACCCAAACTTGACCCGAACCTGACCCCGAACCCAAATCCCATTGAAGTCAATGGGGACCCTAATTTTGGGACACTAAAATGGCTCTAAAAAAGTCCTGGAAAGGGCTAGAGGGCTGGAAATTGAAGCAAAATGGGGGTAAGAGAAGGACAAGTGCCCTGCAAACAAATTTGGATAGACAAATAACTTAACTTAAAATACATAAAAATATAAACTGACGTTCTAAACCTGAGCACAAGTGAGTGACAGTGGCACCTACCATCCCACAAACAGAGGATGTGGCAGCAATGCCACCACATCTTTCACCGTCACCAAGCATCTCCACACTATACCATGGAAGCATTCAGCTGTCTATCTCCTAAACACTGGAGAGAAAGAGAAACAGAAAGAAAAAGTACCCCCCTACCCACCCGCGATCCCTGGCCCTGAATGCCAGGATTTCAAAATTCCTGGTCCTTTGAAATGCTGTCATTCTGTCTGGTGGAGATGGATGGAGACTTTAAAAAACGTATGGAGGTGGCTGTCCCACAGTACGTGGTTCCAAGCTGCCACTACTTTTCCAACATCTGTTGGATAAAGGACCTGCCGTGATGTCACAGGATCACATGGGTCACATGGTCCACTCAAATGCTTCTATGATTGGACCATGTGACGCTGTGACGTCACCACAGGTCCTCAAGCATCCAAACTATCAAGAGAGAAGACGTTCTGGGGCTCTGCGCGTACAATGGGAGAAGGTAAGTTAACTCTTTATTATTTTTAACCCTTTAAAGCCCGGGGAACATTGCATTCTGTAATTAGAATGCAATTATTTTCCCTTATAACTATGTTATAAAGGAAAATAATAACGATCGGGTCCCTATCCCGATCGTATCCTAGCAACCATGCGGGAAAATCGCAACGCATCCACACATGATTGCGGATGCTTGCGATTTTCCCGCATCTCCATTCACTTCTATGGGGCCTGCGTTGCGTGAAAATTGCAGAATATAGAACATGGTGCGATTTTCACGCAACGCAAAAGTGATGCGTGAAAATCACCGCTCATGTGCACAGCCCCATAGAACTGAATGGGTCAGGATTCAGTGCGGGTGCAATGCGTCCTCCTCACGCATTGCACCCGCGCGGAAAACTCGCCCGTGTGAAAGGGGCCTTACTGAATATATTTCCGAATCAGGTATGCAGTGCAGGGGTTCTTTGAAAGAAAGAAGGGGTACAGATCACCCGACAATCTGAAGGCTACTTAATTTACAGAATATATTTCCCAGTCAGATATGCAGTGCAGGGGTACTTTGAAAGAAAGAAGCGGTACAGATCACCCAACAATCTGAAGGCCACCTAATTTAATGAATATATTTCCAAGTCAGGTATGCAGTGCAGGGGTACTTTATGGTTACCTATGCAGAGCAGGGGTTTGTATACGGCAAAAATGGTAAAATGTCACCCACCAATGTAACTGACGATTTTTAGAAATTTACCTCCCTGTCACCTATGCAGAGCAGGGGTTTGTATATGGCAAAACTGGTTTAATGTCACCCAAGAATGTAACAGACGATTTTTAGAAATTTACCTCCCTGTCACCTATGCAGAGAAGGGGTTTGTATACGGCAAAAATGGTAAAATGTCACCCACCAATGGAACAGACGATATTTAGAAATTTACCTCCCGGTCACCTATCTAGCACAAAAAGTATGTTTTTTTTTATAGCACCAATTTAAATGCAGTATGTTACGGTTGTATTGGACTGTCAGAAATGCAGAGTAGCATGCAGATTTTTTATCTAGCACAAAAGAATGTGCTTTTTTATAGCAGCAATGTAACTACAGTATTTAACGGTTTTATTGGAAATGCAGTGCCTGTTGCAGACATATAAAAAATCGCTTTAGGTCACAAAAATATGTGACAGACTAATGTAATTGAATAATTTTCACTGCCAGGTATGCACTGCAGGCCGCAGGGGTACTTGACCGGTCAAAAAATGGAATTTGTCCTCCACTCAGCTACCAGAACATAATTAAAGTAATGTCCCTGGCACACATTAATTTCACAGATAGATTAAACGTTATTTTTCAGTGTCACTGGGCTCAGGGCTGGGTACAAAAGAGTAGCATAGCACCCTCAATAATCGCTGTAGTTTGAAGATTGAACACCAAGTACACCAAAATTCTTCCCTAATCTCTCCCTCACAGCAGCAGCATCCTATCCCTACACTGAGAAGAGCAGAGTGACGTACAGCGCTACGTGACTCCAGCTTATATAGAGGCTGGGTCACATGCTGCACTTGGCCAATCACAGCCATGCCATTAGTAGGCATGGCTGTGATGGCTTCTAAGGGCAAACTAGTGAAACGCTTGTTGATTGGTAAAACTTTCAAAAAGCGCCAAGAAATTGCTGAACACCGAACTCGAACCCGAACTTTTACGGAAATGTCAAGGTTCGGGTCCGGGTACCAAAAACCCTAAAGTTCGGTACGAACCCGAACTTTACAGTTCAGGTTCGCTCAACCCTAATTATAACATAAAATTGATAGGCTGGCAGTTTGAGAAAAAACAGAAAACGTTGCCTGTATTCTGTAAATTCAAGGAATCTAGTAAATGCTGTGACAGCTGGCAGCATATTTCAGCTGCCCAGCTATATGTTCCATTCATAGAATACAGGTACTGTAAACAGCCTAAATTCTGCTGACTGCACCTTGAAGAGCAGTTGGGGGATATTTAATTTGCCATGCAATGGTGTAGCTATTGGAGAAGCAACTCAGGAAACTGTTTGGGGCCCGAGCTCAGAAGGGGCCTGGAAGCAGTAGAAGTATTGCAAGTAGGGCAATATTTCTAATAGGTACTCCATGGCACTCGAGAGTCAGTTTATTTATGCATTTTAGAATTCGTCTTTCTTTCTGCGGCGGACTGGTTGCATGGGAAGGGGGGGGGGTAAGAGGGTGCAGAGGGTAGAGGGATTCTCCTTCCTCTCCTCTGCATTGCATCAGCTGATTGGTGGAGCAGCAGTGGGTGGGAGCTGCTGCTCTACCAATCGTGTGAGTCACACTTCAATGACAATACATGGCCCTCCAAGAGGAAGAACTAGTAGGACCCTGGATGTGATGGCCCTCCAAAATGCCAGCCTGCCTCACTGTTTTTACTGCTAACCTCCTGCTCTTGTGAAAGACAATGCACAAGGAGAAGCACAAGCGCCCCTGAGCAGAGCTGTGTCTGCTGCTGTCTGCCTGCTATAGCCAGTGCCACTCCTGCTTCAGACACCCTGTCTGGTGGCTATATGGATCCTAGTGTCCAACCTGGTGAGTCTGATTCAATGTACTGTCCCCTATATCCTGTACTGTGCCCTACACCCTATTCTATGCCCCTTACCCTCTACTGTGCCCCCTACCCTGCACTGCGCCCCATAACCTGTTTTGTGCCCGCTACCCTGTACTGTTCCTGCAGCCCTGTACTGTGCCTCCTATCCTTTACTGTGCCCCCTACCATCTACTGTACCTACCCTGTGCTGTGCCCCCTACCCTGTACTGTGCCTTATACCTTGTACTGTGTCCCCATCCTTTACTGTGCCCTATACCCTGTACTGTGCCCTTTATACCCTGCATTATGCCCCATTATCATACCCAGTAGGAGGTACAGTACAGTGTTACAAGAGGGTACCCCTGTATTTTGCCTCCTAACCTCTACTATACACCCATATGTCATATGCTGTGCCCCTAGTCATACTCTGTACTGTTCTTCCTAACCTTTACTATGCTCCTTTATATATTTATACCCGATAATATACCCCACAATAATACAGTATCTTGCACTGAGCCCCCTTACACACTGTACTGTGCTTTCTAACCTGTACTATGCCCTCTTATACCCTGCATTGTGCCCCTGGTCATACCATGTACTGTGCCCTCTTATACTCTATACTGTGCCCCTGGTCATATAGTATCCCCCCTTACACCCTGTTATCTAATTGTGACTGTGTAGTAGTGTTATCCAGTTACCAAATGGTGGTGTTATCTAGTCACTGTATGGTGGTGTTATCCAGTCATTGCATGGCAGTGTTATCAAGTCACTTTATTGCGTTTTTTTCCAGTCAATGTATGGTGGTGTTGTCCAGTCACTGAATTGCGGTGTTTTCCAGTCACTGTATAGTGGTGTTATCCAGTCATAGTAGAGTGGTGTTATCCAGTCACTGTATGGTGGTGTCAGCCAGTCACTGTATAATGGTGTTATCCAGTCAATTATAGGGTCATTCTTGGGGAGCAGTAGCATTATTGGGTGCATTGTAGGGGGTAAATTACTAAATACTAAATTACTAAATACTCTTGGAGAAAATTATTACTCTTAGTGGTAATTTTATATTACTATAGAGGGAGTAATCTGTATGACAGTATAATTTCTGCAGTATAGTATTTGGGGGGCACAGTATTGTGAGCAGCAGCAGGATAATATTGTTGGGGAATCAGGGTGGGGAGGATGATAATAATGATAGAAAAGTGAAGAATCTAAGTTTGGTAACCACTGTAGAGATGAGACCAGATGGAAGGAAGTTGTCATAGGCTGAATGGAGAGGATGAGGAAAGAAAACGTCTACATCAGAGGAGATGTCACCTGTATGGCACTAAGCACTTTAATCAACTGTAATACTATAACTCCATAATAACTAAGGATATGTACCTTTGCTTATAATGTTATGGAATTTTGTTAGATTGTAAGCATAATGTAAAGGGAATATATGAGGTTGAACATGAAAGTCCTATCTGTGGATAGCTGATTATATGAAGGCAGAAGGATATATACTACACTCTTGTGTAGGCTTAGGAGTCCAGTGGGCAGGTCTAATCAGTGATTGACAATTATTTGCATATAAATGTGCATAAAGATATAGCAGTCAGTAACTGATAGGACCCGCCACTAGATTTCTTAGCCCAATATGAGCAAGAATTAAAATGAATAAGTACTAAATTAGAATTACAGATCCACATTTTGCTGAATAGAATGGCCAGCCTCTAATAAAACAGTCCTATCCTTGTCCATACTGTAGACAATAATAGGACATGTTCTATTTTTTTGCAAAATGGCCATGCGGACATACGGACACGGAATGCACATTTCCGTTTTTTGTCGGCTCCATTGAAGTGAATAGTTCCACATACAGGCTGCAAAAAAACATAACAGACACTGGAAAAAAATACGTTAGTGTGCTTGAGCAATAATTACAGGTGGGCCATTTATATGGATACACCTTAATAAAATGGGAATGGTTGGTGATATTAACTTCCTATTTGTGGCACATTAGTATATGAGAGGGGGAAAACTTTTCAAGATGGGTGGTGACCATGGAGGCCATTTTGAAGTTGGCCATTTTGAATCCAACTTTTGTTTTTTCAATAGGTAGGGGGTCATGTGAAACATCAAACTTATTGATAATTTCACAAGAAAAACAATGGTATGCTTGGTTTTAACATAACTTTATTCTTTCCAGCTGGCCATGACACAGCTGCTTTGGCGACCTCTTGCTCCTCCTCTGCCTTCGCTTTTGGGCTTCCACTTGTTCCCCTTTGACATTTGGGAATAT
The DNA here is from genome assembly GCA_033119425.1 of Bufotes viridis. Classification (NCBI taxonomy): domain Eukaryota; kingdom Metazoa; phylum Chordata; class Amphibia; order Anura; family Bufonidae; genus Bufotes; species Bufotes viridis. The sequence continues at coordinate 347,229,727 of CM065590.1, forward strand.
CAGTAGCGCGTCTACCAACGTGCGCTTGTACTCGCGCATCTTCCTATCACGCTCCAGTGCAGAAAGTAAGGTGGGCACATTGTCTTTGTATCGGAGATCCAGCAGGGTGGCAACCCAGTAGTCCACACACGTTAAAATGTGGGCAACTCTGCTGTCGTTGCACAGGCTATGCAGCATGTAGTCGCTCATGTGTGCCAGGCTGCCCAGAGGTAAGGATAAGCTGTCCTCTGTGGGAGGCATATCGTCATTGTCCTCCTTTTCCCCCCAGCCAAGCACTAGTGATGGGCCCTTACTAGATGTTTTCCTCATTGTTACCGTTCCCCACAATAAGAAAAAAATTATTTGGCCCAATGTATTGAATTCAGGCCTTTTTTTACAGGCACCTAACACTATCTGGCTATCTATTTATGTACCGTATTACACTAATCCAGGCACAGCAGTAACCACAGATTTAGGGGAATATCAATTGTAGGCCTAGTATTTAGGCCCTGGATAAAAGGTATATTTTTACAGACAGATTTACACTTGGAGATGCACAGTAGCGTGTGAAAAAATATATAGGATTATGCTTTCAGCACTTGTATTTTAACACTTTGTGTAATATACACTATAAAGGAAAAAAATACACTTAGAGATGCAAAACAGTGTGTGCAAATGTAGAGAATTATGCTGTATTTTAACACTTACTGTAATATACCCTTTAACAGAAAGAAGTACACTTGGAGACGTACAGTAGCGTGTGAAGTTATTGAGGATGACCCTATCAACATTTGCATTTACACCTTGAGTGTAATATACCCTTTTACGGACAGAAATACATTATGAGATGCACAATAGTGCGTGCAAATTTAAAGGATTATGCTTTCAGCAATTGTAATTTAAGACTTTGTGTAATATACCCTTTTACGGAAAGAAATACACTTGGAGATGCACGCTGAGTGTAATGAGTGTAATATACCCTTTTACGGACAGATTTACACTTGGCCTGCAACAGCTGGAACACTGGATTTTGGGTATTGCTATTTTGGCAATTGAATTTCACCCCAGAAAATAACTTATCCTTTGACGGACACTATGAAACTTGTTCAGTCACAGCTGGAACACCAGATTCACGGTATAGCTATTTTGGTAATTGAGTTTCAACCCAGAACAAAATATATACTTTTACGGCCACTATGAAACTAGTCCAGCCACAGCTGAAACCACTGATTTAGGGTATTGCTATTTTGGCAATTGAATTTCACCCCAGAACAAAAGCTATCCTTTGACGGACACTATGAAACTTGTCCAGTCACAGCTGGAACACCATATTTACGGTATTGCTATTTTTGTAATTGAATTTCAACCCAGAACAAAAGCTATACTTTTACGGCCACTATGAAACTAGTCCAGCCACAGCTGAAACCACTGATTTAGGGTATTGCTATGTTGGCAATTGAATTTCACCCCAGAACAAAAGCTATCCTTTGACGGACACTATATAACTTGTCCTGCCACAGCAGAAACCACTGATTTAGGGTATTGCTATTTTGGAAAATGAAGTTCACCCCAGAAAAAAAATATATATTCTTTGCCAGACAGTATTACACTTGGCTAGCCACAGCTGGAACACCAGATTCATGGGATTGCCATTTTTTTAAGTAAATTTCACCTCTCAACAAAATATAGAAAATTATATCCTGAGTTTTTAGGGGTGACAATAAGCACAGCCAGCCCCTGATGTAGGATATAGCAAAACAAAAAAAAAAAACTACTATTGATGGATTAATGGCCACCGATAACCCCAGAAAAAAGTGACAGACAAACGCTCTGGACAGCCTGAAAACAGTGAGCAATTAACTAGTAGAAGTTGAATGATTCACAGCTGTAGATCGATCACTTCATTAAGTGTTTTTGCTGAGTTAATCCCTGCCTATTCTCGCCCTTACAGCATCTGCATCCTATCCCTACTCCAGCTTAAATAGAGGCTGGGTCACATGCTGCACTTAGCCAATCACAGCCATGCCAATAGTAGGCATGGCTGTGATGGCCTCTTGGGGCAAGTAGTATGACGCTTATTGATTGGCTGCTTTGCAGGCTTTCAAAATGCGCCATAGAAATCACCGAACAACGAACCCAAACCCGAACTTTTATGTAAATGTTCGGGTTCGGGTCCGTGTCACGAACACCCCAAAATTCAGTACAAACCCAAACTATACAGTTCGGGTTCGCTCATCCCTAGTAGCAGTCACACCCAGACCCTGCTTTATGAGGGGGCCCAAAAGTTCCTTTGCTATTTGGAGATTTATATGGGTCCCAACAGTCATCAATTATGGTGAGAAAATTCCACAATAAAGGTCGCTTTACCATAAGTGCTCTCAACTATTTTTAAAAGTGGTATTGAATTAACTGGAGAACTCTGCCCATGCACAAGAACTTCACCATTTCCGGCCAGTTGCAGCTGGTCCCATTCTGGGACCTTCACCTACTGGACATTTATGACATATACTGTGGATATGCGAAGAGTGTCCCAGATGGTGATTCAATTCCTTTAGCAGATGATTTAGGAAGTATAGAAGTAATCTTGTCCTTAAAAAGTGGTATGATGGTCTGAAATCTTTTGTAGTATAAATAGCCTTTGATTTTTAACCCTAATTGAGAGATCATAGGACAGGAGTTAAATCACAAGAAATTAAGGAAAAGCTATTGTTTGACAGCACACTGAGATAAAATACTGCTAGGCATCTGTTGCCTCCAAATTTAATTGATACTTCTTGTTTCTTTCTCTGCCTGTCCTCCACATAGTTCACGCTATGCTGGATTCCCAGACAATACGAATACAAGCCGAAACAATCAAATCTACGGAATGAAAAGGTTTGGCCTGAGATTAAGTAACCTGTTGACCTATTTACAGCTTTGTTGCTTCCTCCCACCAATCCTGCTTCCCAACTCTATCCTGAGCAAGGTCTCTGGGGGTCCATTGCTCTTCCTCACCTTATGATGCAGAAAGAAATGATCAGGGTTCACAGGCCAGCTATTCTGCTCCTAACTGAGCCTGAAACGGTGGAGCAGCAGAAATGTCAGTCAGCCTGATGCAATATTGATTTGTGAAGTGCAAGCATTCTATGCTTCGATCCGTTTACTTCTTTTCATCTAGGCCAGGCTCTGTCCTATTGTAGTCAGCTAGTAATGTAGGTTTTGTGCTTGACGTGTGTTACTTCACCTAGCTGTTCTTTCCTCTAGCAAATTAAAAATCATGCTTCATACTCACGTGGGACAATTCGTCTGTGATTTCATTTTAATTTATGCATGGCAAACACGTAGTGCAAATATGTCATGCAGCACGGCAAACACAACTGTGACAGTAGCTGCAGCAATAAAGTCTACTCACATATTAAAAGTAAACAGCACACTGTAAATGAAGCAGCAACAGTATGCTGTAGCCTCTAGTATTCCGCAGTCATCAGATATAGCATGGAGGATGCATGTATATAACTGGTATAGTGATCACGGCACTCTGTCTATCCTATTCACCGTTATAGGGTGCACGTCTTGTTGGGTTCTCCCTCCACCTGGTGGAACCACTTCAAAACTTGCAATAGATAAGACAGCACTCCAATTTTGTATGCTGATTAATTTTTATTATTATATTAGCCGGACATGGTGGTGCGTAGTAGCAACGTTTCGGGCAATTAGCATGCCCTTCATCAGGCTGATGTACATACAAAAAAACAGAGAGAAGGATACACACATGAGTATCATATATGGATAGAACATATATTTGAAACGTACAGAAAGCATTAAGGTCTGGTATACGGAAAGTATAACCTGGTACATCAGAAGTTCAGGTCACCACCATGAGAGTCAAGGAAAGAAAACAAGGGGGGGGGGGGAGGGAAAGGAGAGGGGAATTAGGGTCAACGGTGGAATATACAGCGTGCAACATCGTTGTAATTGTCATATACATTATGTAAAGTATAAATCATGAAATTGGTATGCGGAAGAAAGAGTCTGTATGAATAGGCGAAAATTAGAGAGCATGATAAAAGGTCCGCGTTAGTAACAGGTATGGTGTGAACCAGCCACAAGATAGCAGAGGCTGGAGGAAAACAAGCAGTATGTGTAGCTTTGTGCATATGTGGAAAGATGCAAGTACAAGACGTCCTGATGATTGTGCTAAATAAATGTATGGGCAAATTATGTATACATCACTATATGCACCAATTACTTGTGCATAATTGTGTAAGAGCTGGAGGGGAGGCGCAATAGTTTGCGCACCAGAGAGGAGTAATGTGCCGGCAAGTAAAAAATGAAATAGGTAATCAACAGAAAGTAATACAGAGCATTGGTATTGGAGAGCATTTACCGAATTATATGCATGCAAAGAAGCGCAGGACCGGCATGTGGCAAGACGCCGGGGCACCATGTTATAAATGCAGGGAGCAGCGGCAGGCGTGTGCGCGCAGAGCGCGTTGGCGCTCCAATTCTCGCGAGATGATCGCGTATGTGTTGGGCGCGATCGCGCTCGAATAAAACGCGACAATAATCGCGAGAGCATGAGGAAGATAAGTGGAGGATGGCGCATGCTCAGAGGAGCTTGGCAATAGTAGCGGCGCCATATTGGAGAGGGGCAGAGGCAATGTGAAGATATAGAAATGTGTAAACAATAATGAAATGGAGAATATAGTAGACTATTAGGGGCATGCATAGATGATCTCTGTTGTGGGTGGTGTGCCCTAATGATGGGTGAAAGGCCGGTATTACTAGGTAGCTGTCAGACCATAATATCTGGAGATGAATGTGTGGTTGTGAATGATACCCTAACACAATTAGCATAAATACAACAATCTCAGGAGAGAGGACATAAATGAGCAATATACCCAATTGCGGACCAATATATGCAGATAAGTTTGATGGTCAGAGCAGCAGTAGTGGACCAAGGAGCGTGCTTCACGGGTGTCGCCACCCGCTAGTAGACGACATTGGACCCTAGAGAGGGTAAGAAATTAAACATATGATTAATAACAGTGATATAACAACAACGTATATGGTTAATCAAATACATATTCTTTGTTGAGTCCATTGGGTTGTAACATGTTGAGGCGACGGATCCATGCCATCTCTCTCTCTTGTAGTAATGCTTCCCGATTACTGCCCCGTCTAAGTGGGGGTATCCAATCAATAATTTGAAATCTGAGTTGACTAATGGAATGTTGAGAAGTATGAAAGTGTTCCACTAGAGGGGCTTCAAATTCACGGGTCCGTATGTTGGATTTGTGTTGGGAAATCCTGTCTTTAATCTTCTGAGTGGTTTCTCCTACATATCCAAGGCCACAGGGGCATTTGATAAGGTACACCACGTAGTTGGACTGACACGAGAAATGTCCACGTATTTGAAATGTTCTGCCTGTAGAGGGGTGTGTAAACATGGGACCCTTGGAGACATTACCGCACTGTGCACAAGAAAGACAGGAGTATGTCCCTTTAATTGGGTTACCATGGCAGCCAGGACGCTACTGAAGTCATGGCTGCCATGGTAAGTACTCCCCAGCAGTGTACTTACCTGCGCTGCGGCCGCCGGGCGCTCCTTCATGACATCACAGGTCCCCGCGCCGCATAGATCAATGCACTGCCCGGACCTGTGACGTCATGAAGGAGCACCCGGGGGCCGCAGCGCAGGTAAGTACACTGCTGCCATGGATGCGGATTATTGCACTTCAATGGGCATTAATTTCGGATCCGGCGTTACGGCAAGTCTTCCGGATTTTTGGACGGAGACAAATCCGCAGCATGCTGCGGTTTTGTCAACGTCCAAAAAACTTTACAATACTGAACGGAAGACATCCTGATGCATCCTGAACGGATTTATCTCCATTCAGAATGCATGGGGATAATCCTGATCAGTTTCTTTCCGGCGTAGAGACCAGACGATGGATCTCTATGCCGGAAAGTAAAAACGCAAGTGTAAAAACACCTTAAACTTGATTTTGGTTTATTTTTAATAAAGTGTAGGTACAGGGTAGTTAAACTTTTTTGTATTATACTTTATTAGTGAGAGAAGCTTTTGTGTTCTTGAAAAAAAGGGTGTAATACTCTGAGCATTTCTAAGGAGAGTCTGTCTTTAATCTTTAGCGGTATACTTACGCTGTGTGCAACAAGTCAGATAGGCAGGGTGATGAGCAGTGATAGGGCACATGTATTGTTCATAGTCAGGCACTGGGGTAGTAACCAGAGACAGGCTGGAATCCTTTGTATGTTACACAGAGGCATTCTTAGCACTCAGTAGAACTAAAGACTAAAGAAAGACAGACTCTACTTAGTAATGCTCAGTTTGAGCTTTGCTAAGAAGTCTCCTTACACCTTGTCTTCTAGTACAAAGAAACATCTTGTAAATATAAAGTATTTTGCAAAAATGTTTAAAGGGTTTGAGAGAGGACCAGATGAAGTGCAGTGTTGTACAAAATGGCTATCACTCTGTTATAATTCACATTTGATGTTCCTGCTTGATCAAAAAAGTACAAGTTTTACAGGAGGGTCAGTACAATATTTTTCAATCTCTTCTTTGCTAAGTTTGTGATTAGTGATCAGCGAAGTTATGAAAAATTTGATTCGGCTGCTTCGCTGAATTTCACAAATAAATTTGATTTGTGACAAATTACTTTGCCACAAAGTGCATTCCTTTGTATGTTACGGGTGCAATGACGGGGAATGTTGACCTCACTGCCCCCCCCCCGTCATTGAACCCCTTAGATTCCGCATCTGAGATTAAAATTAAGGCCTTTTAGGGGTTAATTCTGTAAAAAAAAAAAAACACTCACCAAATTGATTTGCTCGCGAAGAGGCCGTCACGGCCATATTGATTGAAGACACCATGCTAAATCTTGCGTGGTGACGTCGTGACATCATCATGTTGGTTGGGTGTGGTGACGTCATCACTGATCACATGTCACCCCGTGCAAAATCTCTTCAAGTATCTTCAATCAAGATGGCCACGACAGCCTCTCTGCGAGCAAATGGATAAGGTATGTATGTATTTATTTATTTTTTTGCTGCCATTTCAAGAAAAATAGATCTGTAACCACGAAGTGCAAGGAAATTCGGCTTCTCGGTGAATCTAATTTTTCCTGAAATTCTGATCAAAGTCAATTTGTTTGGCTTCGATTCGCTCATCACTATTTGTGATCTTTATTTCCATATAATGAGCATCACCTGAAGATTTGAAATGTATGCTGAGGCACCCAGGCGTTACAATATGCATCCTATGGAGCTAGTCACTTAATGAAGCAGTGCCAGATTTACTAAAGTATTGATGACCTATCCTCAGGATAGGTCATCAATATCAGATCTTCAGGTGTATGACCCCCCGCATGGCTGCATTTAGCCATTTGAAGAGGTAACAGCACTCATGTGAGCGCTGCTTCCTCTTCAAAATTACCTGTGTGCCATCTCCTTTGTAGCAGATGCACAGTGTAATTTCAATTGCTCTCCACACTCACTTAAATGGAGCAAGGAGTTGTAATTACACTATGACGCCTTTACAAGCAAGATGACAATAGGCCATTTAGAAACAGAAGCAGCACTCGCATGGGCGCCACAACCACTTCAGACAGCTGATTGGTAGGGTGCCAGGAGTCGGACCCCTGCCAATCTGATATTGATGACATATCCTGAGGACAAGTCATCAATATTTTAGCACTGCACAACACCTTTAGCATCCCTGTCCCTAAACTCTATTAAAACAACTCAAAACATTAGTTGCACTTTAATTGAATATGTACCACAGCTAGTCATAATACCAGTTGCAAGCAGTTGCAGCATAGCCATCCATGAAATTTGATGGATGTTACAGGGTAAATTACAGACTTAGAAGCGAGTAATTAAAACGGATAGGTGACTTAGTAGTTCTCTACTGTCCACAATTCTTTTAACCATCTTAGGGCATTACACATTTACAGCATAGACAGGGAGTACTTCTGTAAATGCATTTATGGGTATAGGAGCAGTTTTCATGTCTATAGCAATGGGTTTCAACTGCTTCTTTAGTGTAGTGACTGCAGAATCTATGTTAGTGGGTGGGGGATATCTTTGTCAACCTATTGGTGTTTCATCTGAAGTCGATTCGCTCATCCCTAATTATGAGTCTGGAAATAGAAATGACCGGCACTCGCTTGTAGTTTTTCAAATGCTGTTTAATGTCACATATTGTTAATCATAGTGACGCGTTTCTGCACAATACGTGCTTTCTCAGACTATACAATATCGTCCTACCATTGCACCTTAAATAGGTTATTGTAAATACAACGGAACTGACGTAACAAGTAAAGCTCCTCCCAATGGGGGGCCGTTACTGAACCTGTTTGGTCCACTTCACTAGATCATGGAAATGTACCGCAATGATGGATAATCAGGAACGCTGCAATGAAGAGAATCAATGGTTACTTCTCATATATTTCACAATCAAATAAAGCTTGTCATATTGTATTCTCTATTTAATTCCCTTGACTCCATCGTCTGTAAAAAATCATGGTTACTGTCCGTGTGTTTCCTAATCAAAGAAAACTTGATACATTGTATTCTCTGTTTAGTCCTTTCGGCTCCATTGTCTGTAGCCGATGGATCCAGTAAGCTTCCCTTTTCAATAGTAGTTTGTTCCTGTCCCCCCCACGTCGGGGTAATGTTACATTTTCAATAATCTGATATCGTAATTGGGATATAGCATGTTGTTTCTGGTGGAAGTGATACGGTACAGGGAGTAATAAGTTATTGGTATGGATAGTTGATTTGTGTTTGACCAATCTGTCCTTCATCCGCATTGAAGTTTCTCCTACATATAGCAAGCCACAGGGGCATTTCAGAATGTAAATCACAAATCTGCTGTCGCATGTGAATGTGCCTCTTATGGGGATTTGTTCACCTGAATGTGGGTGAGTAAGGTAAGAGCCCTTGATGACACTAGAGCAGTTCACACAATTGAGACATGGGTATGTACCCCGTCTGGGAGTGGTGAGTGTGGTTTGTCTCGGGCCCGGTCTATTGGTGCCTATGTCTGCTCTGACAATTCTATCCCGGAGGTTATCTGCCCTTTTAAAACACATCAGTGGTGGATTTTGAAATTCCTCTATCTGAGGATATGACCTGGAGAGGATGTTCCAATGTTTCCTGACAATACCCCTGATCCTTTGTGTCCAAGGGTGATATTTCACCACCAGTGGGGTGCGTGCGGGTTTGTCCTTCCCTACCGTTTGTGGGCTATCTAATTTCATTTGTTGTTCTTCCAGTAGATATCTGGGGTAGCCTCTATCTAAGAATTTTCTTGTCATCTCTTTCATTCTTGTTTCACAGGTACCTGGATCTGTTACAATCCTCTTGACCCGTTGGTATTGTGAAAAGGGAATGGATTTCTTAGTGGCCGTGGGATGGCTACTGGAAAAAGTAAGTAAGCTGTTGCGATCAGTTTCCTTTATATAGAGGTCAGTGTGTATGCTGCCGTCGTCTCTCTTGATGACCCATGTATCTAAGAATGCTATTCTTTCCTGATTAAAGTGTACAGTGAATTGTAATTCGCTCTATATTGAATTGAGATAATCAGAGAATTCCGTGAGGGATCGAACGTCGCCCCGCCACACGCAAAAGATGTCATCTATGAAACGACGCCAAAAAATGCAATGTTTCACATACAGTGAATTGGAGTAAACAAAATGGTTCTCAAAAGATGACATATAGCTATTTGCGTACGGCGGTGCGACGTTCGATCCCATCGCGGTTCCGCGACACTGTTGATAAAACGTATCTTGAAACAAAAAATAATTTTTTTCTAGTACAATCTGTAGTAGTGTCAATAAGAACTTCTTTTGAGTTGTTGTGTGGTTGTAGAAACGCGTGCAGAAACGCGTCACTATGATTAACAATATGTGACATTAAACAGCATTTGAAAAACTACAAGCGAGTGCCGGTCATTTCTATTTCCTGTAGCAGCCTGGGACGTCCGCCCGCCCGCTGACACGTGCACCGCCGCGAACACAAAGCAGTGCCGACCATTTAAACTTTTTTAATTATGAGTCTGGGCATGTATAATTAAAATGAGATAGTTATGAATGAAGAATGTTCTTAGTTATGAATGACGAATGTCTGCTTTGATCTTGCCACCATCTGTGACAAAATAACGCTGCTATACAAATTGTGCAGTTATGCAATGTCTATGACTAGAAATATAAACCCTATAGCCCAACAATAGGGACATAAGAACTAAAAGAAGTAAGGCAACACATTACTTACCCCCAAAAGTTTTGCTGCATGTGATTAAGTAATTTATCTTTTCCTGCACACAGCTCAAAAATCAGGAATATGCTGTAGTAAATAATAGACTTTTATCCTTAAAGGTCTGTCAATAATTTTTTATTATTTTCTTGCAGGGTGTCTTTATTCTTTTAGTGTCTTGGCTAGATCATGGTCTCAGCCATCTTGCTCTAAGCTGTGAACAGAAGCTCCAGAGATTTGCTTAAAGCAAATCTTGACATAAGAAAACTACCGTAAGTCAGGATATGACCTATTCGGCAAGATTTATAAACAGTGGTGCCACTAAAATTTTGAGCATTTGCCCTTAGCAAAGAATCGACTAATTCCATCTCTAATTGTTCAGAGACCATTTGGTAATTTAAAGAAGCTCCACTTTTCCTTTGCACAGGTTTTTATTAATCATTTCTTACATGGGAGAGTCTTGTGGATATGCTACATTTGCATCGATTGTGCTATTGTAGATGATGCCATCTTATGTCATCTGACTCTGATCTCGACCATGGTTCTTTTAGCTCTGCAGGGGCGTACCAATAGTGGTCTCAGAGGGTGCGACCGGGCCATGTGGGGGGAGGGGGCCCGCTGCACTCAGATGTAATGGGAGCGCTCTCACAGTGCCGGTGTGAAGTACGGAGACAGAGGAAAGGGGGCGTGCGCACTCACGCGGCATTCCTGTCACTGTCGGGCTATTGTCTCCTGAGTGAAGCAGGGAGCCCTCTCTACTCTCTGCTTCATTTTTCTTCTGAGCTCCGGCGCTCCCCCTGCAGGCCGCACATGGCGCTGCTGGCTGTGGAAGGAGCGCTGAAAGCCCAGGAATCTGCCTCCAGCACAGCCAGCATCTCGATGTGAGTGTGGGAGCGTGTCATGATTAAAGAAGGTAAGTATGTGTTTTTGTTTTTCCATAAATCTGCAGACTGAAGGCAAAAAGGGGGCCACAACTAGAGTGAGGGGGCACAAAATTGGGCATTTTTACAGAGGGGGCACCTAATCTGGAATAATGACTGTGAAGGGGCACCTAATCTGGCATAACTACTGTGAGGGGGCACATATCCTGGCATTACTACTGTGAGGGGGCAAATATCTGGGCATAACTACTGTGAGGTGGCACAAATGTGGGCATTACTACTGTGAGAGGGCACATATGAAGGCATAACTACTGTGAGCAGGCACATAATCTGGCATAACTACTGTGAGTTGGCACATAATCTGGCATTTCTACTGTAAGGGGGCACATATCTGGCCATAACCACTGTGAGGGGCACATATCTGGCATTACTACTGTGGGGGGCACATATCTGGGCATAACTACTTTGAGGGGCACATATCTGGCATAACTACTATGAGGGGCACATATCTGGGCATATCTACTGTGAGGAGGCACATATCTGGCATAACTACTGTGAGGGGGCACATATCTGGCATAACTACTGTGAGGGGGCACATATCTGGCATAACTACTGTTAGGGGACACATATCCGGGCATATCTACTGTGAGGGGGCACATATCTGGCCATAACTACTGTGAGGGGGCACATATCTGGCCATAACTACTGTGAGGGGGCACATAACTGGGCAGTACTACTGTTAGAGGGGAATTCATGTTGTATAACTACTGTGAGGGGACACAAAAGTGGGCATATCTACTGTGACAGGAACAAAGATGGGTATAGCTCCTGTGAGGGGCCACAAGGAGGACATAACTTTTGTGAAGGGGCCACAAGGTGGGCTTAATTACTGTGAGGGACCACAATGTGGGCACTAGTACTGTGGGGTTGCACTTAGGGGAAATGTCCTATATTACCCTGCTATACATTGGCATGGCTCAGTCTTACAGGACCAGCACACCGCCCCCTGCTGGTGATTTCACAGGGGCAGTCACCATCCCTTCCTTATGTGATTATTCTTTTTTTCTCTATCACTACAGGGAGCTTATTCCAGATCAAGTAGACATCGCGCCAACGCCAGCGATACTCTGGATGAGGTAGGACCAGATTTTATTAGTTAGGACTGGGTGAGTGCAGCTATGCATTGGGCTTAGTGTAAAAAAAAATTGCCGCCTCTTTGTATGAAGTGTCTGTGTTTGTGTGTGTTTGGGGAGGGAATCCAAAGTTTGCACTGGGGCCCATAACACTAGTTATGCCACTGTAGCTCTGTATTCATATGATTCCCTCTCGACCACTGTGACAGTAACAATAAGGTCCAGGATGGCTGAAATATCACTGTAACTGTTACATGAATCGGCTGAGCCACTGGAACACAGATGGCTTGGGGCTACTGCTAAAGACGTTATCCAAGTGGCCTCCTTAGGTCACCCTTTAAACCATATACAGGGATCTGAACTTCACTGCAGAGGAATCATCAGGCTGCTACCTCTTGGAATCGTTTTTGTTCAGGAGTCAAGAGACCCTGGTGCACCAAAGGATGATGCAAAAACCATAGTCAGAGTCGGCTGAGTTCAGGGCAGGCAGAGTTTGTGCAATCCAATAAACAGGTCAGAGGAAGTGGCTCTGGGTCAGTATGGAGATCAAACAAAGGTCAGGTCAAACTGTGAAAGGTCAAATCGGGGAAACAGCAGAGGTCGGTACATGGGCAGACAAAAGCAAAACAGCACACCTTTGCAGGACACTAGAAGACTAGATTTTATTGTCTGGTACCTTCTCACAGGGGAAGGTGACTTAAAGGGGATGTCTTACTTCAGCAATTGACATTTATCAAAGACAAAGTTAATACAAGGCACTTACTAATGTATTGTGATTGTTTACATTGCCTCTTTTGCTGGCTTGATTGATTTTTCAGTTGCATTATACACTGCCTGTTTCCACGGGTTATAGCTATTCTTGAGTGAATCGATCTTAGGATCATAGATCCAAAGTCGATTTGGTCAAACACTTTGATTTTAATGCTGTCTCCATAGATCCAATACGTGAGACTTCAGTGAATTAGTTTGCTATTCATTTCTGCATCTTTAAAACCATTTGAAATTTGAAATACAAAGTTGGGTTTGACTGATCTCATGCTCGATTCACTGAACACCAGTTATGGCCATCTCTTCAATTCAGCAGTGGTGGCTGTGCTTGCATACTGTAGAAAAAGCTTTGGCCTCTCTGGTGACCGGGACCATGAAGCATGCAAAAGTATGCATGTGCAGCAGCTCCTGTCCTACATAGTAACATAGTAACATAGTAACATAGTATATAAGACCGAATAAAGACATTTGTCCATCCAGTTCGGCCTGTTTCCTACAAGTTGATCCAGAGGAAGGCAAAAACCCTGTGAGGCAGAAGCCAATTTTCCCCACTTAAGGGGAAAAAAATTCCTTCCCGACTCCAATCAGGCAATCAGAATAACTCCCTGGATCAACAACCCCTCTCTAGTAGCTGTAGCCTGTAATATTATTAAACTCCAGAAATAAATCCAGTCCCCTCTTGAATTCCTTTATTGTACTCACCATCACCACCTCCTCAGGCAGAGAGTTCCATAGTCTCACTGCTCTTACAGTGAAGAATCCTTTTCTATGTTTGTGTACAAACCTTCTTTCCTCCAGACGCAGAGGATGTCCCCTTGTCACAGTCACAGACCTGGGGATAAATAGATGATGGGACAGATCTCTGTACTGACCCCTGATATATTTATACATAGTTATTAGATCTCCCCTCAGTCGTCTTTTTTCTAAAGTGAATAACCCTAATTTTGATAACCTTTCAGGGTACTGTAGATCCCTCATTCCAGTTATTACTTTAGTTGCCCTCCTTTGAACCCTCTCCAGCTCTGTCCTGGTGGCTGTAACCCCTGGTTAGGAGGCAATATAGACAATCACAATATATTAGTATGTAACTTTGTCTACATGATTAATGCAATTTGCTGAACTGAGGCAAATTATTTAAATAACCCAAGGTGGCCAGCCATTGGCTGGGAAGATTAGGGTGCACGCTGGCCCTGTTCTTCCACTCAACTTTTCAGTTGTTTTGTGTTGATTAGCGGATTACATTGAGTCTACAATATTGAACGTTTTTACAATATTCTAATGTTAAGAGATACTAACTTTTAGCTTTTCATTAACTTTAAACCATAATCATTAACATAAAATGTATATATGAATTTAACGTTTTGAACTGAATTACTGAAATAAATAAATTTTTTGATGATATTCTCATTTATTGAGATACACCTGCTTGGTATTACTATTTCAAATATGATTTTTTTTTTAATGCTAGTATAGCACACAGTCTACCAAGGCAACCAAGGCATTAACCATGGGAATCAACAGGAAAGTGACGTTTTCACAAAAGGCAAAATGGACACCTCAATTCTTTGGGTGGAACATGCAGGCTGATGAACTTTGCTATATCCTGCTTCCATAGGTCTCCATTATTTTTTTCCTGCAGAGATATGCAGTACCACAGAGCAAGGGCATATCTGCAAATTGTTTATTTTTTTGTTATGCAATGTAATGTTATGTCATGTCATGATATGTACTGCAACTAGGATAGCCATGTATGGATGGCATAGTCGCGGTTAACAATCCAGGCTCAGTCCTTGTAGGAGGTTAGGTGTGGGCTAGCTCCATCCCTAGCTCTAGTCAGGGAAAAGGAGAGTTTGGAAGGAAGAGGAAGCTGTTGTGCTCCCTCTCCTTAGACCCCAATAGCTACAGACTCACTGATCTCTGCATTATTTACAGGAGAGAAGGAGTAAGACAAAAGAGAGAACTAGAGAACCTAGAGTCTGCATAGTCGAGCATTGGAGTCAGTAATGTAACCTGCTTCTTACAGCTGTTAAGCCTACTGCAGTAAGGGACACCGTTAAGACACCCTTCTCACCTGTATGCATCCTGGCCAGTCGTATCTCCAAAACTTTTTATCCCTCAGAGGACATTATAGCAAGGGTACAATTTCCTGACACCAATTCTGCAGAACTTGAGACAGATGGAGAATCCCCCTGTACTCTGATATCCCTAAATAAAATCCAGTGTGGCCAATTGCCTTCAGAAGTCAACTATTAGTAAATAGAGTCCACCTATGTGTAATTTATTAATCAGTATCACAACAGCTAGTCTGTGAAGGTCTGAGGTTTGTTAGATGATATTAGTTATCAAACAGCATATTGAAAACCAAGGAACAAACCAGACAATTCAGGCATAAAGTTCTGCAGAAGTGTAAAACAGGGTTAGGTTATAAAAAAAAATATCCATGTGAACATCTCATGGAGCACTGTTCAATCCATCATCCGAAAATGGTAGGAGTATGGCACAACTGTAAACCTACCAAGATATGACCTTCCACCTACCCTTCCACTGACAGCCAAGGCAAGGAGACTGAGCACTAATTAGAGAAGCAGACAAGAAGCTCATGGTCATCCTGAAGGAGCTGCAGAGATTCACAGCTCAGGTGGTAGAATCTGTCCATGGGACAACTATAAGTTGTGTACTCCACAAATCTGGCCTTTATAGAAGAACAGCAAGAAAAAAAGCCATTTTTGAAAGCAAGCCATAAGAAGTCACATTTGCAATTTTCCCCAAGCAATGTAGGTCAGATCAGTCCAAAGCTGAACTTTTTAGCCTAAATGCAAAACACTATATGTGGTGGAAAACTAACACTGTATTTCTCTCTAAACACACCATCCCCACAGTAAAACATGGTACTAGCAGCATCATGCGGTGGGGATTCTTTTTTTCAGCAGGTACAGGGAAGTTAGTCCAAGTTGATGGGAAAATAGATGAGCTAAATACAGGATAATCCTGAAGGAAAATGTGTTAGAGACTGCAAAAGACTAGAGACTGAGGTGGGAGTTCACCTTACAGCAGGACAACGCTAAACATACAGCCAGAGCTACAACGGAATGGTTTACGATCAAAGCATATTCATGTGTTAGAATGGTCCAGTCAAAGTTCGTACCTAAATCCCAATGAGAATCTGTGATAAGACTTCAAAATTGCCATTCACAGAAGCTTGCAATCCAATCTGATTGAGCTTGAGCTATTTAGCAAAGAGGAATGGGCAAAAATTTCAGCATCTAGATGTACAAAGCTGGTAGAAACATACCCCAAAAGACTTGCAGCTGTAATTGCAGCAAAAGGTACTGTATTGACTGAGGGGGGCTGAATATAAATGAACCCCACACTTTCCTTTTTTTTATTTATTAAACATTTTGAAAACCATATATGTCTCTTGTGTGGGGGCACTCAACTTGTCTGGATGCACATGGGCTTTTGTAATATTCTGCAATATTTATTCAAATATATTCATCACATGCAAACCAAAAATACACATCAAAGTCTAAAAGATCCATAAAAAAAACTAAAAGCATTAAAAAGTCCAGATCATCCTTATCCATACATCTATATACCCTGGCATAGGATGATATTAAATATTTGCAGTCGTCGTACAATAGGATATAATTGCCTTTGTTTGGTATCACGTTTAAAACGGTGTATAATGTCTTGACAAGATTAAACCATTTGTATCATCAAATCTTTCTTCTAATCATCTCACCCGTAGCATATGACTGATTATGTCCATGTATCTCCTACAAGCTGATTATGTCCATGCTTTAGTCCCCTTGGGATTAGTGTTTGAAACTCAAATATTCTTCTACTCTCAATTCTAGACATTTGGGCTACATGATTGCCCCCTCTCCATGGTTGTATTACTTTTTCTATAGCCATGAATGTAAGACTTGAGGGGTCACTGTCATGAACTTCCTTGTAATGTTTCGACACTGAATGTAACAGATAACCCCTTTTTATATTACCAGTATGTTCGGCTACTCTCCTTTTTACCATTCTTTTCGTCCTCCCCACATATTGTTTTTTACAGGGGCATTCCAATATATAGATCACATTCGTTGAATTACATGTTAGCCCATCTCTAATGTCGAGATAGAAGCTATTCTGTGTGGAAGATGCCCTTGTCACTTTTCTAGGTGTCAAATTATTCTTGCAACAAACACATCTCCCACATTTGAAAAAACCTTTAAAGGACAACCAATTTTGACTAGATTTATGTAAACTATTTTTGACTGTGGGGGCTAGCTTCCCTCCTAGATTGGGGGCTTTCGTATAGACAAATTTTGGTTCCTTTGTAAATTCTGCACCAAAGACCCTGTCATCTAATAAGTG
Source organism: Bufotes viridis (assembly GCA_033119425.1). NCBI lineage: Eukaryota > Metazoa > Chordata > Amphibia > Anura > Bufonidae > Bufotes > Bufotes viridis. Next base: position 347,247,113 of record CM065590.1, read on the forward strand.
ACTCCAGTGTTTCTTAATAATATTCTCTATGCTCTTATATTGTGAATTAAAAGGCAGAATAAGTTTCACACTATCTTCTTGGTTATTCAATCTTGATTTCTCTATTCTTTCTGTACTAATCTTTTGAGCATCGAAAGAAATTCTTTCTCTCCATTGTCCCTACTTTATTAATGGATTTTTCAACAACCCAAGTGGGATAGTCCTTTTCTAAGAATTGTGATTTTAAAATCTTTGCTTCCTTTTCATATTGTTCCGTCTCTGTGCAGTTCCGTTTTAACCTCCTCAGCTGGCCGGTCGGGATGTTTACCAGCCAGCTGGGGAGGTGACAGCTAGAGTAGCGAATATAGCCATTCTTCGCTGTTGACTTGAAATGTGTGCTGCAAATTAATTTATTGCCCTTAATATTCACATTCAAGTCTAGGAACTGCACACCTGTTCTGCTTATAGTTGAGGTAAATTGTAAACCTTTATCATTTTTATTAATATTATTTGTGAAAACTTCTAGAGAATCAGCCGGGCCTCGCCAAATAAACAGAATATCGTCTATATATCTCCGCCATAGGGCCAGATCCGCCCCCAGGAGAGGTGAAATAGTCTCTCTTTCCCATTCAGCCATAAACAAATTGGCATAACTGGGGGCGAATCTGGTCCCCATGGCGGTACCCCTTTGCTGTAAGTAGAAATCACCTTCATAATAAAAATAATTATGTGTAAGTATGTATCCTACACCCTCCACTATATAGTCAATTTGTGTTTTTTTTAAAGAACCGTATTGTGTTAATTGTTTATTCAATGTCTCTAGTCCCTTTTGATGATCTATGTTTGTATACAAGGAACAAACATCCAAAGTCCCGAGGTACCACCCGTCCTTCCAATCTATTTTCTCAAGGGCGGTGACTATATCGGTGGTGTCTTTAATGTAAGATGGAATCTCCTTCACCACCGGTTGTAAAAGTCTATCTACATTTTGTGATAGATTGGAAGAGATCGAGTCAATCCCCGACACTATTGGTCTCCCTGGGGGGGCCCGTTGGTCTTTATGGACCTTGGGGAGACAGTAGAAGACAGAAGTCCTCCTCTGTGTCCCCAAAATATATTTTGCTTCCTGGTCCAAAAGAATACCCTCTTTGATACCTCGATCACAATATTCTATCAATTTCCGGTAAAAGAATTCTGTAGGGTCGTGTTTAAGTTTTTGATAGGTCTCCCTATCATTCAATTGTCTCAAACATTCTCTATCGTAATCTTCCTTATTTAGAATGACCACGGCCCCCCCTTTATCTGATGGGCGAATCAAAATATCATTATTTTCCTGTAATTGTTTAATAGCTTCCACTTCTTGTCTATTTAAATTATTCCGAGTTGGGTTATTTTTTATATTTCTTAAAATTCTTTCTAAGTTTTTTCTAAAAGTCGCAATTTCAGGACTTCTTTCCTGTGTGGGGAATTTTTTTGACTTAACCCTCAATTGAGTGTGTGTATATGTACTCCCTATTTCTTCTACGGGTCTGATGATCGGATTTTTTATATAGTATCTTTTTATACAAACTTTTCTTATAAATTTTTCCACACCTATATAGGCCATAAACTTATCTAATTTCCTAGTGGGTGCAAATTTTAAACCTTTATTCAAAAGTGTGGTTTGTGCCGGTGAGAGTTCCACCTTACTCAAATTTATTATATTTGTTGTGTCCTGTGTGGGTGATATCCTTTTTTTCTTGGAGTGTCGAGCCTTGCCCACATTTGTTTAGAGTGTGGAGATTGCATGGACATAATCAGCTTGTAGGAGATACATGGACATAATCAGTCATATGCTACGGGTGAGATGATTAGAAGAAAGATTTGATGATACAAATGGTTTAATCTTGTCAAGACATTATACACCGTTTTAAACGTGATACCAAACAAAGGCAATTATATCCTATTGTACGACGACCGCAAATATTTAATATCATCCTATGCCAGGGTATATAGATGTATGGATAAGGATGATCTGGACTTTTTAATGCTTTTAGTTTTTTTTTTTTATGGATCTTTTAGAGTTTGATGTGTATTTTTGGTTTGCATGTGATGAATATATTTGAATAAATATTGCAGAATATTACAAAAGCCCATGTGCATCCAGACAAGTTGAGTGCCCCCACACAAGAGACATATATTGATTACTTTACGGAAAGGGTGAACCGGTGGGAGTGCACCTATTTCATATTGGTAAAGTGGGTGTAGCCACTATTACTCTTTACATTCGTATTTTAATTTTCACCCACCATAGTAGAGCTCCCCACTATCCAATATGACTATTTGGGAACATATGGACTTGAAATGTAAGAAGATAGAAAATTTCACCTTCGATACACAAGAAGGAAATATTGCTCCAATAGATAAATCTATGGATGAGACATATAGAGAGTTGGAAAAATGTTACAGAAACAATTACGCAATAAATGGGAAATTAGGGCATTAACACAATATTTGCAGAAAGGGTTTATCCCAAAAGGCCTTATTTTAACAAAGACTCCAGCTACAGATCTGATTAATGAGGCTTTTAATAGGGAATGGGATCTCTTTTTGAAAACTCAATCAAATAATCTAATACAGATGATCATTAAGAGACGAACTGAAATGATAGCAGAGATAGCTGAAAAAATAGAGACATTAAAGAGAATTACTGATCAGTTTCCCAATGGGGAGGAAACCCTTAAATGGGAAGACCGTATATGTAGGAGTTTGGATTTATTAGAAAAGAAATAATCAGTAAAAAATCAAAAAAGATTAGGAATCAAAATCCTAGAAATATTAACACACAGGATGAGAAACAAAAGAAAAAAGAAAAAATAAATGTGGAGAAAGAGGGAATGAGTAATAATGCAGAACAATATAATGTAGCGGTGAACAATAGATATGAAGTTTTATCTACACCGCCTTTTTTAGATCAAACCCCACCTCACCACAGAGTAAAAATGAGACAAAGAAGGACATCGACTCCAACACGGACGTTCACGGAACACTACCCACGGACACACGATTACAATTTAAGACATCGGACACAGAACAAGGACATTTACACACCCAGGGAGGGAAATCAGAGATGGAATCACCAAGACACACGACAACACAACAAGGGGAATTACACATCCAGAGAGAGATTTCAGAGGGGGTCCCCAAATCGGGATGCACCCAATCAACACAGAGAGAACAAACAGACACAGTTCAGAGCACGACACCAGCACAGAGAAAGAGAATACGAAGAGGTCGACACTCCAAGAAAAAATGGATATCACCCACACAGGACACAACAAATATAATTAATTTGAGTAAGGTGGAACTCTCACCGGCACAAACCACACTTTTGAATAAAGGTTTAAAATTTGCACCCACTAGGAAATTAGATAAGTTTATGGCCTATATAGGTGTGGAAAAATTTATAAGAAAAGTTTGTTTAAAAAGATACTATATAAAAAATCCGATCATCAGACCCGTAGAAGAAATAGGGAGTACATATACACACACTCAATTGAGGGTTAAGTCAAAAAAATTCCCCACACAGGAAAGAAGTCCTGAAATTGCGACTTTTAGAAAAAACGTAGAAAGAGATTTAAGGAATATAAAAAATAATCCAATTCGGAATAATTTAAATAGACAAGAAGTGGAAGCTATTAAACAATTACAGGAAAATAATGATATTTTGATTCGCCCATCAGATAAAGGGGGGGCCGTGGTCATTCTAAATAAGGAAGATTACGATAGAGAATGTTTGAGACAATTGAATGATAGGGAGACCTATCAAAAACTTAAACAGGACCCTACAGAATTCTTTTACCGGAAATTGATAGAATATTGTGATCGAGGTATCAAAGAGGGTATTCTTTTGGACCAGGAAGCAAAATATATCTTGGGGACACAGAGGAGGACTCCTGTCTTCTACTGTCTCCCCAAGGTCCATAAAGACCCACAGGCCCCCCCAGGGAGACCAATAGTGTCGGGGATTGACTCGATCTCTTCCAATCTATCACAATATGTAGATAGACTTTTACAACCGGTGGTGAAGGAGATTCCATCTTACATTAAAGACACCACCGACATAGTCACTGCCCTTGAGAAAATAGATTGGAAGGACGGGTGGTACCTCGGGACATTGGATGTTTGTTCCTTGTATACGAACATAGATCACCAAAAGGGACTAGAGACATTGAATAAACAATTAACACAATACGGTTCTTTAAAAAAAACACAAATTGACTATATAGTGGAGGGTGTAGGATACATACTTACACATAATTATTTTTATTATGAAGGTGATTTCTACTTACAGCAAGGGGTACCGCCATGGGGACCAGATTCGCCCCAGTTATGCCAATTTGTTTATGGCTGAATGGGAAAGAGAGACTATTTCACCTCTCCTGGGGCGGATCTGGCCCTATGGCGGAGATATATAGACGATATTCTGTTTATTTGGCGAGGCCCGGCTGATTCTCTAGAAGTTTTCACAAATAATATTAATAAAAATGATAAAGGTTTACAATTTACCTCAACTATAAGCAGAACAGGTGTGCAGTTCCTAGACTTGAATGTGAATATTAAGGGCAATAAATTAATTTGCAGCACACATTTCAAGTCAACAGCGAAGAATGGCTATATTCGCTACTCTAGCTGTCACCTCCCCAGCTGGCTGGTAAACATCCCGACCGGCCAGCTGAGGAGGTTAAAACGGAACTGCACAGAGACGGAACAATATGAAAAGGAAGCAAAGATTTTAAAATCACAATTCTTAGAAAAGGACTATCCCACTTGTGTTGTTGAAAAATCCATTAATAAAGTAGGGACAATGGAGAGGAAGAATTTTTTCGATGCTCAAAAGATTAGTACAGAAAGAATAGAGAAATCAAGATTGGATAACCGAGAAGATAGTGTGAAACTTATTCTGCCTTTTAATTCACAATATAAGAGCATAGAGAATATTATTAAGAAACACTGGAGTCACTTATTAGATTACAGGGTCATTGGTGCAGAATTTACAAAGGAACCAAAATTTGTCTATACGAAAGCCCCCAATCTAGGAGGGAAGCTAGCCCCCACAGTCAAAAATAGTTTACATAAATCTAGTCAAAATTGGTTGTCCTTTAAAGGTTTTTTTCAAATGTGGGAGATGTGTTTGTTGCAAGAATAATTTGACACCTAGAAAAGTGACAAGGGCATCTTCCACACAGAATAGCTTCTATCTCGACATTAGAGATGGGCTAACATGTAATTCAACGAATGTGATCTATATATTGGAATGCCCCTGTAAAAAACAATATGTGGGGAGGACGAAAAGAATGGTAAAAAGGAGAGTAGCCGAACATATTGGTAATATAAAAAGGGGTTATCTGTTACATTCAGTGTCGAAACATTACAAGGAAGTTCATGACAGTGACCCCTCAAGTCTTACATTCATGGCTATAGAAAAAGTAATACAACCATGGAGAGGGGGCAATCATGTAGCCCAAATGTCTAGAATTGAGAGTAGAAGAATATTTGAGTTTCAAACACTAATCCCAAGGGGACTAAACGCTGATACAGAGCTATTTGGGTTTCTGTAGATTAGGGAGAGAGGTCTGTTGATGACGGGACATCGGCATCCGGCTGTTTTCCAGCATTCCGATCTCCCCTCGTTGGCAGATCTCCTCCCGTTATCATCTATCACCTTCTTTCTACATAACCCAACTCACTCTGGCCTACTTGCAATATATGTGTATATATATCGGATGGAGTCTCTCATATCTCTCTATATATGAATATAACGTGAGCTGTCTTCGTTTCTACATGATTTTAAGTGTTTTATAAAGTATCCTATTCCGGATCCATTATCCATATGTTCAGGAGTCAGGACATCTCGAACGAACTTAATTGATTATAGGGTATATAAGGAAGCAAAGAAATATCGCCATTTACCACTGAGGAAGGGGCAAGTTAATGACCGCCCCGAAACGCGTTTGGGATTTGGCGATTTATACCATAAAGGATCTACGTTCCAAAAGAATAAACTACATCACCTCCCCCATCTGGATTAACCAAACAGAAAGATTTGAATTTAACCACCACACAAGGACCTCAGTACGACATTCCGGTACAGCCAATAGCGCTATCCCCTTGCCGTCACGTGGGACGCCACTGAGTGACGTTAGGACCACGTGGGACGCCGCGCCAGGTCCTAGCAGGGAACAATCAGACAGCGCACTGAAGCCGAAGTGACCGAGAGGCGGAGGGTGAAGACCGGTAACGTACAGACTTATTGTCGACCATATGAGAATGATCTGGGTGGACATGTTCTAATACAGAGATGTAATAGAGGATGGGGCACTCTTACACAAGGGATAGCAGGGATAAAATGTAAACCAAAATTTAAAACATAGTAGAAATAAAAAGATACATATAGTATCAAAGATACAAATAATAAAGTGCATGTGCAGTAGTATCAAGATGAAACACAGGGAGCCTTATTAGTGAATAGGGTCCAATCAACTCCTGATAGAAAAGAGCTCTCTGAGAGTATACAATAACAGAAGGAGGCTGAGAATATATCAGTGATAGTAGATATCGCCTACAGAATTAATAACTGTTCATCATCTCTAGTAGGTTGCTGTCCAAAATAATCCACGTGAACCATTAAAAACTCGGACTGCGTCTCGTTCTTCCGATCTCGCCAGCGATCGGAACATCTTACGGAATGATAGACTGTACACCGCCGGTAAGATCCACCCAGTGGATAACTACATTTTTGAATCGCGATTCTTAATACCATTTTTTAGCGGGACGCCGCATAATTAATTAATTTGAAGAACGGGACGCAGTCCGAGTTTTTAATGGTTCACGTGGATTATTTTGGACAGCAACCTACTAGAGATGATGAACAGTTATTAATTCTGTAGGCGATATCTACTATCACTGATATATTCTCAGCCTCCTTCTGTTATTGTATACTCTCAGAGAGCTCTTTTCTATCAGGAGTTGATTGGACCCTATTCACTAATAAGGCTCCCTGTGTTTCATCTTGATACTACTGCACATGCACTTTATTATTTGTATCTTTGATACTATATGTATCTTTTTATTTCTACTATGTATTAAATTTTGGTTTACATTTTATCCCTGCTATCCCTTGTGTAAGAGTGCCCCATCCTCTATTACGTCTTCTTATTCAGCCTCTCTGTAGATCCGTGGTGAATCTACTGGTTGGGTGCACCTTATCAGGTGTTTTTCCATTCTAGTGCGACATTACTATCAATTTTATTCATGTTCTAATACAGGGCGTACCAGCAGTAATGTGTTGATTTACTTGTTAATACAGGAGTGCTGGAGAAATAGTAATATCGCACCTATTAATTATACGTAATCAACTACGCTGGATAAGCAATCTTGATCGCATATAAAATCTACTAACACTGCAATTTGATATATCATGCGGTATATGCCCTACTAACGCAAAGAAAACGTTAGTGTGACCACCAGCCTTGCCCACATTTGTTTAGAGTGTGGAGATTGCATGGACATAATCAGCTTGTAGGAGATACATGGACATAATCAGTCATATGCTACGGGTGAGATGATTAGAAGAAAGATTTGATGATACAAATGGTTTAATCTTGTCAAGACATTATACACCGTTTTAAACGTGATACCAAACAAAGGCAATTATATCCTATTGTACTGACGACCGCAAATATTTAATATCATCCTATGCCAGGGTATATAGATGTATGGATAAGGATGATCTGGACTTTTTAATGCTTTTAGTTTTTTTTTATGGATCTTTTAGAGTTTGATGTGTATTTTTGGTTTGCATGTGATGAATATATTTGAATAAATATTGCAGAATATTACAAAAGCCCATGTGCATCCAGACAAGTTGAGTGCCCCCACACAAGAGACATATATTGATTACTTTACGGAAAGGGTGAACCGGTGGGAGTGCACCTATTTCATATTGGTAAAGTGGGTGTAGCCACTATTACTCTTTACATTCGTATTTTAATTTTCACCCACCATAGTAGAGCTCCCCACTATCCAATATGACTATTTGGGAACATATGGACTTGAAATGTAAGAAGATAGAAAATTTCACCTTCGATACACAAGAAGGAAATATTGCTCCAATAGATAAATCTATGGATGAGACATATAGAGAGTTGGAAAAAATGTTACAGAAACAATTACGCAATAAATGGGAAATTAGGGCATTAACACAATATTTGCAGAAATGATTTATCCCAAAAGGCCTTATTTTAACAAAGACTCCAGCTACAGATCTGATTAATGAGGCTTTTAATAGGGAATGGGATCTCTTTTTGAAAACTCAATCAAATAATCTAATACAGATGATCATTAAGAGACGAACTGAAATGATAGCAGAGATAGCTGAAAAAATAGAGACATTAAAGAGAATTACTGATCAGTTTCCTAATGGGGAGGAAACCCTTAAATGGGAAGATCGTATATGCAGGAGTTTGGATTTATTAGAAAAAGAAATAATCAGTAAAAAATCAAAAAAGATTAGGAATCAAAATCCTAGAAATATTAACACACAGGATGAGAAACAAAAGAAAAAAGAAAAAATAAATGTGGAGAAAGAGGGAATGAGTAATAATCCAGAACAATATAATGTAGCGGTGAATAATAGATATGAAGTTTTATCTACACCGCCTTTTTTAGATCAAACCCCACCTCACCACAGAGTAAAAATGAGACAAAGAAGGACATCGACTCCAACACGGATGTTCACGGAACACTACCCACGGACACACGATTACAATTTAAGACATCGGACACAGAACAAGGACATTTACACACCCAGGGAGGGAAATCAGAGATGGAATCACCAAGACACACGACAACACAACAAGGGGAATTACACATCCAGAGAGAGATTTCAGAGGGGGTCCCCAAATCGGGATGCACCCAATCAACACAGAGAGAACAAACAGACACAGTTCAGAACACGACACCAGCACAGAGAAAGAGAATACGAAGAGGTCGACACTCCAAGAAAAAATGGATATCACCCACACAGGACACAACAAATATAATAAATTTGAGTAAGGTGGAACTCTCACCGGCACAAACCACACTTTTGAATAAAGGTTTAAAATTTGCACCCACTAGGAAATTAGATAAGTTTATGGCCTATATAGGTGTGGAAAAATTTATAAGAAAAGTTTGTTTAAAAAGATACTATATAAAAATCCGATCATCAGACCCGTAGAAGAAATAGGGAGTACATATACACACACTCAATTGAGGGTTAAGTCAAAAAATTCCCCACACAGGAAATAAGTCCTGAAATTGCGACTTTTAGAAAAACGTAGAAAGAGATTTAAGGAATATAAAAATAACCCAACTCGGAATAATTTAAATAGACAAGAAGTGGAAGCTATTAAACAATTACAGGAAAATAATGATATTTTGATTCGCCCATCAGATAAAGGGGGCCGTGGTCATTCTAAATAAGGAAGATTACGATAGAGAATGTTTGAGACAATTGAATGATAGGAGACCTATCAAAAACTTAAACACGACCCTACAGAATTCTTTTACCGGAAATTGATAGAATATTGTGATCGAGGTATCAAAGAGGGTATTCTTTTGGACCAGGAAGCAAAATATATTTTGGGGACACAGAGGAGGACTTCTGTCTTCTACTGTCTCCCCAAGGTCCATAAAGACCAACGGGCCCCCAGGGAGACCAATAGTGTCGGGATTGACTCGATCTCTTCCAATCTATCACAAAATGTAGATAGACTTTTACAACCGGTGGTGAAGGAGATTCCATCTTACATTAAAGACACCACCGATATAGTCACCGCCCTTGAGAAAATAGATTGGAAGGACGGGTGGTACCTCGGGACTTTGGATGTTTGTTCCTTGTATACGAACATAGATCATCAAAAGGGACTAGAGACATTGAATAAACAATTAACACAATACGGTTCTTTAAAAAACACAAATTGACTATATAGTGGAGGGTGTAGGATACATACTTACACATAATTATTTTTATTATGAAGGTGATTTCTACTTACAGCAAGGGGTACCGCCATGGGGACCAGATTCGCCCCAGTTATGCCAATTTGTTTATGGCTGAATGGGAAAGAGAGACTATTTCACCTCTCCTGGGGCGGATCTGGCCCTATGGCGGAGATATATAGACGATATTCTGTTTATTTGGCGAGGCCCGGCTGATTCTCTAGAAGTTTTCACAAATAATATTAATAAAAATGATAAAGGTTTACAATTTACCTCAACTATAAGCAGAACAGGTGTGCAGTTCCTAGACTTGAATGTGAATATTAAGGGCAATAAATTAATTTGCAGCACACATTTCAAGTCAACAGCGAAGAATGGCTATATTCGCTACTCTAGCTGTCACCTCCCCAGCTGGCTGGTAAACATCCCGACCGGCCAGCTGAGGAGGTTAAAACGGAACTGCACAGAGACGGAACAATATGAAAAGGAAGCAAAGATTTTAAAATCACAATTCTTAGAAAAGGACTATCCCACTTGTGTTGTTGAAAAATCCATTAATAAAGTAGGGACAATGGAGAGGAAGAATTTTTTCGATGCTCAAAAGATTAGTACAGAAAGAATAGAGAAATCAAGATTGGATAACCGAGAAGATAGTGTGAAACTTATTCTGCCTTTTAATTCACAATATAAGAGCATAGAGAATATTATTAAGAAACACTGGAGTCACTTATTAGATTACAGGGTCATTGGTGCAGAATTTACAAAGGAACCAAAATTTGTCTATACGAAAGCCCCCAATCTAGGAGGGAAGCTAGCCCCCACAGTCAAAAATAGTTTACATAAATCTAGTCAAAATTGGTTGTCCTTTAAAGGTTTTTTTCAAATGTGGGAGATGTGTTTGTTGCAAGAATAATTTGACACCTAGAAAAGTGACAAGGGCATCTTCCACACAGAATAGCTTCTATCTCGACATTAGAGATGGGCTAACATGTAATTCAACGAATGTGATCTATATATTGGAATGCCCCTGTAAAAACAATATGTGGGGAGGACGAAAAGAATGGTAAAAAGGAGAGTAGCCGAACATATTGGTAATATAAAAAGGGGTTATCTGTTACATTCAGTGTCGAAACATTACAAGGAAGTTCATGACAGTGACCCCTCAAGTCTTACATTCATGGCTATAGAAAAAGTAATACAACCATGGAGAGGGGGCAATCATGTAGCCCAAATGTCTAGAATTGAGAGTAGAAGAATATTTGAGTTTCAAACACTAATCCCAAGGGGACTAAACGCTGAAACAGAGCTATTTGGGTTTCTGTAGATTAGGGAGAGAGGTCTGTTGATGACGGGACATCGGCATCCGGCTGTTTTCCAGCATTCCGATCTCCCCTCGTTGGCAGATCTCCTCCCGTTATCATCTATCACCTTCTTTCTACATAACCCAACTCACTCTGGCCTACTTGCAATATATGTGTATATATATCGGATGGAGTCTCTCATATCTCTCTATATATGAATATAACGTGAGCTGTCTTCGTTTCTACATGATTTTAAGTGTTTTATAAAGTATCCTATTCCGGATCCATTATCCATATGTTCAGGAGTCAGGACATCTCGAACGAACTTAATTGATTATAGGGTATATAAGGAAGCAAAGAAATATCGCCATTTACCACTGAGGAAGGGGCAAGTTAATGACCGCCCGAAACGCGTTTGGGATTTGGCGATTTATACCATAAAGGATCTACGTTCCAAAAGAATAAACTACATCACCTCCCCATCTGGATTAACCAAACAGAAAGATTTGAATTTAACCACCACACAAGGACCTCAGTACGACATTCCGGTACAGCCAATAGCGCTATCCCTTGCCGTCACGTGGGACGCCACTGAGTGACGTTAGGACCACGTGGGACGCCGCGCCAGGTCCTAGCAGGGAACAATCAGACAGCGCACTGAAGCCGAAGTGACCGAGAGGCGGAGGGTGAAGACCGGTAACGTACAGACTTATTGTCGACCATATGAGAATGATCTGGGTGGACATGTTCTAATACAGAGATGTAATAGAGGATGGGGCACTCTTACACAAGGGATAGCAGGGATAAAATGTAAACCAAAATTTAAAACATAGTAGAAATAAAAAGATACATATAGTATCAAAGATACAAATAATAAAGTGCATGTGCAGTAGTATCAAGATGAAACACAGGGAGCCTTATTAGTGAATAGGGTCCAATCAACTCCTGATAGAAAAGAGCTCTCTGAGAGTATACCATAAAAGAGAGAGGCTGAGAATATATCAGTGATAGTAGATATCGCCTACAGAATTAATACCTGTTCATCATCTCTAGTAGGTTGCTGTCCAAAATAATCCACGTGAACCATTAAAAACTCGGACTGCGTCTCGTTCTTCCGATCTCGCCAGCGATCGGAACATCTTACGGAACGATAGACTGTACACCGCCGGTGAGATCCACCCAGTGGATAACTACATTTTTGAATCGCGATTCTTAATACCATTTTTTAGCGGGACGCCGCATAATTAATTAATTTGAAGAACGGGACGCAGTCCGAGTTTTTAATGGTTCACGTGGATTATTTTGGACAGCAACCTACTAGAGATGATGAACAGTTATTAATTCTGTAGGCGATATCTACTATCACTGATATATTCTCAGCCTCCTTCTGTTATTGTATACTCTCAGAGAGCTCTTTTCTATCAGGAGTTGATTGGACCCTATTCACTAATAAGGCTCCCTGTGTTTCATCTTGATACTACTGCACATGCACTTTATTATTTGTATCTTTGATACTATATGTATCTTTTTATTTCTACTATGTATTAAATTTTGGTTTACATTTTATCCCTGCTATCCCTTGTGTAAGAGTGCCCCATCCTCTATTACGTCTTCTTATTCAGCCTCTCTGTAGATCCGTGGTGAATCTACTGGTTGGGTGCACCTTATCAGGTGTTTTTCCATTCTAGTGCGACATTACTATCAATTTTATTCATGTTCTAATACAGGGCGTACCAGCAGTAATGTGTTGATTTACTTGTTAATACAGGAGTGCTGGAGAAATAGTAATATCGCACCTATTAATTATACGTAATCAACTACGCTGGATAAGCAATCTTGATCGCATATAAAATCTACTAACACTGCAATTTGATATATCATGCGGTATATGCCCTACTAACGCAAAGAAAACGTTAGTGTGACCACCAGCCTTGCCCACATTTGTTTAGAGTGTGGAGATTGCATGGACATAATCAGCTTGTAGGAGATACATGGACATAATCAGTCATATGCTACGGGTGAGATGATTAGAAGAAAGATTTGATGATACAAATGGTTTAATCTTGTCAAGACATTATACACCGTTTTAAACGTGATACCAAACAAAGGCAATTATATCCTATTGTACGACGACCGCAAATATTTAATATCATCCTATGCCAGGGTATATAGATGTATGGATAAGGATGATCTGGACTTTTTAATGCTTTTAGTTTTTTTTATGGATCTTTTAGAGTTTGATGTGTATTTTTGGTTTGCATGTGATGAATATATTTGAATAAATATTGCAGAATATTACAAAAGCCCATGTGCATCCAGACAAATTGAGTGCCCCCACACAAGAGACATATATTGATTACTTTACAGAAAGGGTGAACCGGTGGGAGTGCACCTATTTCATATTGGTAAAGTGGATGTAGCCACTATTACTCTTTACATTCGTATTTTGAAAACCATGTATCTTTTTTTTTCACTTCACACATATTTGATACTTTGTGTTGGTATATTGGCTACTTTGTGTTGGTCTATCTTACGCTGGGGTTCCTTGGGCCCACCAGATGAAATTATTTTTTGGGCCCTTTTCAATCAAAGAAATAGACCTTAGTGGCAAGTGATAGCTCCAAATGTGATTTTTCTCTTTGAGCCCCCGATAGGCTTCTGAAATTAGGCACATCAGAGAATCCACTGGTACTTTAGTAGGCCAGTCTAACCTCATATATATAATGCTTTAGTCAGTAATCTACAGTCTTTTCTGTATTATTTTCAATAAATATAAATAGCTGTAAATAACTATGTAGGACCATCCACTGGACTTCTAAGCATAGAAAATGCAGAAGTTTAAAGAAATAAGTTGTAAGTTAAAATGAAACAGGTTTCCTTTAAGACTGGCCCTGAAAAGTTGCACAACATTTCAACATGTAATGGCTAAACAATTTATTCCATCAGGACATCTATCTGTTATCTGTATGGCCAATAGGGCACATAAATATCACAGATGATGGCACCAACTTAAGAAGGCCTTTCTCTTGTAACCAGAGAGGGGAGCTGCTGCAAAGAAACTGCAAACCATTTGACACCCTACAAATTATTATTATTATTTATTTATTTTAGAATAACAGGGCAAATGGGCATATCAATAGGAAACCAAGTGTTTTTGTTTTGTTATTTTTTATGTTTTCGTCTAGGGTTTATATGATCACATGATAGCAGAGAATTAAGGGTAGCACATATGAAAAGCTTTATTCAAAGGCAATTCCCTATGTAAAGGCTATTGCATTCCTTGAGACAGAAATATTAGGAAAGATATCATAGTTGTGTTCTTTTTAGGTGACGATTTGTTCTTGTATCTGATTTTTCAGCACATTGCTCCTGGCTTCATGACAAAGCATTGTACGTAATAGAAAATCGTATATAATATATTACCATGCAGTAATACAGAAAAAGGAGACAGAGGTAATCATATTTTTATCTGCTATTAAGCACAGAACATCTCCTCTGGGACACAACGGAAATTACGTTCAAGAGGAATCATGGAAGGCTTTAGGCACACAAACTAAAGAAAAGATAAAGGTGTTCACACAAGGTATTACTAAGTTCTCATATTTAAAAAAAATATTTGTTATATTATACATATCTGTAAAATGGATTATCATTTTTTTCGCCCCATAACACACACTTTTTTGCCCCCAAAATGGGGGGAAAATTTCACTGCTTCTTATGGGGCTAATACTAATGAGCGCTTCCATTATGGAAGCACTCATTAGTACTGGAGGACTGGGAAACGTTGAATGTAGCGTTCCCCAGGCTCTGTGTTCACCGCTTCCTGGTCCTCTGCTGTCGGTTGTGCTGTGGCTGTGCACAGCGTGAAGTCACAGCACAGCCGCTGGTAGGAAAAGGAAGAGAGGGCACTGGAGGTGAGGAGCGGCGAAATCCGGAGCCAGAAAATTAGGTTGATTTTTTGTTTTATGTGATCTGAAGCTGGGGGCTAATATGAGGCTGGAAGCTGATGATATGAGGCTGGGGGCTGATATATGGCTTGAGGTTGATATGAGGCTCGGGGCTGATATAGGGCTGGGGGCTGTTATAGGGCTCAGGGCTGAGGGCTGATAGAGAGCTGATATGAAGCTTGATGCTGATATGAGGCATGGGGGCTGATATGAGGCATGTGGGGCTGATATGAGGCATGTGGGGCTGATATGAGGCTGGGGGCTTATATGACGTATGGGGTTATCATGTGAGGTCTGAATGGGGGGTCTTATTTATGTTGGGGATCTTATCTAAGGTCTGATTAGGAGTAGAGATGAGCGAACACCTGGAAGTTCGGGTTCCGGAAGTTCGGCCGAACTTCCCGAAAATGTTCGGGTTCGGGATCCGAACTCGACCCGAACTTTATCCCGAACCCGAACCCCATTGAAGTAAATGGGGACCCGAACTTTTAGGCACTAAAAAGGAAGTAAAATAGACCAGGAAAGGGCTTTAGGGCTGCAAAAGGCAGCAAAATGTAGGTAAATCCCCTGCAAACAAATGTGGATAGGGAAATGAATTAAAATAAAATAAAATAAATAAAAAATAACCAATATCAATTGGATAGAGGTCCCACAGCAAGGAATCATGCGTCATATCACCCACCACTGGAGAAGGCCACTTTCAGTTATTTCGGCCCAGCACCCAGACCGAGGATACAGGTCCCACAGCAAGGAATCATGCGTCATATCACCCACCACTGGAGAAGGCCACTTTCAGTTATTTCGGCCCAGCACCCAGACCGAGGATACAGGTCCCACAGCAAGGAATCATGCGTCATATCACCCACCACTGGAGAAGGTCACTTTCAGTTATTTCGGCCCCAGCACCCAGACAGAGTTCATTCAACTTTGGGTTGCACCGAAAGATCATGGTAAGGTTAAAAAAAAAGAAGTGCCCCGGAGTACAAGAATACATGGTTGAGGGGGAGGCAGTTATAAATGTCTATTCTGCACAAGGGAGGCACAGGTCCTGTGGGATCCATGCCTGGTTCATTTTTATGAACGTCAGCTTGTCCACGTTGACTGTGGACAGGCGGCTGCGTTTGTCAGTAATGACGCCCCCTGCCGTGCTGAATACACGTTCAGACAAAACGATGGCCGCCGGGCAGGCCAGCACCTCCAAGGCATAAAATACTAACTCTGGCCACGTGGACAATTTGGAGACCCAGAAGTTGAATGGGGCCGAACCATCAGTCAGTACGTGGAGGGGTGTGCAGACGTACTGTTCAACCATGTTAGTGAAATGCTGCCTCCTGCTAACATGTTCCGTATCAGGTGGTGGTGCAGTTAGCTGTGGCGTGGAGACAAAACTTTTCCACATTTCTGCCATGCTAACCCTGCCCTCAGAGGAGCTGGCCGTGACACAGCTGCATTGGCGACCTCTTGCTCCTCCTCTGCCTTCGCCTTGGGCTTCCACCTGTTCCACTGTTACATTTGGGAATGCTCTCAGGAGCGCGTCTACCAGCGTGCGCTTGTACTCGCGCATTTTCCTATCACGCTCCAGTGCAGGAAGTAAGGTGGGCACATTGTCTTTGTACCGGGGATCCAGCAGGATGGCAACCCAGTAGTCCGCACACGTTAAATTGTGCGCAACTCTGCTGTGGTTGCGCAGGCACTGCAGCATGTAGTCGCTCATGTGTGCCAGGCTCCCCAGAGGTAAGGACAAGCTGTCCTCTGTGGGAGGCGTATCGTCATCGTCCTCCATATCCCCCAGCCACGCACCAGTGATGGGCCTGAGCTGTGTCGGGTGCAACCTCGCTGTGAACCTGCTTCATCCTCATCCTACTCCACCTCCTCCTCATCCTCCTCGTCCTCCAGTTGTGGGCCCTGGCTGGCCACATTTGTACCTGGCCTCTGCTGTTGCCAAAAACCTCCCTCTGAGCCACTTCTAACAGACTGGCCTGAAAGTGCTAAAAATTACCCCTCATCCTCCTCCTCCTCCTCCTGGGCCACCTCCTCTTCCATCATCGCCCTAAGCGTTTTCTCAAGGAGACATAGAAGTGGTATTGTAACGCTGATAACGGTGTCATCGCCACTGGCCATATTGGTGGAGTACTCGAAACAGCGCAACAGGGCACACAGGTCTTGCATGGAGGCCCAATCATTGGTGGTGAAGTGGTGCTGTTCCGCAGTGCGACTGACGCGTGCATGCTGCAGCTGAAACTCCAATATGGCCTGCTGCTGCTCGCACAGTCTCTCCAGCATGTGCAAGGTGGAGTTCCACCTGGTGGGCACGTCGCATATGAGGCGGTGAGCGGGAAGGCCGAAGTTTCGCTGTAGCGCAGACAGGCGAGCAGCGGCAGGATGTGAACGCCGGAAGCGCGCACAGACCGCCCTCACTTTACGCAGAAGCTCTGTCATATCGGGGTAGTTGTGAATGAACTTCTGCACCACCAAATTCAGCACATGTGCCAGGCAAGGGATGTGCGTCAAATCGGCTAGTCCCAGAGCTGCGACGAGATTTCGCCCAATATCACACACCACCAGGCCGGGCTTGAGGCCCACCGGCAGAAACCACTTGTCGGTCTGTTGTTCAATACCCCGCCACAACTCCTGCGCGATGTGGGGCCTGTCCCCCAAACATATGAGTTTCAGAATGGCCTGCTGACGTTTACCACGGGCTGTGCTGAAGTTGGTGGTGAAGGTGTGAGGCTGACTGGATGAGCTGGTGGAAGCAGAGGAAGCCGAGTAGGAGAAGGAGGCTACAGGAGGCAAAAATGATGCCCTGCGATCCTTGGCAGCGGAAGGACGTGCGCCAAGGAACTCTCCGCCTGGGGCCCAGCCGCCACTACATTTACCCAGTGTGCAGTTAGGGAGATATAGCGTCCCTGGCCGTGCTTACTGGTCCACGTATCTGTGGTTAGGTGGACCTTGCCACAGATGGCATTGCGCAGTGCACACTTGATTTTATCGGATACTTGGTTGTGCAGGGAAGGCACGGCTGTCTTGGAGAAGTAGTGGCGGCTGGGAACAACATACTGTGGGACAGCCATGGACATCAGCTGTTTGAAGCTGTCTGTGTCCACCAGCTGAATGACAGCATTTCAAAGGCCAGTAGTTTAGAAATGCTGGCATTCAGGCCCAGGGCTCAAGGGTGGCTAGGTGGGAATTTAAGCTTTCTCTCCAAGGTTTGTGAGATGGAGAGCTGAATGCTGCCGTGTGACATGGTGGAGATGCTTGGTGACGCAGGTGGTGTTGTCGGTGGCACATCCTCTGTTTGGTGGGCGGCAGGTGCCAACATTTCTCATGAGGCGGAGTAAGAGGCCAAGGCAGCAGCAGAAGAGGGAGCAGGGGGAGCCAGAGTGAGTTCCTTGTTTGTAAGGTGTTTACTCCACTGCAGTTCATGCTTTGAATTTAGATGCCTGGTTATGCAGCTTGTGCTAAGGTTCAGAACATTAATGCCTCGCTTCAGGCTATGATGGCACAGCGTGCAAACTACTCGGGTCTTGTCGTCAGCACATTGTTTAAAGAAGTGCCATGCCAGGGAACTCCTTGAAGCTGTCTTTGGGGTGCTCGGTCCCTGGTGGTGGTGGCCAGTAGCAGGCGAACTCTCTTGGAGGCGACTGTTCTGCTTTTGCCCCCTGCTCCCTCTTTTGCTACGCTGTTGGCTCGGTCTCACCACTGCCTCTTCCTCTGAACTATGAAAGTCAGTGGCACGACCTTCATTCCATGTAGGGTCTAGGACCTCATCGTCCCCTGCATCGTCTTCCACACAGTCTTCCTCCCTGACCTCCTGTTTGGTCTGCACACTGCAAAAAGACGCAGCAGTTGGTACCTGTGTTTCGTCATCATCAGAGACGTGCGGACTCCGATGAGGTGGTATTCCCATTTCCTCATCATCAGGAAACATCAGTGGTTTCCACCACTGGGGAAGGGCTAGGTGGATTCCCTTGGGAAACCCTGCCAGCAGAGTCTTCAAACAGCATAAGAGACTGCTGCATAACTTGAGGCTCAGACAGTTTCCCTGATATGCATGGGGGTGATATGACAGACTGATGTGCTTGGTTTTCAGGTGCCACCTGTGCGCTTTCTGCAGAAGACTGGGTGGGAGATAATGTTGTGAACATGCTGGATCCACTGTCGGCCAACCAATTGACTGGCGCCTGTACCTGCTCAGGCCTTACCATCCTTAGAACGGCATTGGGCCCCACCAAATATCGCTGTAAATTCTGGCGGGTACTGGAACCTGAGGTAGTTGGTTCACTAGGACATGTGGCTGTGGCAGAATGGCCACGTCCTCTCCCAGCACAAGAGGGTACACTAACACCACCACGACCGCGGCCGCGTCCCTTACTAGATGTTTTCCTCATTGTTACCGTTCAACAAGCACCACAATAAGAAAAAAAATATTTGGCCCAATGTATTGATTTCAAATTCAGGCCTTTTTTTACAGGCACCTAACACTATCTGCCTATTTATTTATGTAGCGTATTACACTAATCCAGGAACAGCAGTAACCACTGATTTAGGGGAATATCTCTTTTAGGGCTAGTATTTAGGCCCTGGATGAAAGGTATCCTTTTATGGACAGATTTACAATTGGCCTGCAACAGCTCGAACACCAGATTCAGGGTATTGTTATTTTGCCAATTGAATTTCACCCCACAACAAAATATATATATTTGCGGACACTATGAATCTTGGCCAGCCACAGTTGAAACCACTGATTTATGGTATTGCTATTTTGGCAATTGAATTTCACCCCAGTACAAAATATATGTTTTTGTGGACACTATGAAACTTGGCCAGCCACAGCTGAAACCACTGATTTATGGTATTGCTATTTTGGCAATTGAATGTCACCCCAGAACAAAATATACACTGTTACGGACATATTTAAACTAGGCCTGCAACAGCTGGAACACCAGATTCAGGGTATTGCTATTTTGGCAATTGAATTTCACCCCAGAAAAAAATATATGTTTTTACGGACACTATGAAACTTGGCCAGCCACAGCTTAAACCACTGATTTATGGTATTGCTATTTTGGCAATTGAATTTCACCCCAGAACAAAATATATGTTTTTACGGACACTATGAAACTTGGCCAGCCACAGCTGAAACCACTGATTTATGGTATTGCTATTTTGGCAATTGAATTTCACCGCAGAACAAAATATATGTTTTTACGGACACTATGAAACTTGGCCAGCCATAGCTGAAACCACTGATTTATGGTATTGCTATTTTGGCAATTGAATGTCACCACAGAACAAAATATACCCTGTTACGGACAGATTTAAACTAGGCCTGCAACAGCTGGAACACCAGATTCAGGGTATTGCTATTTTGGCAATTGAATTTCACCCGAGAACAAAATATATGTTTTTGCGGACACTATGAAACTTGGCCAGCCACAGCTAAAACCACTGATTTATGGTATTACTATTTTGGCAATTGAATTTCACCCGAGAACAAAATATATGTTTTTATGGACACTATGAAACTTGGCCAGCCACAGCTAAAACCACTGATTTATGGTATTACTATTTTGGCAATTGAATTTCACCCCAGAACAAAATATATGTTCTTACGGACACTATGAAACTTGGCCAGCCACAGCTGAAACCACTGATTTATGGTATTGCTATTTTGGCAATTGAATTTCACCCCAGAACAAAATATATGTTTTTACGGACACTATGAAACTTGGCCAGCCATAGCTGAAACCACTGATTTATGGTATTGCTATTTTGGCAATTGAATGTCACCCTAGAACAAAATATACCCTGTTACGGACAGATTTAAACTAGGCCTGCAACAGCTGGAACACCAGATTCAGGGTATTGCTATTTTGGCAATTGAATTTCACCCCAGAACAAAATATATGTTTTTGCGGACACTATGAAACTTGGCCAGCCACAGCTAAAACCACTGATTTATGGTATTACTATTTTGGCAATTGAATTTCACCCCAGAACAAAATATATGTTTTTACGGACACTATGAAAATTGACCAGCCACAGCTGAAACCACTGATTTATGGTATTGCTATTTTGGCAATTGAATTTCACCCCAGAACAAAATATATGTTTTTACGGACACTATGAAACTTGGCCAGCCACAGCTAAAACCACTGATTTATGGTATTACTATTTTGGCAATTGAATTTCACCCCAGAACAAAATATATGTTCTTACGGACACTATGAAACTTGGCCAGCCACAGCTGAAACCACTGATTTATGGTATTGCTATTTTGGCAATTGAATTTCCCCCCAGAACAAAATATATGTTTTTATGGACACTATGAAACTTAGCCAGCCACAGCTGAAACCACTGATTTAAGGTATTGCTATTTTGGCAATTTAATTTCACCCCAGAACAAAATATATGTTTTGGAGGACACTAATATATTTTGCCAGCCACAGCTGAAATTACTGATTTATGGTATTGCTATTTTGGCAATTGAATTTCACTCCAGAACAAAATATATGTTTTGGCGGACACTATGAAACCTGGCCTGCAACGGCTGGGACACTAGATTCAGGGTATTGCTATTTTGGCAAGTGAATTACACCTCAGAACAAAATATATGTTATGGCGGACACTATCATATTTTGCCAGCCACAGCTGAAACCACTGATTTATGGTATTGCTATTTTGGCAATTGAATTTCACCACAGAAAATAATCTATCCTTTGCCAGACAGCAGACAGCATTATACTTGGCTAGCCAAAGCTGGAACACCAGATTTAGGGGATTGGTATTTGGGCAATTGTATTTAACCCCTTAATAAAATATAGAAATTGCTATCCTGAGTTTCTAGGGATGACAATTAGCACAGCCAAGCCCCTGATGTAGGATATAGCAAAAAAAAAAAAAACTAGTATTGATAGATTGATGAACTTGGTGGAGCTTGTTCTGGTGCACCACAAGTCACAAAATGGCCGCCGATCACCCCAGAAAATAAGTGACAGAAAAACGCTCTGTGCAGCCTAAAAACCAGTGAGCAAGTAACTAGCAGAAGTTCAATTATTTACAGCTGTAGATCGATCAGTTCATTAGGTGCTGTTGCTGACTTTTCCCTGCCTAATCTCACCCTCTCAGAAGCTGCGTCCTCTCCCTACACTAATCAGAGCAGTGTGACGTGCGGCGCTACATGACTCCAGCTTAAATAAAGGCTGGGTCACATGCTGCACTTGCCCAATCACAGCCATGCCATTAGTAAGCATGGCTGTGATGGGCTCTTAGGGCAAGAAGAAAAACGCTAGCTGATTGGCTGCTGTGCAGCCCTTCAGAAAGCGGGAAGTAATTTCCGAATAACGGACCCAAACCCGAACTTTTTTGAAAATGTTCGGGTTCGGGTCCGTGTCCCGAACACCCCAAAATTCGGTACGAACCCGAACTATGCTTGAACTGTTCGCTCAACACTAATTAGGAGTCATTCAAATTGGGGTCTGAGTTGAGGTTCGATTGAGGGTCTTATTAACATTGGGGGTCTGATAGGGGCTTTGAGCTGAGGTCTGATTGGTGGTCTGATCTGAGGTCTAATGAAAAATATTTTTTTTCTTATTGTCCTCCTCTAAGACCTAGGTGTATCTTATGAGCTGGTGTGTCTTATAGGGCGAAAAATACAGTATTTCTAATGTCTAATTTTATATATTTATGTATAGAGTTGAGCAAACATCTGTATGTTCGGGTTCGAGAAGTTCGGCCGAACTTCACGACAATGTTCGGGTTCGGGATCTGAACTCGACCCGAACTTGACCCCGAACCCCATTGAAGTCAAAGGGGACCTGAACTTTTGGGCACTAAAAAGACTGTAAAATAGCCCTGGAATGGGCTAGAGGGCTGAAAAAGGCATCAAAATGTAGGTAAATCCCCTGCAAAGAAATGTGGATAGGGAAATGACTTAAATTAAAATAAAATAAACAAAAATTTTCCAATATCAATTGGGCAACTTGGAGGAGGAGGTGGAATAGGAGGTTGGGGTGGTGTCTTAACTAGTACTATTCCTATCAGCGGCGGGCGGGTGCGTGGTAACTTGAGAGCAGGTGACCAAAGCTGAGCTGGAGGAGGATGGTGCGTCAAGGTTCTTAGCGGAAGCTGTTGAAGATTGGGTGTCCTGTCTAAGCCAGTCAACTACGTCCTCAGAATTTTTCGGGTTCAGGGTAAGTGGCCTCTGAACACTAGGCATTATTCCAGGGACAGTGGAAATCACAGCACCACGACCACGACGGCCCCTGCGGGGTGGCCTGCCTCTGCCTGTCATTTTTTTTTCAATAAGTGGTACCCGGTATCAGTGGTGGGCACTGGCAGTGGGCACACTACAGTCTGTGGAAGTGGGCCTGACACACACTGGCAGCAGGCAAGCAACTGAAATTAGACTAATGTGTAAAAATGAAATGCCTTATTTATCGGCAAGCTACTGTGCCACCCGGTATCAGTGGTTGGCACTGGCAGTGGGCACACTACAGTCTGTGGAAGTGGGCCTGACACACACTGGCAGCAGGCAAGCAACTGAAATTAGACTAATGTGTAAAAATGAAATGCCTTATTTATCGACAAGCTACTGTGCCACCCGGTATCAGTGGTTGGCACTGGCAGTGGGCACACTACAGTCAGTGGAAGTGGGCCTGACACACACTGGCAGCAGGCAAGCAACTGAAATTAGACTAATGTGTAAAATTAAATGCCTTTTTGATGCAAAGTCCTGTGCCACATGGGATGACAGGGGTGGGCACTGGCAGTGGGCACATTACAGTCAGTGGAAGTCGGCCTGACACACACTAGCAGCAGGCAAGCAGCTGAAATTACACTAAAGTGTAAAAATGAAATGCCTTTTTGATGCAAAGTCCTCTGCCAGCCGGTATGAGTGGTAGGCACTGGCAGTGGGCACACTACAGTCACTGGAAGTCAGCCTGACACACACTGGCAGGCAACTAACCTTAGATTAAAGTGTAAAAATTAAATGCCTTTTTTTGATGCAAAGTCCTGTGCTACACAGGATGACAGGGGTGGGCACTGGCAGTGGGCACACTACAGTCAGTGGAAGTCGGCCTGACACACACTAGCAGCAGGCAAGCAGCTGAAATTACACTAAAGTGTAAAAATTAAATGCCTTTTTTGATGCAAAGTCCTCTGCCAGCCGGTATGAGTGGTAGGCACTGGCAGTGGGCACACTACAGTCAGTGGAAGTCAGCCTGACACACACTGGCAGGCAACTAACCTTAGATTAAAGTGTAAAAATGAAATGCCTTTTTTTGATGCAAAGTCCTGTGCCACATGGGATGACAGGGGTGGGCACTGGCAATGGGCACACACTACAGTCTGTGGGCCTGCAGCTCCTCACACACAGGCAGGCCATGCAATTGCAATATGCATATAAAGGAAAAAAAAAGCAGACTAATGTTGCAGCCCTAAAAAGGGCTTTTTGGGGTGCTGTCAGGACGCTGTCCTTACAGCAGAGATCAGATGAGTCTTTCAGGACTGGAGTGGACACTGAATTCACTAGCCTAGCTATCGATTTCCCTATTAAATCAGCAGCAACTACACTCTCCCTCCTCTCACTAAGACTGCAAATTCCAAATGAATCTAAAATGGATGCTGTGCAGGAGGTGGGAGGGTCTGGGAGGGAGGGTATGCTGCTGATTGGCTGGAATGTGTCTGCTGACTGTGAGGTACAGGGTCAAAGTTTGCTCAATGATGATGTATAGGGGGTGGACCGAACATCGCTTATGTTCGTCCGCTGAGTGCGAACGCGAACAAGCTATGTTCGCCGGGAACTGTTCGGGCCATCTCTAATCACAGCCAAGAAGGAATCATGTCTGCCTGCAGGGCCACAGGCCTCATTCAAACATTCAGGCCCACAGAACCCACAATGAGGAGAGTTAAAATCACGCCAAGACAGTATTGATTTCACCCAGCAATGCCACAGGCCTCATTCACAGATTCAGACCCATGTCACCCATAAAGAGGAGAGTTACAATCATGCCAAAACAGTTTTGATTTCACCCAGTAGTGCAACAGGTCTCATTCACTAATTCAGGACCATGGCACCCGCAAAGAGGAGAGCGGTCCCGTAACAGCAACACAGGCCTCAGGTCAACCTGCAATGGAACAGGCCATTATCATTTATGTAGGCCCCTGACACCCAGACAGAGGAGAGGTCATTTGACAGTAAAAAGAGGTTAATGTCTCCCACCAATGCAGCAAGCGATGAAATGAAATATAGGACCCTGAACCCTGACAACCAGACAATGTAGAGGTCATTTGACAGCATAAAGAGGATAATGTCTCCCACCAATGCAGCAAGCGATGAAAGGAAATATAGGCCCCTGACAACCAGACAATAGGGTGGTCATTTGACAGTAAAAAGAGGATAATGTCTCATACCAATGCAGCAAGCAATGAAATGAAATCTAGGCCCCTGACAACCAGACAATGTAGAGGTCATTTGACAGCATAAAGAGGACAATGTCTCCCACCAATGCAGCAAGCGATGGAACAAAATATAGGCCCCTGACAACCAGACAATGGGGCGGTCATTTGACAGTAAAAAGAGGATAATGTCTCCCACAAATCCAGCAAGCGATGAAACGAAATATAGGCTCCTGACAACCAGACAATAAGGCGGTTATTTGACAGTAAAAAGAGGATAATGTCTCCCACCAATGCAGCAAGCGATGAAACGAAATATAGGCCCCTGACAACCAGACAATAATGCGGTCATTTGACACTAAAAAGAGGATAATGTCTCCCACCAATGCAGCAAGCGATGAAATGAAATCTAGGCCCCTGACAACCAGACAATGTAGAGGTCCTTTGACAGCATAAAGAGGATAATGTCTCCCACCAATGCAGCAAGCGATGAAACGAAATATAGGCCCCTGACAACCAGACAATGTAGAGGTCATTTGACAGCATAAAGAGGATAATGTCTCCCACCAATACAGCAAGCGATGAAATGAAAAATAGGCCCCTGACAACCAGACAATGGGGCGGTCATTTGAGAGTAAAAAGAGGAAAATGTCTCCCACCAATGCAGCAATTGATAACACGAAATATAGGGCCCTGACAACCAGACAATGTAGAGGTCATTTGACAGCATAAAGAGGATAATGTCTCCCACCAATGCAGAAAGCTATGAAACTAAATATAGTCCCCTGACAACCAGACAATGTAGAGGTCACTTTACAGCATAAAGAGGATAATGTCTCCCACCAATGCAGCAAGCGATGGAACAAAAAATAGGCCCCTGACAACCAGACAATGGGGCGGTCATTTGACAGTAAAAAGAGGATAATGTCTCCCAAAAATCCAGCAAGCGATGAAACGAAATATAAGCCCCTGACAACCAGACAATGTAGAGGTCATTTGACAGTATAAAGAGGATAATGTTTCCCACCAATGCAGCAAGCGATGAAACTAAATATTGGCCCCTGACAACCAGAAAATGAGACGGTCATTTGACAGTAAAAAGAGGATAATGTCTCCCACCAATGCAGTAAGCAATGAAATGAAATATAGGCCCCTGACAACCAGACAATGTAGAGGTCATTTGACAGAATAAAGAGGATAATGTCACCCACCAAAGCAACAGGTGATTATCTGAAATGTAGGCCCCTGGCACCCAGAAAGAGGAGAGAGGTCCCATAGCAGAAAATCAGTCTTCATGTCACCCAGCAATGGAAAAGGCCACTTTCAGTTATTTAGGCCTTTGCAGCCAGACAGCAGAGAGAAGTCCCATAGCAGTAAAATCAATCTTGATGTCACCCGCCAAAGCAGCAGGCGATTAACAGAATTTTAGGCCCCTGACACCCAGACAGAGGAGAAATTCATTCAACTTGGGGTTGCCCCCAAAATAATGGTACAATTAAAAAAAGAGGATTCAATAAAGTGCCCTGGAGTACAAGAATGTTTGGTTCAGGGCGAGGCAGTTATAAATGTCTACTCTGCACAAGGTACGGACAAGTCCTGTGGGATCCATGCCTGGTTCATTTTAATGAACGTGAGCTTGTCCACATTGGCTGTGGACAGGCGACTGCATTTGTCTGTAATGATGCCCCCTGCCGTGCTAAATACACGTTCAGACAATACACTGGCCGCAGGGCAGGCCAGCACCTCCAAGGCATAAAGGGAAAGCTCTGGCCATGTGGACAATTTGGAGACCCAGAAGTTGAATGAAGCAGAGCCATCTGTCAGTAGGTGGAGGCATGTGCACACGTACTGTTCCACCATGTTGTTGAAATGCTGCCTCCTGCTAACATGTTCCCTATCAGCTGGTGGTGCAGTTTGATGTGGCGCGGTGACAAAACTTTTCCACAGCTCGTCCATGCTAACCCTGCTGTCTGAGGAGCTGGCCATGACACAGCTGCATTGGCGACCTCTTCCTCCTCCTCTTCCGCTTCTACCTTCGCCTTGTGCTTCCACTTGTCCCCCCGTGTCAGTTGGGAATGCCCTCAGGAGCGCGTCTACCAGCGTGCGCTTGTTGTCCCGCATCTTCATATCATGCTCCAGTGCGGGAATTAAGGTGGGCACGTTGTCCTTGTACCGGGGATCCAGCAGGGTGGCAACCCAGTAGTCAGCACAAGTTAAAATGTGGGCAACTCTGCTGTCAATGCGCAGGCACTGCAGCATGTAGTCGCTCATGTGTGCCAGGCTGCCCAGAGGTAACGATAAGCTGTCCTCTGTAGGCGGTGTATCGTCTGTGTCCTGTGTATCCACCCTGCCACGCTCCAGTGATGGCCCTGAGCTACGTTGGGTGCCACCCTGCAATGAACCCGGTTACTCCTCCTCCTCTACCTCATCCTCCTCGTCCGCCAGAACTGTGCCCTGGAAGGCCACATGTGTACCTTGCCTCTGCTGGTGCAGGAACCCACCCTCTCAGTCACTTCGGAATGACCAGCCAGAAACCCTGTGAAATGCCCCCTCTTCCTCCTCATCATCTGCCACATCCTCTTCGATCATCGACGTAATTGATTTTTCAAGGAGACATAGAAGTGGTATTGTAACGCTAACAATGGCGTCATCAGCACTGGCCATGTTGGTTGAGTACTCAAAAGACCGCAACAAGGTACACAAGTCTAGCATGCAGGCCCAGTCACTGGTGGTGAAGTGGTGCTGATCCGCAGAGTGACTGACTCGTACGTGCTTTAGCTGAAACTCCACTATCGCCTGTTAGTGCTCGCACAGTCTCTCCAGCATATCTAAGATGGAGTTCCACCTGGTGGGCAAGTCGCATATTAGGCGGTGAGCTGGAAGGCAGAAGTTACGCTGCAGCGCAGACAAGCGAGCAGCTGCAGGGTGAGAAGGCCGAAAGGGAGCACAGACGTACCGCACTTTCAGCAGCAGCTCTGACATGTCTGGGTAGTTTTTAAAGAAACGTCTGCACCACCAGATTCAGCACATGCGCCAGGCAAGGGATGTGCGCCAAACTGCTAGTCCCAGAGCTGCAACGAGATTTCGCCCATTATCGCACACCACCAGGCCGGGCTTGAGGCTCACCGGCAGCAACCACTCATCAGTCTGCTGTTTTAAGCCCCTCCAAAGCTCCTGTGCGGTGTGGGGTTTGTCACCCAAACAAATGAGTTTAAAAATCGCCTACTGACGTTTACCCCGGCTGTGCTGAAGTTGGGGGTGAGGTTCTTTCGATGACCGGATGTAGGGGTGGTAGAAGAGGAGTAGGAGGAGGATGATGCGGAGTAGGAGGGGAAGCAACAGGAGGTGACAAATAATGCCCTGAGATCCTCGGTGGTGGAAGGACATGCGCCAAACTGATATCCGCCTCGGGCCCAGCCGCCACTATGTTTACCCAGTGTGCAGTTAGGGAAATATAGCGACCCTGGCCGTGCTTACTGGTCAATGTATTTGTGGTTATGTGGACCTTGCCACAGATGGCATTGCGCAGCGCACACTTGATTTTATCCTCCACTTGGTTGTGAATCAGTTGTTTAAAACAGTCCGTCTCCACCAGACGGAATGACAGCATTTCAAAGGCCAGTAATTTTGAAATGCTGGCATTCAGGGCCAGGGCTTGAGGATGGGTAGGTGGGTATTCTGTCCTTCACTCCAATGTTTGGGAGACGGACAGCTGAATGCTGCCGTGTGACATGGGGGAGATGCTTGGTGATGGTGTCGTATGTGGTGGTGTTGGTGGAACATCCTCTGTTTGCTGGTCGCCAGGTGCCACGGTGATGCCAGAGGTGGAAGTAGAGGCCGAGTCAGCAGCAGAAGAGGGAGCAGGAGAAGCATGAGAAAGTTCCTTGTTTTTAAGGTGTTTACTCCACTGCAGTTCATGCTTTGCATGTAGATACCTGGTCATGCAAGTTGTGCTCAGGTTAAGAATGTTTATGCCTCGCTTCAGGCTCTGATGGCACAACATGCAAACCACTCGTGTGAAGAACTGCCACGGCAATGAACTCCTTGGAGCAGGCCTTGGTGTGCTCGGTGCCTGGGTGCGGTGGACAGTAGCAGGCGTACTGTCTCTGGAACGGCCACTGCGCTTTTGCACCCTGCTCCTACTTTTGCTGTGCTGTTGCCTCTGTGCGACCACCCCCTCTTCCTCAGAACTGCATGCCTCACTAGCATGACCTTAAGTCCAGTCTAGGTCTAGGACTTCATCATCCTTCACATCATCTTCCACCCATTTATGACCCTGGCCCTCCTCGTCGGTCTGCACCTTGCAGAAAGCCACAGCAGTTGGCACATGTATTTCATCATCATCAGAGACGTTTTGTGGCGGTATTCCCATGTCCTCATCCTGCAACAAAAGTGGTTGAGCATCAGTGCATTCATGGTCTCCCTCTTCTGTGGGAGGGCTAGGTGGATGGGCCGGGGAAACCCTGCCAACAGAGTCATCAAAAAGGATGAGACTTTCCTGCATGATTTGGGGCTCTGACTGCCACAAAATCTACTATCGCCTGTACATGTTCTGGCTTCACCATCCGTAGAGCGGCATTTGAGCCTATCAAATAACACTGAAGATTCTGTCGCTTACTCACACCAGAGGAAGGTGTTTGACTTGGAGCAGTAGTTGGCGCTGAACGGCCTCTCCCAGCAAAAGGAACTCCACCAACACCACCACGACCATTCCCACGTCCCTTATTTTATGTTCTCCTCATTATTTGCGTTTACCCACCAAGCTTAAAGATTGGTCTCTCTCCGGTGTCAATTTACTTGCCACTAGTCGACAATTACATTCGCTAAGGCAGTGCCCGTGTCATAAAAATGCTCTGTGGACCCAGAATGTTTTTTGTTCCCAAAATACACTGTTTCTCAATTTCTATGCGGAAATGTAAAAAAAAAAATTGGTACACTGTATACACAAGTGGTTTGTATACACAAGTGGAGATATATGGGACTTGAGCAGCTAGAAAAAAAAGTTTTTTTTTCCTTCACTGAGCTACAAAATAGGATTAGGCTGATGTCCCTGGCAGCCTGGCAGACATGCAGTACACTGCAGTGCCTAAAATGGCCGCTGACCTCGACCTCAGTAACACATGGATTACAAACAAAATCTCCCTGGCATTGGCTGGGTACACAAATGTTGGATTGCTGAGGCTTCCTCTCTCTCTATGTGCTGTATCTTGTAGATTAAAGTTGCGCATTTTCTTCAGATTTCTGCCCTATTCTGTCCCTGATCACAGCACCAGCATCCTCTCCCTAAGCTCAAATCAGCAGACTGACGTGTGGCAGTATGTGACTCCAGCTTATAAAGAGGCTGGGTCACATGCTGCACTGAGCCAATCACAGCCATGCTTTCCTGCATGATTTGGGGCTCTGACTGCTTGGCTGATTTGCAAGGGGGTGAAGTGGAAGACTGATGGGCATGGGTTGCAGGTGCCAACTCTGAGCTTTCTGCAGAGGACTGGGTGTTAGATACTGTGAAGGAACTAGAGGCACTGTCAGCCACAAAATCTACTATCGCCTGTACATGTTCTGGCTTCACCATCCGTAGAGCGGCATTTGAGCCTATCAAATAACACTGAAGATTCTGTCACTTACTCGCACCAGAGGAAGGTGTTTGACTTGGAGCAGTAGTTGGCGCTGAACGGCCTCTCCCAGCAAAAGGAACACCACCAACACCACCACGACCATTCCCACGTCCCTTATTTTATGTTCTCCTCATTATTTGCGTTTACCCACCAAGCTTAAAGATTGGTCTCTCTCCGGTGTTAATTTACTTGCCACTAGTCGACAATTACATTCGCTAAGGCAGTGCCCGTGTCATAAAAATGCTCTGTGGACCCAGAATGTTTTTTGTTCCCAAAATACACTGTTTCTCAATTTCTATGCGGAAATGTAAAAAAAAAAAATTGGTACACTGTATACACAAGTGGTTTGTATACACAAGTGGAAATATATGGGACTTGAGCAGCTAGAAAAAAAAGTTTTTTTTTCCTTCACTGAGCTACAAAATAGGATTAGGCTGATGTCCCTGGCAGCCTGGCAGACATGCAGTACACTGCAGTGCCTAAAATGGCCGCTGACCTCGACCTCAGTAACACATGGATTACAAACAAAATCTCCCTGGCATTGGCTGGGTACACAAATGTTGGATTGCTGAGGCTTCCTCTCTCTCTATGTGCTGTATCTTGTAGATTAAAGTTGCGCATTTTCTTCAGATTTCTGCCCTATTCTGTCCCTGATCACAGCACCAGCATCCTCTCCCTAAGCTCAAATCAGCAGACTGACGTGTGGCAGTATGTGACTCCAGCTTATAAAGAGGCTGGGTCACATGCTGCACTGAGCCAATCACAACCATGCCATTAGTAGTAGTAATAAATCACAGAACAACGGACCCGAACCCAAACTTTTTTGAAAATGTTCGGGTTCAGGTCCGTGTCCCGAAAACCCCAAAATTCTATACGAACCCGAACTATGCAGTTCGGGTTCGCTCAACACTATTTATCTACAATACTCTTTCTATAATCACATTATTTAAAATTAATCAGCATATAAAACAAAAGACATCAACTTTAGAATGTGGCTGATTCTAATTAGCAGATTTGACTGCTAGGAAAAAAATCCTTGCAAAAAATAGGATAAAACACAAGGTCCTCTCAGGGACTTAGGCAATAATGGTACAGTGTGAAATATCAGCCAATAAAGCAAACAACATTTTAATTATTAAAGGATATACAAAAATGCAAAAGCCAAATCATATTCAGCCCTTCATATTGTGACATCACTGAATTCAAACATTCTTTTAGGAACTCTTAGTGGCTTTGGTGATTGTTTACCAGGGGCCTGTAAAAATTCAATGAAAAAGTTGGTAACTCACAGAAAAAAGATGCGCCACATGGATAAGCACCTGACAACACTGGCTAATCCCTCACTCTGGTGTTAAAAGCTGAGAGATTCGCCAATATTTCCAATCAGGAACATATCGGAGCCCCTTTAAGCACCACTTCACGGTATCTCAGCATGACATGGGGTCCTACCACTAGACTACCTATGGTGTGTGAACAAGGTCTAAACAGGTATTAAGTAGCCTACAGCCCCCTCCCACTGACCTGCATTGCAGGACCAACAATGCAATGGGGAACAAATGAGGCCGCAAGCTACACCTACAACAGACCATGTGACACCGGCTTCCAGGTGCAACAGAATGTTTACCAGCCATATGCAATGGCACATTCAATACATATAAAACAAGAATCACAGAAATAAACGTGGCCTAAATGGGTGGGACTGCTCCAAACCCCAAACACTGTGGCGTGTTTCTAACTGGGGAGGCAGTTCCTCCGCATGTGGTTCGCAGCGAACGGCTATCCCCAGCAAAAATTGCATACAATGGAGGATACCGGCGCGAACCACAAGCACCACACAAACATCCTACACAAAATAAAACATGTGCGGATGAAAATATATAATCACATAACTCACAGAAAAAAGATGCACCACATGGATAAGCACCTGACAACACTGGCTAATCCCCCCAGTTAGAAACACGCCACAGTGTTTGGGGTTTGGAGCAGTCCCACCCATTTAGGCCACGTTTATTTCTGTGATTCTTGTTTTATATGTATTGAATGCGCCATTGCATATGGCTGGTAAACATTCTGTTGCACCTGGAAGCCGGTGTCACATGGTCTGTTGTAGGTGTAGCTTGCGGCCTCATTTGTTCCCCATTGCATTGTTGGTCCTGCAATGCAGGTGAGTGGGAGGGGGCTGTAGGCTGCTTAATACCTGTTCAGACCTTGTTCACACACCATAGGTAGTCTAGTGGTAGGACCCCATGTCATGCTGAGATACCGTGAAGTGGTGCTTAAAGGGGCTCCGATATGTTCCTGATTGGAAATATTGGCGAATCTCTCAGCTTTTAACACCAGAGTGAGGGATTAGCCAGTGTTGTCAGGTGCTTATCCATGTGGTGCATCTTTTTTCTGTGAGTTATGTGATTATATATTTTCATCCGCACATGTTTTATTTTGTGTAGGATGTTTGTGTGGTGCTTGTGGTTCGCGCCGGTATCCTCCATTGTATGCAATTTTTGCTGGGGATAGCCGTTCGCTGCGAACCACATGCGGAGGAACTGCCCCCCCAGTTAGAAACACGCCACAGTGTTTGGGGTTTGGAGCAGTCCCACCCATTTAGGCCACGTTTATTTCTGTGATTCTTAATGAAAAAGTTGGCTAAAATCCTAGCAAAATGCACTTAGTTCCTGAAAATTCCACAGCTAAACCATTTTCCATTAAAGGGAACGTGTCACATTGAACACATAGTCTTAGCTGCAGACATCAGGTTATAGTGCAGGAGGAGCTGAGCAGATATAGCTTCATGGGAAAAGATTCATTATAACTTTTATTTTCCTTTTCCATTTATATCAAGCTCAGACTGGGCTTTGTCATCAAGGAGGTGGTCCTATCTGTGATTGACAGTGTCTCTATATACACAGTCAAAAGGCTGTAAATCACTGATAGGACAGTCTCGATGACTACAAAGCCCAGAATGAGCATAGATATAAATGAATAAAATACAGGTTAGGGTGGGTTCACCCTAGTGTTATGGTTTCCTTTATGGCTTTCCGTTATTCTGACTTTTGTGACCGCTTTGAGAACATTTTAAATAAATGTTCCTTCGATTTGATGCTATTAACTATTGAAAAGGCCTACCAAACTATAGATGACCTGACCAAACAGATTGCGACTACTGAGGATCAACTTACCACCCCTTTATCCCAGGAAGATTGGAACTCCCTTAAAGAGAAGACGTTGAAACAAATCACTAAATACCAGAGAAACACAGAATCAACCAAGAAATCGAAATTTATTCGAGACGCAGGAGACTACAGATTAAACAGAGTTTACAGGTGGCGAGATCCCAACTCCCAAACTCCACGTGACTACAGCTATCAACATTTCTCATCAGGACAAAGTTAATCTGGTTCAGACAACAAAAGATCCCATCGACCCCATTTTTTAGGGAGAGGATGGACAAGAAACAGATACGGAAGAGGCGACCGCGGAGGAGCAAAAGGCGCAGACCCAGGACATTGCATCCAGACCTGGTCCCAGGTAATATAGATAACCTGGTCATTAACATTTCCTCTCACATCCCAGTACTACAGAAAGGACTTTCATTTTGCTCCACCCACCCCCTTGATACGTTCCTACTGGAACAAGAAATGCACTGTTTCTACTGTACTGTTCGACTCAAGGCCCATTTTGGCACATTGGGCAATTTAACTAATAAATCTAGCCAATCTAGTGGTTATCCACTATCACTACAGACCTTGGACCTTAGAAATAAGAGTTCCTTCATGCCCCCTAAAACTTATCACCCAGTAGAAACGTACATTCCCTTTACCCAACAATCAATACAGGACATGCTCAAATCTCAATCAGAGGGTCACTTTAGACATTCTCGCAACTTAACCATTGAGGAACAGCGAGCTATCACTGAGCTCCAATCCAATAAAGAAATTATGATCAAAACCAGTAGACAAGGAGGGAGCGGTGGTAGTAATGGATAAATCCATGTATATGAGTGACATAAAAAAACAACTCAGCGACTTAACCACATATGAACCATTCATTAGATTCGCGATAATAGCGCTACCTCATATAGTAAGGGCAACCATTCCTGCAATAAAATAGCCTTTTTCCCTTTTGCACATGCGCACGCAATCGTACGCGATTACGTCAGCCGCCCGACGCGTTACCAACAAAGAAGCCCTACGCTTTAACAAATGTTCGCATTGCGCATGCGCACATAATTTTGTGCGATGACGTCAGCCGTTCGGCACGTCACCAACCAGGAAGTACTACATTCTTGTACATAAACTCGGCAGGATGCAGCTGCACATATATCCAGCCTCACACGAATCCATGGGCCACAGGTAATTGACCATATTTCTAGCTGGCAGGTTCCACTATGTTTTTCTTTACCTACTGTGTTTTTTCTTTGTCTGCTGTGATTCCTCTTTAGCAACATTATACCTTGAAGATACTTCTTGTGTCACTCTCCCTCATTTCAAATGACATTATGCCTCCAGCACTCCCCTATGGTCTCCAAAATATATATACATATATCTCTTTCAGTACTTATTTTACCTAGTTCCTCACTACTATCATTACCATTACCCTCTTGGATTATGTCCTTGCTACGATCACTTTGATGCAGACAAAGATTCCCAGATCCATGCTTTCTTCTTTTACGTTACTTATTCCCTCCAATTTACATTTTTTCATTATGTTCTTCCAGATCCCTTGATAAAGGGCACAATTGACCGAAATGTCGGGACCACTGTAATTTGACCCTATGCTATAGTAATATGTAAAATCTGGATATGGAATAAGACTAAAATGTTGTAAAGAAGATATTTACACATCTATGAATTAAAAATACAACTTTAAATATCTCATGGTGTGGTGTACCATAGATTTCTACCTACAAATGGCTTTCCGTTATAACATGGCTATAACGGAAAATAACGGAATCCATAAAACGGAGGACGGATCCTTTCCCTAAGCCTTCTATTAGGATGGAGCAAAATGGAATGCCTCTTAAAGGCTTCCATTTTGCATTCTGTCTTATGGATTCCGTTATTTTCCGTTATAACCATGTTATAGTGGAATGCCATAATGGAAACCATAACACTAATGTGAACCCACCCTTATACGGAATCTTTTCCCACAAAACTATATATCGGTCTGCTCAGCTCTCCTGCTGTATAATAAGATCGACCACCAGAGGACCAGGTAGCTATGTAAAGTTGCACCAAGCACCACACTACACAACCTCCCAGGACTTTAGCGTCCTGGCTGCCATGGTAACCATTGAGAAAAAGCTAAACGTCGGATCCGGCGATGCGCCGAAACGACGTTTAGCTTAAGGCCGGATCCGGATTAATGCCTTTCAATAAGCATTAATTCCAGGATCCGGCCTTGCGGCAAGTATTCAGGATTTTTGGCCGGAGCAAAAAGCGCAGCATGCTGCGGTATTTTCTCCGGCCAAAAAACGTTCCGGTCCTGAACTAAAGACATCCTGATGCATTCTGAACGGATTTCTCTCCATTCAGAATGCATTGGAATAATCCTGATCGGGATTTTTCCGGCATAGAGACCAGACGACGGATCTCTATGCCGGAAAACAAAAATGCTAGTGTGAAAGAGCCCTAAAACATAGCCAGACCTTTCTTGTGAAAATCCAGTCCTCTGATCCTGAGAAATGCTTCTTTTTTATTTTTATGCAAATAAGGTTCACTCTAGGTGGGGCCGCTCTGTTCGGTGCACATTCTCTCTGCCAGTAATGCCACTTAGGCCCCTTTCACACAGGCGAGTTTTCCGCGCGGGTGCAATGCGTGAGGAGGACGCATTGCACCCGCACTGAATCCGGACCCATTCATTTCTATGGGGCTGTGCACATGAGCGGTGATTTTCACGCATCACTTCTGCGTTGCGTGAAAATCGCAGCATGCTCTATAGTGTGCGTTTTTCACGCAATGCAGGCCCCATAGAAGTGAATGGGGCTGCAGGAAAATCGCAAGCATCCGCAAGCAAGTGCGGATGCGTTGCAATTTTCCCGCATGGTTGCTTAGCAACGGGACCCGATCTCTATTATTTTCCCTTATAACATAGTTATAAGGGTAAATAATAGCATTCTTAATAAAGAATGCATTGTAAAATGAAGTGGAAGGGGTTAAAAATAATAAAAGTTAACTTACCTTTGCCACTTGATCGCGTAGTTGCGATTTCTCCTCTTTCCCTGCATCAGCTAAGATCTAAAGGACCTGTGATGACGTCACATCACATGGTCCAATCACATGTTCCATCTTACCATGGTGATGGACCATGTGATTGGACCATGTGATGTGACGTCATCACAGGTCCTTTAGTTCTTAGCTGATGCAGGGAAAGAGAGGACAGATCGCAACTACGCGATCAAGTGGCTAAGGTAAGTTATTTCCCCTTATAACCATGTTATAGGGGAAAATAATAAATTCTCCAGAAGACCCGAAACCGGACTTCAGTGATGAAGTCCGGCTTCGGGTTGGGTACCTAACATGGCGATTTTTCTCATGCGCGTGCAAAACGCATTACAAACGTTTGCACTCGCGTGGGAAAAACGCGCATATTACCGCAACGCACCCGCCTCTTATCCGGGCGTCAAACATGACGCCCATGTGAAAGAGGCCTTAGGGTCTACCTGTCCCCTTTGACAGTCCTTGAAATTTGAGAGCCGATAGCGAAAAAGCAGGGTAAGTCCCCATTACAATAAATACCTTATAAGCATAACAATAAAAACAAGTTTTGGGGAATGTACCTTACTTTGCGGTATGCTTACTTTGAAAATAATTTTGTAGGTGGCAGGCTCCCTTTAAGCACAGTATTTTTTCTATGGCAAATGTATAATTTTTTGTGTCAGTTTTATCCAATTACTCCATAAGGAAATAAGAACTTACTATCAGTCATTTTTTTTTTGCCATCTACATTTGGCTATGCCCCAATAATAACACATTTTGATTAGAAATATTAGCCTATTTAATACTGGAGATCCACCATAAGGATAAAACAGAGCTGAGGGTAACATTTTCCTAACCACTTATATTCCATCAGGCAATTAGTATTAATTATAGATTTGAATAGGCCTGAACTTTTTCTATGCTTTGGCACAGTGCCTAAATAGCTAACATGTTTTATTAGTGTCTTTTAAGCTGATCAAGCCTTTTTAACTAAAGGAAATAGCATTGAAAGTATGTCACTTCACTATGTTTGAGATAGTAAAGTTTTTTATTTTCAAGTGTTTTTCCGGGGTATCTGATCAGTGGGGTCCGATTTCCGGCACCCCATCAATTAGTTCTTTCAGGAAGCCACGACGTTCCAGTGAGCACTATGGTCTCCCTGAAGCTTACCACGCACAGCTGCACCTAGTCAATGAATGTGACATCACTGGCCTAGGGTAATCTATGAGGAGGCCACAGCACTCACTGGAAGTTAGAACTTGCCAATCAGATACTGATGACCTATTCCGAGGATAGGTCATCGCAATAATACATGGAAACCATATTAAACATGTGGTTACATAGGCCAATGACAGGTGGTGTGGATCAAATAAAAGTGAAATTTATCTGGGAATTGTATGGACTTACCTAGGTACCAAGGGCACTACTTAGGGATAGTATAGAACTGATTATTGCATGGTAATACATGAGGGCTGCATGGCATTCTGTGAGCAATATTTCACACTGTATACGCTAGGGTATGATTTGGAAATAAAATTCGAACTGTATAGGACCTCAGCACATAGACACTGAATGCACTAAATTGGCACTTAGTACACAGAAGAAAATTGATTATGCTCACTGCCTTGTCCCTGTTAGTAGTGTTGAGCGAACAGTTTAAGCATAGTTTGGGTTCGTACCGAATTTTGGGGTGTTCGTGACACGGACCCGGACCCGAACATTTTCAAAAAAGTTCAGGTTCGGGTATATTGTTCGGCGATTTCTTCCCGCTTTCTGAAGGGCTGCACAGCAGCCAATCAGCTAGCGTTTTACTTCTTGCCCTAAGAAGCCATCACAGCCATGCCTACTAATGGCATGGCTATGATTGGCCAAGTGTAGCATGTGACCCAGCCTCTATTTAAGCTGAAGTCACGTAGCGCCGCACATCCCACTGCTCTGATTACTGTAGGGAGAGGATGCAGCTTCTGTGAGGGCGAGATTAGGCAGGGAAAAGTCAGCAACAGCACCTAATGAACTGATCGATCTAAATCTGTGAATGATTCAACTTCTGCTAGTTAATTGCTCACTGGTTTTTAGGCTGCACAGAGCGTTTTTCTGTCACTTTTTTCTGGGGTGATCGGCGGCCATTTTATGACTTGTGGTGCACCAGAACAAGCTGCCACCAAGTCCATCAATCCATCAATACTAGGTTTTTTTTTGCTATATCCTACATCAGGGGCTTGGCTGTGCTTATTGTTACCCCCAGAAACTCAGGATAGCAATTTCTATATTTTATTAAGGGGTTAAATACAATTGCCAAAATACCAATCCACTAAATCTGGTGTTTCAGCTTTGGCTAGCCAAGTGTAATACTGTCTGCTGTCTGGCAAAGGATAGATTATTTTCTGTGGTGAAATTCAATTGCCAAAATAGCAATCCCCTAAGGCCTCTTTCACACTTGCGTTGTGAAGATCCGGCGTGCACTTCCGTCGCCGGAATGCACGCCGGATCCGTCACAACGCAAGTGAACTGAAAGCATTTGAAGACTGATCAGTCTTCAAAATGCTTTCAGTGTTACTATGGCAGCCAGGACGCTACTAGCGTCCTGGTTGCCATAGTAGCAGTGGGGAGCGGCATACTTACATTCCGTGCGGCTCCCGGGGCGCTCCTGAATGACGTCAGAATCACGTGATCTATGCACTGAGGCGCCCTGACGTCATCCTGGAGCGTCCCGGGAGCCGCACGGAATGTAAGTATGCCGCTCCCCCGCTCCCCCTACTCTTTACTATGGCAACCAGGAGTTTAGCGTCCTGGCTGCCATAGTAACCATTGACAAAAAGCTAAATGTCGGATCCGGCGATGCGCGGAAACGACGTTTAGCTAAAGGCCGGATCCGGACTAATGCCCTTCAATGGGCATTAATCCCGGATCCCGCGTTGCGGCATGTCTTCGGGATTTTTGGACGGAGACAAATCCGCAGCATGCTGCGCTTTTGTCAACGTCCAAAAAACGTTGACATACTGAACGGAAGACATCCTGATGCATCCTGAACGGATTTCTCTCCATTCAGGATGCATGGGGATAATCCTGATCAGTAGCTTTCCGTCCTAGAGACCCGAGGACGGATCTCTAGGACGGAAAGCTAAAACGCTGATGTGAAAGAGGCCTAAATCTGGTGTCCCAGCAGTGGCTGGCAAAGTATAATAGTGTCCGGCAAAGGATATATTTTGTTCTGGGGTGAAATTCGATAGCCAAAATAGCAATACCGTAAATCAGTGGTTTCAGCTTTGGCTGGCAAAGTATAATAGTGTCCGGCAAAACATATATTTTGTTCTGGGGTGAAATTCAATTGGCAAAATAGCAATACCCTGAATCTGGTGTCCCAGCAGTGGCTGGCAAAGTATAATAGTGTCCGCCAAAACATATATAACAGGCTGTTAGATGTCCAAAAAGCAAGTGTTAGGAGATGTCCTGAGCCAGAAACAGGAGTATCCACAATGAACATATTTAAAACGAAAAATCTTCAGCGCGCTATAAAAACCTTACTTCTGTACTGAGAAATCCTTAAAAAATATCTTGCTCAATGATTAAAAACCAGATGTACATGTTTCGGACATAGTATGACTTTTCCCTAATATTAAAATAAGTATACCATGATTAAGTCATACTATGTCTGAAACATGTAGGTATGGTTTTTAAGGATTTTCCACTAAAGTGAAGTTTTTCATTTTAATTTGTTTATTACTAAATAGGCACTGCATGCATAATTTTTCTGGGTACTGAGTGAGCAAAATATGTATCTGAGCAAAATGTACATTTTGCTTGGGTTTTTAAGGTACTATTTATCTGCAATAAGTATATAGCATGGCACTATTAAAAGGTCCTTTAAATTTGGGCATTCTTACTCGCTTAACCATAAAAATAAATAATAATAAGATTGTAATTTGGAGGTCTCTACAGTATGCAATGTTAAAAAAAAAGTTCTAACAACATATCATGATATCTAATGCAGTGGCTGTTTTTATGGTGGCCCAATTGCTACGCCAGGTCCCCCAGTCACTGTTTTGGTGCCACCATGTGTTGCTACTTTCTGGAGGGGATGGTAAGGCGTCGTGCACCCAATGGGAAATAAGTCTAGAAAGTCAGGGTCTGCAGTAAACCAGTGTTTTTCAAGTGCAAAACAGTATAGAAGAGGCATAGAGCTGGCTTTTCCAGTCTCCTCTCTGGCAGAAGAAGGGTTTGATGCTGAGGAAAGACCTGAGCTAGCTGTCCCTGTCCCTCTCTCTCTCTCTCTCAGAAGGCTGGTACCCTGGCCAAAGGCAGGAGGCCCACGGTCTGTAGCCCAGTAGTCCGGGTGGCAGCGAATCGAAGTTGATGAAGTGAAATTCGATCAGAATTTAACCACTTCCCGACCGCTTAACGCACAACTGCGTTCTCGCGGCGGTCGGGCTGCTCTGGGGCGCCGCATATGTGCGTCATCTCGCGAGACGCGAGATTTCCTGTGAACGCACGCGCACGCGCGCGCGCGCTCACAGTAGCGCGCGTCTCAGGAGTTTAACTACAGCCTGCCAGCGATGATCCATCGCTGGCAGGCTGTAGATGTGATATAAATCGCATCAAACAAGTATATCAGACGCTGTTTTGTGAACAGCGTCTGATATACCTGCTACCTGGTCCTCTGGTGGTCCCATTTGCTGGGATCGACCACCAGAGGACCAGGTAACACAGTAAAGTTGCACCAAACACTACATTAACCCCCCCACCCCCCCTCACCTATTAACCCCTTGTTAACCCCTTCATCACCCCATCTAGACCCCCTGATCACCCCCCTGTCATTGATCACACCCCTTGTAAGGCTCTATTCAGACGTCCATATGTGTTTTGCGGATCCGTGGATTCACGGATCCGCGGATCGGATCCGCGGATCTGCGGATCCACAGATCCGCAAAACACGGACACCGGCAATGTGCTTTCCGCATTTTGCAGATCCGCACATTGCCAGAACTATATAGAAAATGCTTTTTCTTGTCCGCAATTACGGACAAGAATAGGACATGTTCTATATTTTTGCGGAACGGAAGTGCAGACCCGGAAGCGCGGATCCGTAATTCTGGATCCGAGCGGGACAAAGTCTGTCCCCATAGAAATGAATGGGTCCGCAATTCCGTTCCGCAAACAGAATTGCGGACGTGTGAATGGGGCATAAGGGTCCCTTATCCCCGCCAGTTAGTTAGCTACTTTTTAGGTAGCTAGCGCCCAGCCCACCACACCGCAGTCACTGATTTTGGCAGAGATTTTTTCATCCACATTGATTGATGCGAATGAAAAAATCTGTGCCGTTCATTTTTTATTTTTTTTTCAGCCCAGCGGCTGAACGGAAAAAAAAATCTCATTACCCGTATGCTCAATATAAGGAGAATCGCAGAAACTCCTAATGCTGGCCATACGTGTAATGATTGCGGAAACCTTCAAATGCCAGGACAGTACAAACACCTCACATGTGACCTCATTTTAGAAAGAAGACACCCCAAGGTATTCGCTGAGGGGTATGGCGAGTTCATGCAAAATTGTATTTTTTGTCACAAGTTAGTGGAATATGAGAAAAAAAAATAAAAAATCAATTTCCGCTAACTTGTGCCAAAATTTTTTTTTTTCTGTGAACTCGCCATGCCCCTCACGGAATACCTTGGGGTGTCTTCTTTCCACAATGGGGTCACTTGTGGGGTTTTTATACTGCCCTGGCATTTTAGGGGTCCTAAAGCGTGAGAATCCAAATGCGTAAAAATGCCCTGTGAAATCCTAAAGGTACTCATTGGAATTAGGGGCAGGGCCCCTTTGCGCATCTTGGCTGCAAAAACGTGTCACACATGTGGTATCGCCGTACTCAGGAGAAGTAGGGCAATGTGTTTTGGGGTGTATTTTTACATATACCCCTGCTGGGTGAGAGAAATATCTCTGTAAATGACAACTTTTTAAATTTTTTTATTCAAGGTTGTCAATTTACAGAGATATTTCTCTCACCCAGCATGGGTATATGTAAAAATACACCCCAAAACACATTGCCCTACTTCTCCTGAGTACGGCGATACCACATGTGTGCCACTTTTTGCAGCCAAGATGCAAAGGCCCAAATTCCAATGAGTAACTTTTAGGAGGGCATTTTTACGCATTTTTCTTCTCACGCTTTAGGGCCCCTAAAATGCCAGGGCAGTATAAATACCCCACATGTGACCCCATTTTGGAAAGAAGACACCCCAAGGTATTCGCTGAGGGGCATAGTGTGTCCATGAAAAATTAAACTTTTTGTCAAAAGTTAGCGGAAAGGGAGACTTTGTGAGAAAAAACTATAAAAAAGATCAATTTCCACTAACTTGTGCCAAAAAAAAAAATTTCTATCAACTCACCATGCCCCTCATGGAATACCTTGGGCTGTCTTATTTCCAAAATGGGGTCACATGTGGGGTATTTATACTGCCCTGGCATTTTAGGGGCCCTAAAGCGCGAGAAGAAAAATGAGTAAAAATTCCCTCCTAAAAGGTACTCATTGGAATTTGGGCCCCTTTGCGCATCTTGGCTGCAAAAAAGTGGCACACATGTGGTATCGCCGTACTCAGGAGAAGTAGGGCAATGTGTTTTGGGGTGTATTTCAACATATACCCATGCTGGGTGAGAGAAATATCTCTGTAAATTGACAACTTTGAATAAAAAATTTAAAAAGTTGTCATTTACAGAGATATTTCTCTCACCCAGCATGGGAATATATAAAAATACACCCCAAAACACATTGCCCTACTTCTCCTGAGTACGGTGATACCACATGTGTGACACTTTTTGCAGCCAAGATGCGCAAAGGGCCCTAAAACCAATGAGTACCTTTAGGATTTCACAGGGCATTGTTACGCATTTGGATTCTCACGCTTTAGGTTCCCTAAAATGCCAGGGCAGTATAAATACCCCACAAGTGACCCCATTGTGGAAAGAAGACACCCCAAGGTATTCTGTGAGGGGCATGGCGAGTTCACAGAATTTTTTTTTTGGCACAAGTTAGCGGAAATTGATATATATTTTTTTTTATTTTGTTTTTTACAAAGTCTCATATTCCACTAATTTGTGACAAAAATAAAATTTTACATGAACTCACCATACCCCTTACGGAATACCTTGGGGTGTCTTCTTTCTAAAATGGGGTCATATGTGGGGTATTTATACTGCCCTGGCATTTTAGGGCCCCTAAAGCGTGAGAAGAAGTCTGGAATCCAAATGCGTAAAAATGCCCTGTGAAATCCTAAAGGTACTCATTGGAATTAGGGCCTTTGCGACTCAGGCTGCAAAAAGTGTCACTCTTGTGGTATCGCCATACTCAGGAGAAGTAGGGCAATGTGTTTTGGGGTGTATTTTTATATATACCCATACTTT
Organism: Bufotes viridis; assembly: GCA_033119425.1. NCBI lineage: Eukaryota > Metazoa > Chordata > Amphibia > Anura > Bufonidae > Bufotes > Bufotes viridis. Next base: position 347,291,965 of record CM065590.1, read on the forward strand.
GTGTGAGAAATATCTCTGTAAATGACAACTTTTTAATTTTTTTATACAAAGTTGTCAGTTTACAGAGATATTTCTCTCACTCCAACATGGGTATATGTAAAAATACACCCCAAAACACATTGCCCTACTTCTCCTGAGTACGGCGATACCTCATAAGTGACACTTTTTGCAGCCTGGGTGCACAAAGGGCCCAAATTCCAACGAGTACCTTTAGCTTTTACATGGCGGCTCACAATTTAGCCCCGCCCAAAATGCCAGAACAGTAAACACACCCCACAAATGACCCCATTTCGGAAAGTAGACACCCTAAGGTATTCACAGAGGGGCATAGTGAGCCCGTCTGAGATTTTATTTTTTTGCCAGAAGTTAGCAGAAATGGAAACTTTATTATATTTTTTTTCCTCAGAAAGTGTCATTTTCCGCTAACTTGTGAAAAAAAATGAAATGATACATGAACTCACCATGCCCCTCCGTGAATACTTTGGGGTGTCTTCTATCTAAAATGGTGTGATTTGGGGGGTATTTATACTTTCCTGACATTCTAGCACCTGAAGAAACATGACAGGCGCTCAGAAAGTCAGAGCTGCTTCAAAATGCCGAAATTCACTTTTTTGCACCATAGTTTGTAAACGCTATAACTTTTACCCAAACCAATAAATATACACTTATTGGATTTTTTTTATCAACGACATGTAGAACAATAAATTTTGAGAAAAATTTATATACAAATGTAGTTTTTTTTGAAAAATTTTACAACATAAAGTGAAAAATGTCATTTTTTTGCAAAAATGTCGTTAAATTTTTATTAAAAGCAAAAAAAGTAAAAATGTCAGCAACAATGAAATACCACCAAATGAAAGCTCTATTAGTGAGAAGAAAAGGAGGTAAATTCATTTGGGTGGTAAGTTGCATGACGTAGCAATAAACGGGTAAAGTAGTGTAGTGCAGAATTGTAAAAAGTGGCCTGGTCATTAAGGGTGTTTAAGCTAGGGGGGCTGAAGTGGTTAAGAAAAATTCAATTCGCACCAAAGCTGATTTTCCTCACGCTTCGTGGTAACGAATCACATTTTTTTATAAAATGGCTGCTGCACGTGTGAGGACATGAAGAAAGGAATTCTGGGAAGACAGGATCACCCATAATCCCATGCATACAGCCAGTCAGCAGCTAGCCAGCCCTGTGATATCACAGCCCTATAAACAGCGGCAGCCATCTTAGATACTGCCATTTACCAGCGTACTTAGTGTAGGAAGAGATGTGTCTACAGGCGCTAGGGACAGTGATAGGAAAGACTGGATTGTGGTAAAAAAAAACTATTTATAAGTGCAGTGAAAGGATAGGGAGAATCATTCCACAGTATTTATGTAGAACAGGGTTCAGTGGGGTGGTTACAAACTGGGTAATAGGAACAATCCTATTAAACCTTAGTGCACTGCCTAGAGATCCAAATTGCCATTATACAGCTCTGTCATTCTAGAAAACCGTTCTTATTATTAGGGTGCAAGGGCTGTTTGATACAGCCATTAACAGGGTTTATTACAAGGAAATATTTCTACAGTACTAGAGTTGAGCGGACACCTGGAAGTTCAGGTTCGATGAGTTCGCCGAACTTCACCAAAAAGTTTGGGTTCGGGATCCGAACTTAACTCGAACCTCATTGAAGTCAATGGGGACCCGAACTTTTGGGCACTAAAATGTCTGTAAAAAAAAGTCCTGGAAAGGGCTAGAGGGCTGCAAAAAGCAGCAAAATGTGGGTAAATAAAAATAAAAACTCTAAATCTTGATCTAGAAAGAGGAAATGGATGTGGAGTAGGTGGTTCAGGAGGCGTCAGGTGGGAATGCCATCAGCAGCGTGTCTACCAGCATGCATTTGTAGTCACGGATCTATTGATTATTAACAGAAGTTTTTACCAAATTTGGTTCCCTGTCGGCAATGCACAGCAGGGGTTTTTCTGTAAATTATAGTTTTATTCAAATTTTTAACAATTATAATATCAATAGACAGATATCAAGTTCTCGCTTAACTAGAACATTGTAATATTTTGGTATGAAATGTATAACGTGGAAAAAGACATTTATCATCCATGTAATATATTAATAAACCGGCAAAACGGGGTTCATATCACCCACCAATGGAACAGATGATTTTTAGAAATGTAGGCCCCTGGCAGCCAGGAAGGAAGGGTTTATTCACGGCAAAACAGGGTTCATGTCACCCACCAATGGAACAGACAATTTTTGAAAATGTAGGCCCCTGGCATCATGGCAAAACAGGGTTTATGTCGCCCAACAATGGAACAGATGATTTTTTTAAATGTTGACCCTTGGCACCCAGGCAGAGGAGGGGTTAATTCACAGTAAAACTGGGCAATTCAATATAATTACTTCACTATCACCAAAAATTTGATTTTTCAAACCAACAATGTAAAAGCAGAAGTTTACAGTTTAATTTGACTGTCAAAAATGCAGCGTACACCTCTAATGTGCTATCTATCACAAAACCTGTGTGTTTGCAACCAACTATGTAAATGCAGAGTTCAAAAGGTTACTTAAAATTACTGAAATACAGGGTAGGCCTTATATCTGCCATGTAGCACAAAACCAGTGTTTTTTGCAACAAACTACAGAAATGCAGTATGTCACTGCTAAATTTTAAAATAGGTTTTTCAACGGTGTATGCAAACGTGCTCTGTGGTACGACAGTACGATTTATTCCACCAACTACATAAATGCACTATGTCACCGCAAAATTAGAAAACAGGTTTTTCAGCAGTGTATGCAAACGTGCTCTGTGGTACAACAGTACGGGTTTATTACAGCAACTACAGAAATGCACTATGTCACCGCTAAATTTTTAAATAGGTTTTTCAGCGGTGTATGCAAACGTGCACTGTGGTACGACAGTACGGGTTTATTCTCCCAACTACAGAAATGCGCTATGTCACCCCAAAATTATAAAATAGGTAATGTAAAGGGACTTGACCTGCCAGAAAAAAGGAATTTTTCCTCCACTGAGCTACCAAAAAATAATTTGACTGATGTCCCTGGCAGGCTGGTACACATGCAGGTCACAAACAGTTCCAAGGACACTGCAATTGCTAAAATTGCCGCGGACCCCCACCTCAGAAACAGATAGATTAAAAATTATTTTGCAGTATCACTGGGCTCAGGGCTGGGAACAAATATGTCGCATAGCACCCTCAATAATTGCTGTAGTTTGAGGAGTTAACTGTCACGACTGTGACTGATCCAGACAGGTCTGGGAGGAGAAGGTCGCAGCGACTTGCTACTCGCGATAGCTTGTGAGTTTGCTCCGTGGTTCAGGGTATGTCATCCGGGTTTTGCCTTGTGAACCTTTTTGTCCTGACTGGCAGTGCTTCTCAGGTGAGTCCTGTCAGCCACTCCCAGCTACTATATTAGTTTCAGTTTCACTTGCAGTCATTGCCAGATATAGTCCTTACTTCCAGTGCTATTCTGACCTTTGAAGGAGATCGTTTGACGGTATTGCTGTGGAGCTCTTGTCTGGCGTGGACTGTCCTTATTGGGATCATCTTCTCTGCTCGTGACTGGATAAGTCTATCTCTGCTGGAGATTGTTTGTTTGTTGCTGTCTTCTCCTGTTGTTCTCCTAGACATGAGTGGTGGTGACTAGTGCTCCCATCTGCCTTTCCCCAGTCTAGTCTTCTTAGGGTGACTGAGGGTTTAGGCATCCTGCTCGCCGTACGGGTTCACACCCCATCTAGGGTATCAGGGCAGACAGGTGTCAGCTTAGGGTTAGTCAGGGGTGGCCGTTCTATTTCCCATCTGTATATAAGGGTCCCCCTTCCCCTCCGTCTGGTGCGACACGACTGCTGCTGGGATAGCGGACATGAAAGTATATCTTGCTGTTTTGCTTTGTATTTTTCTGTTTCACTATGGATCCGGTTACGGTTTTGGCGAAACAATTACAGGGGTTGGTTATCCCTTGAAGTGGCAGGATTAAAAGCTACAGTATTGCAGCAGTAGCAGCAATCCTTGGGTTCCACCGTTGCTACGGGAAACCAAGGTACTCCTGAGCCAAAAGTGGCTTTACCTGATAGGTTTTTCAGGAGGGAGAGACCAATTTGTAACCTTCAGAGAAGCTTGTAAATTGTTCTTCAGGTTACGCCCTAGATCCTCCGGCGGTGAGGAACAACGGGTGGGCATTGTAATTTCTCTCCTGCAAGGAGATCCGCAGGCTTGGGCTTTCTCCTTACCATCAGACTCTCCGGCCTTACGATCAGTGGTGGAGTTTTTTGAAGCCCTGGGTCTCGTATATGATGACCCGGACAGGGTCTCACTGGCTGAGTCTAAGCTACGTAGACTTCGGCAAGAGAACCGGTCTGCTGAACTATATTGTTCCGAATTCCGTTGGTGGGCTACTGATACATTATGGAATGACTCTGCCCTTAGGAGTCAGTTCTGCCAGGGGTTGTCTGAAAAATTAAAAGATGCGCTGGCGGTACACGAGATCCCAGGGTCTCTTGAGGCTGCTATGTCTCTGTCCATAAGAATCGACAGACGACTCAGGGAGAGACTATTAAATTCTACAGAGGCCTCTATAGAGCAGGGATTGGTTTGTTATGATCCAGTCGAACCAATGCAAATAGGGGGCGCCACTAGACTGGTGAAACCTCCTAAGGTCCACCGTAGGTCAGAGGATTGTTTTCGTTGTGGGGGGAGGGGTCATTTTGTAAAGGTATGTCCCTCAGTACCCAAGAGACCACAAACAAAGGAGCCGCCGGAAAAACTAGAGTCCCCAGATTGTGCGGAGGATAACAGTCTGGGCGTATTCGTTTCCTCCATACGCATGTCTCAGTTTTTGTTGTCCGCTACCGTTGTGGCGGACAATAAGACTGAGATCTGTTCCGTCTTTTTGGACAGTGGGGCGGGGGTCAACTTGGTGGATTCACGGTTTGCTCAGGCTCTGGATTTTACTCCGGAACCGGTACGCAGAACTATTCCTGTTTTTACCATCGATTCCTTCTCTCTTACTCAGAGAGAGTTAACTCAGATCATCCATAATATCCATCTGCAGGTAGGGGACCTCCATAAAGAGCATATCTCTTGTTATGTCCTGGACGGTCTTCCGGCTCCTATGGTATTGGGGCTTCCCTGGCTGGTGACTCACAATCCAGTGGTGGATTGGCAGGCCGGGGAGATTGTGGAGTGGAGTGAACATTGTAAGGACAACTGCTTGAGTAGTAGGTGCTCAACACTCCCTGTAACATCTCTACCTGCCTTTCTGTCAGATTTTATGGATGTGTTCTCTGAGAAGGGTTGTCAGGGGTTACCACCTCATCGTCCATATGATTGCCTGATTAATCTATTACCTGGTGCAAAACTACCTAAAACCCGGTTATACAATTTTTCCGGCCCGTAGAGGAAGGCTATGCAAGATTATATTTCGGAGAGTTTGGCTAAGGGACACATCAGACCCTCTTCTTTACCCGTGGCTGCAGGGTTCTTTTTCATTAAAAAGAAAGATGGGGGCCTGCGTCCTTGCCTGGATTTCCGGGAATTAAACCGGATAACTATCCGTGATCCCTATCCTCTTCCTCTCATTCCCGACCTCTTTAATCAGGTTGCTGGTGCTAAATGGTTCTCCAAAATGGATCTCAGAGGAGCCTATAACCTGGTTCGCATCAAAGAGGGGGATGAGTGGAAGACGGCTTTTAATACTCCGGAAGGGCATTATGAAAATCTGGTCATGCCATTTGGTCTTACTAATGCGCCTGCGGTGTTCCAACATTTTGTCAATGATATTTTTAGTCACCTTATCGGGAGATTTGTTGTGATATATCTTGATGACATCCTGGTCTATTCTCCGGATCTGGATACACATAAGATCCATGTGAGACAAGTGCTGCAGATATTAAGGGCCAACAAATTGTTTGCTAAATTAGAGAAATGTGTGTTCGCCGTGAAAGAACTGCCATTTCTTGGGTATGTGTTGTCAGATTCAGGTTTCCCCATGGATCCAGAGAAAGTTTATGGACTGGGATCTGCCTGAGAACCTTAAGGCATTGCAACGCTTCCTAGGGTTTGCCAATTTTTATAGAAAGTTTATAAAGAACTATTCCTTGGTTGTCAAACCACTGACGGACATGACCCGAAAGGGATCCGATTTTTCCAAATGGTCACATGCAGCCAAAACTGCCTTTACATCTCTCAAGGAGAGATTCACCTCGGCCCCTATTCTCGTACAGCCAGATGTCTCGCTTCCTTTTATTGTAGAGGTTGACGCATCAGAGGTGGGGGTGGGAGCGGTACTATCTCAGGGCCCGTCCCCTGGTGAATGGCGTCCATGTGCTTTCTTTTCAAAGAAATTGTCTACTGCAGAAAGGAACTATGATATTGGCAACAGGGAACTTTTGGCTATTAAGTTGGCGTCATTTTGGCGTCATTTGGCGGAGTGGCGTCATTTTCTGGAGGGGGCGGTTCATCCCGTCACGGTGATTACTGATCACAAAAACTTATTATATCTGGAGTCTGCTAAACGTCTCACGCCTAGACAGGCTCGTGGTCGTTAATTTTTACTAGGTTTAATTTTGTAATAACCTATCGGCTGGTGGCAAAAAATACTAAGGCGGATGCATTGTCTCGAAGTTTTCCTGGAGGGGGTGATGTTGATGTACCAGAGCCTATTTTGCAAAAGGGGGTGGTGGTCTCTGCATTACACTCAGGTTTAGAGGGGAGGGTGTTGGAAGCTCAGGGGGATGCACCGGCCTCCTGCCCCTTGGGTAAACTGTTTGTGCCAGAAAATTTACGCCTGGAGATACTAAAAGAACACCATAACTCCACACTGGCAGGACACCCAGGTAGTAAGGCAACCTCTGAATTAGTGTCTCCTCGTTTCTGATGGCCTAAGTGGCGCCAGGAGGTGTTGAATTTTGTGTCTGCATGTGCTACCTGTGCTCGTTCTAAGGTGGATTATACTTGTCCTGCAGGGCGTCTTTTACCTCTGGCCATCCCCAACAGGCCTTGGACGCACCTATCAATGGATTTCATTACGGATCTACCAGTATCAGCGGTGAAGACTGTTATTCTTGTAGTTGTTGACAGATTCAGTAAAATGGTGCACTTTATTGCTCTTACCGCATTGCCTAATGCTAACACACTGGCTCAGGTTTTTATTTGCCACATCGTGAAGCTTCACCGGGTCCCTTCCAATATTGTTTCGGATCGTGGTACCCAATTTGTTTCTAAATTTTGGAAAGCTTTTTGTTCTCGTTTAGGGGTTCATCTGTCGTTTTCTTCATCTTTCCATCCACAGTTTAACGGTCAGACTGAACGTACCAATCAAAACCTAGAGACGTATTTGAGATGCCTTTTTTCCAAAAATCAGGAGGAGTGGTCATCTTATTTACCGTTAGCCGAGTTTGCCATTAATAATCGTCGTCAAGAATCTACCAATAAGTCACCATTTTTTGGTGCGTATGGTTTCCATCCTCAGTTTTGTACGTTTAGTGAGGGGGGGCCGTCTGGGATTCCCGAGGAGTAACGATTTGCATCTTCACTTTCAGTTTGTAGGCATCCTTCTCAGGTGAGTCCTGTCAGCCACTCCCTATTATATTAGTTTTAGTTTCACTTGCAGTCATTGCCATATATGGTCCTTACTTCCAGTGCTATTCTGACCTTTGAAGGAGATCGTTTGACGGTATTGCTGTGGAGCTCTTGTCTGGCGTGGACTGTCATTATTGGGTTGGGATCATCTTATCTGCTCGTGACTGGATAAGTCTATCTCTGCTGGAGATTGTTTGTTTGTTGCTGTCTTCCCCTGTTGTTCTCCTAGACATGAGTGATGGTAATTAGTGATCCCATCTGCCTTTCCCCAGTCTAGTCTTCTTAGGGTGACTGAGAGTTTAGGCATACTGCTCGCCATACAGGTTCACACCCCATCTAGGGTATCAGGGCAGACAGGTGCCAGCTTAGGGTTAGTCAGGGGTTGGCCATTCTATTTCCCATCCGTAGATAAGGGTCCCCCTTCCCCTCCGTCTGGTGCGACACGACTGCTGCTGGGATAACGGTCGTAACATTAACACCACCAAGTTCAACAGATTTCTTTCCTAATCTGTCCCTGACAGAAGCGGCAGCATCCTGTCCCTAGACTGAGAAGAGCAGTGTGACCTACCTGCCTGGAAAGTAGCGGTACACAGGTTCATGAAGGCAGCTGTGGTAGCAGTCAGTCGGTAAAGTGTTGGCGTTGTGGCAATCTTTTGTTAAGCTGCCGGAGGAGGTGAACATGGCTATATGTAGAATATGTGGGCAGAAGGTGAAGCGTTCCCAGGGTGCCAATATTGGGGCGCCAATATTGGCACCATGGCCTTGCGTCAACATATGCAGTGTCACCATAAAGTGGCCTGGGAGAACCGTGGCTCCGATGTGGTGGTAGAGCCTGCCGCAGCAACCACTGCATAACATAGTGGAAGATACCTGGTTTCAGGCAGTCAACGCTTCACCACCTCAGCCAAAGGGAGCTGTCTGTCCTTCCCATTATCTGCTGGTCCGGATGCTCCTGCTCCTCCTACTCCTTGTCAATTATTCTGTCACCAATCGATTACCAAAGCGATTGACAAGAGACAACAGTATGAGTGCACTCATCCAATGCCGCAGAAGCTGAACGTGCTCCTGGCCAAGTTGCTGGTGCTGCAGTCCCTCAATTTCCAAGTGGTGGACTCTGCACCTTTCAGAGAACTGATAGCTTGTGCCGAGCCGAGGTGGAGAGTCCCAAGCCGTCATTTCTTTGCCAAAAAGGCAGTACTAGCCCTGCACACACATGTAGAACAGTAGGTGGGCCAGTCCTTGAGACTATCGGTGTCTGCCATCGTGCACTGCAGTGCCGACATGAGGAGCTGTAACTATGGTAAGGGACAATACATGTCCTTTACAGCCACACCAGCAACTTGGCCAGGTGACGCCTCCACGATTCCGCCTCCACATTGTCATGCCGTTGGTCCTGCGACAATGTCCACCTGTGCCTTCTTATCCTCCACCATGTCACGCTGTTCTGCAACTCATTTGACTGGGCGAATGGAGTCACACAGGAGAGATACTGCTCTGTGTCCTTCATCCCAAAATTGAATCTTGGGTTTCTCTGCAACAACTCAAAATTGGAACCATAGTGACCAACAACGGGAAGAACATGGTGTCGGCGCTGCGTCAAGGACAGCTGAGCCACGCGCCCTGCATTGCACACGTGTTCAATCTGGTTGTCAAGCGGTTCCTGAAGTCTTCCACCCATCTGAAAGATATCCTAAAAATGGCCAGGAAACTTTGCATGCACTTCAGCCACTCGTACACCGCAAAGCACACCCTCCTTGAGCTGCAGCTGCAGAACAGCATCTTCCAACATAGGCTGATATGCAACGTTTCCACCTGTTGGAAATCCACCCTCCAAATTTTGGACCAATTATACAAACAGAAAAAAGCCATAAACGATTTCTTGATGATCCAAGTGGACAGGAGTACTTCCCCTGTGTAACCTCCATGTCAGCCAGTAGCAGCTCATGAATGACACCTGCCGTTTGCTCAGGCCCTTTGAGAAGACCACTTTATTTGTCAGTCACCAGGACTACGGGATGAACCACATCATTTCACTGCTTCATGTCCTGGAACAGATGCTGGTAAATCTGTCTGGTCAGGGGACTGGAGATGTTGCGCCTAGATTTAATGAATTCAAACCAAGCCCTTACCGAGCCATAAATGCCTCTCTTGCCCCTGATATAAAACTCAACTTTTATTAATTACACTTAAAATAGTTATTTAAACGTGAGCTAACTCTAAAAGTTTTTTTGGTCAGTAGCTTTTGGATCTGAACCTACTCGTACTAATGCAGTCACGTATAGGTGTGCACTCCCCTACTGTCTGCTCATATATCCTTAATCCATTTTAGTATATTTTGCTAGTTGCGTATTCACATGCAATATCCTACTATCAGATCCACCTACAGTCAAACACTCTAAAAACACTCAGAATCTGTCCCCCGACATGTTTCGCCAGCATACACTAGCGTCATCAGGGGTTTGGACAGACTTGAAACACCTGTTTGTGAGCACCTATTTATAGGAAGCCCGTTACATCACCAACCAATCAGCATCTGTGATTCACTATTGACAACTGATACCACCAATTGGCAGCAATTTTGTATTAATAAGTTGCGATCATTGGTTTAGGGGAGTGCACACCCATACGTGACTGCACTAGTACGAGTAGGTTCAGATCCAAAAACGACTGACCAAACAAACTTTTAAAGTTAGCTCACGTTTGAATAACTATTTTAAGTGTAATAAATAAAAGTTGAGTTTTATATCAGGGGCAAGAGAGGCATTTATGGCTCGTTAAGGGCTTGGTTTGAATTTAGTTAAAAAACCTCACTCTGATATGGTCCTGTAAAATTTGTTCTAGATCTCATGAACACATGAGCCCTGTGGGGTCTGAACTGGTGGGGGAGAAGGACATTGGAAAACAAGCAATGTGTAGCGAAATGGGTTGTTTTTCTACACAGGTGACAGGAGAGGAGGACTATTCTGATGCTGCCACCAGCCTGATGCCACACATCTGATGCCAAATGCTCCTTCTTTCACCCACCATCTTTAGAGGGTACTGGTATTGCCACCCACTACCACACTATGTCACCTTGCCAGTCTGTGGTCTCCTGATTCTGGCACCACCTCCACACTGTTATTGTGCCACACTGTGGCCTCTTCATGCTGCTGCCACCTCCACTCTATGTCACCTTGCCACTTTCTGGTTTCCTGATGCTGACTTCAACCTCCACACTGTCATTGTGCCACTCTGTGTCCTCCTCCTAATGTTGCTGCTGCTTCCACCTCCACACTATGTCACCTTGCCATTCTGTGGTCTCCTGATGCTGCTGCCACCTCCACACTATGCCACCTTGCTATTCTTTGGTCTCCTGATGTTGTCGCCACCTCCACACTGTCATTGTGACACTCTGTGGCCTCTTCATGCTGCTGCCACCTCCACACTATGTCTCCTTGCCAGATTGTGGTATCCTCTTGCTGCCTCCACCTCCACACTGTAATTGTGCCACCCTGTGGCTTTCTGATGCTGCTTCCACCTCCACACTTGGTCATTGTGCCACTCTGTGGACTTCTCATGCTGTTCCAAGTCTTTCGGCCTGGCTGACATCATCATTTATTTGACCTTTCTTCTGATCTTTCATAAGGAAGGAAAAATGAGACGCACAATGGATCCTGTCTGTGTAAAAGCTGTAAGGCCTGTATGGTCCCATCAGAATTTGCTTGTGATTTGGTAGCTAAAAGCAGGAGTGGGTACAAAACACAGAAGACATGCAAATATCCCATTCATGTGTAATCCCTGTTTTGGATCCACTCCTTTTTTTTGGGCATTAGCAATACTGATGGAGTCCTGACCAAATGCTGACCGAGTGAAGGCGGATGCTCAACAGAGGGGATCCGTTTTTTGTGAGTTATTGTTCTGAGGGATAAGAGGAAGGGCAAAACAATCAGTGACGTCAACACAAACTTACTGCTGACACCCTCTCCACTCTGTCGGGGGGCTTTACTTGTATAAGCATTTAATAGAACAAGTTCTGTAGAGATCTATGTGGAATCAGCTGACGACGGTGTAAAAGGAGTGCACTTCTTCTTTGAGTTGTTTCCCATTTGATTTATTGGGTCAGTATTGGCCCCATGACTGCCCAAAAAAGTCAAGTGTGCAGTGATTGGAAGAGTGAAGCCTGTCATCTGCATGTCATACGGACTCACTGTATTATTTCACTTCCAGAGCAGACTCCCTATGTGTGTTACTGCAAGGCACAGTGTTCTACTCTACTATAAAGGCTCCCTGAAACCAGGAAATAGCCATTGTTTTATGCGATTCGACGTATTAAACCAAAACCCCCCCAAAAGAAATTAAAAAATTAGACGAACTGGCAAATCGAATTTTTGAAAAATTCGCTCATCTCTACTGGTGGTTTAGCGGCCCCATCTCAGTGTCTTCTTCTGGTCACTCATGCAGACTGGTATGAGTCTCCCCCTCCAAGCATTGGTCCCCAACTTCAGAACACCAGAGGCTCTGACTGCTCTTTCTAGGGTGGAGTAAAGAAACTAAGCACAAACAGATACATTGTTACACTTTCTGTCTCTCATAGACTTACATGATGCTCAAAGGCAATGACACAAACAGTTTTTCAGTCATAGCAACATAGCTAAACCAGACATTCAAAAGGTCAGTCTATCTGGTTTTGGTGCCGTTTTCTCTACCAAACATGCTCTTCTTTAAACCCTATGGTAACTGTGGAAAATTACTAGGTTCTCATTTAAAGTCCCAAAAGTCTCAGAGTATTGATTAACTCTTTCTACAGAGCCTCGCAAATATAGTGCAAATGAACAGGATATATATTGCAACATATAAAATGCAGTTAACCTTTTCAAATGAAATGAAGTAAGACATTTATAATTTTGATAGGGGAAACAGGGGCAAATGTCCACAAATGTCCAGACTTCGCAGTACCCCTGCTCCAGGGCACTACACCAACTTCATAATGTAATAGTTGTTATGCAAGTAACCTTGATTAAAAATATTCTACCATTTTGAGTATACAAGTCCTTTGCAGACCTTTGTCTCTCTGATTACAGATGTCATACAAACCCTTTGTGTATACTGACCTTACAGTCATATGTAAATACCTTCCAGACACTTATAACTAAAAATAATTATAATGAATATAAAGAAAGCTTGGAGACAATTTTATTGCCTTATCCTTGTTTGGTTTAAAAGAAAAAATGTATTCAAAATTTGCCCACATAAAATTTTTCCTTTTTTTGCCTTCTTGACTGAAATCTAAATCTTATAAGAGGTCTAAACATTTTTTCTTCTTTTTACCACACATTCTTACAGTATATAACTGTCTTAGTTAATTCTAGTGAATTAAGCAGTGACTGTAAGCTCGAATTATACATAAAAATATCCAAATCTTATATTAATCAGATGGGGAAAGGACATTTGGTCTACAATTCATCTGGCATAATGTGCACCAGGAAGTATTAAATGTCAGTTTCCAACTAATTTCTGATGCTTCTAAGGTCAATGACCACAAAGAATGGTTTGTTCTGCTTTCCTTCAGTTAAAAAGAAACTTGTTCTTAATGCCTCTCCTGTCCCTCATCTCAATCAAAAGTCACAAAGAATGCTTGTCTTCCTTATGGTGAGAGCAGAATATCTTGATACATTTAGTTTCTGCTTTCAGAGAATATATTTTTGAACACATTTCCCAATGCTGATTTTCTTACAATAACAGAATGTTGGCAGTTAAACAGAAGGCCACATTCCAATCCATATAAAATGATATTTCCTATCACTTTGTGTTTACAGCAGACCTATATGTTTCCATAGTAAAATACTACAAACACACCTTGCATAGTATGATCCCACATCATACCCTCTAGCTCCTGTTCCCTATTTGCAAGGACTCCTCCAAACAAGCGACATTCATGCTGACTAGAGTTGAACGAACACCTGGAAGTTCGGGTTCGAGATGTTCGGCCGAACTTCCCGAAAATGTTCGGGTTCGGGATCCAAACTTCACCCCGAACTTCACCCCGAACTTCACCCCGAACCCGAACCCTATTGAAGTCAATGTGGACCCGAACTTTTGGGCACTAGAAAGGCTGTAAAATAGCCTAGGAAAAGGCTAGAGGGCTGCAAAAGGCAGCAAAATGTAGGTAAATCCCCTGCAAACAAATGTGGATAGGGAAATGACTTAATATAAAATAAATAAAGATTAACCAATATCAATTGGCAACTTGGAGGAGGAGGAGGTGGAATAGGAGGTTGGGATGGCATCAGGTGGGAATGCTATGGGAGTTGATGTTCTCATCACAGCCACAAAGGATTAATGTCTGCCTGCAGTGCCACAGGCCTCATTCACAGACTCAGGGCTATGGCACCCAGACGGAGGAGAGGTTCATTTAACTTTGGGTTGCCCTGCAAAATAATGGTAAAATGAAAGAGGATTCAATAAAGAAGTGCCCTGGAGTACAAGAACATATTGTTAAAGGGAGGTAGTTATAAATGTCTATTCTGTACAAGGGATGGACAGGTCCTGTGGGATCCATGCCTGGTTCATTTTTATGAACGTCAGCTTGTTCACGTTGGCTCTGGACAGGCGGCTTAGTTTGTCGGTAATGACGCCACCTGCCATGCTGAATACACGTTTAGACAAAACGCTGGCCGCCGGGCAGGCCAGCATCTCCAAGGCATAAAAGGCTAGCTCTGGCCGCGTGGACAATTTGGAGACCCAGAAGTTGAATGGGGCCAAAACAATCAGTCAGTATATGGAGGGGTGTGCCTCCTGCTAAAACATTCTATATCAGGTGGTGGTGCAGTTAGCTGTGGCGTGGAGACAAAACTTTTCCACATCTCTGCCTGCCATGCTAACCATGCCCTCAGAGGAGCTGGCCATGACACAGCTGCGTTGGCGACCTCTTGCTCCTCCTCTGCCTTCACCTTGGGCTTCAAATTGTTCCCCTGTGACATTTGGAAATGCTCTCAGTAGCGCGTTTACCAATGTGCGCTTGTACTCGCGCATCTTCCTATCACGCTCCAGTGCAGGAAGTAAGGTGGGCACATTGTCTTTGTACCGGGGATCCAGCAGGGTGGCAACCCAGTAGTCCGCACACGTTAAAATGTGGGCAACTCTGCTGTCATTGCGCAGGCACTGCAGCATGTAGTCGCTCATGTGTGCCAGGCTGCCCAGAGGTAAGGACAAGCTGTAATCTGTGGGAGGTGTATCGTCATCACCCTCCGTTTCCCCCCAGCCACACACCAGTGATGGGCCCAAGCTGCGTTGGGTGCCATCCCGCTGTGAACATGCTTCATCCTCATCCTCCTCCACCTCCAACTCGTCCTCCAGTAGTGGGCCCTGGCTGGCCACATTTGTACCTGGCCTCTGCTGATTGAAAAAAACCTCCCTCTGAGCCACTTCTAAGAGACTGGCCTGAAAGCGCGAAAAATTACCCCTCTTCCTCCTCCTCCTGGGCCACCTCCTCTTCCATCATTGCCCTAAGTGTTTTCTCAAGGAGACATAGAAGTGGTATTGTAACGCTGATAACGGCGTCATCGCCACTGGATATGTTGGTAGAGTACTCGAAACATCGGAACAGGGCACACAGGTCTCGCATGGAGGCCCAGTCATTGGTGGTGAAGTGCTGCTGTTCCGCTGTACGACTGACCCATGCGTGCTGCAGCTGAAACTCCACTATGGCCTGTTGCTGCTCGCACAGTCTCTCCAGCATGTGCAAGGTGGAGTTCCACCTGGTGGGCACGTCGCATATGAGGTGGTGAGCGGGAAGGCCGAAGTTACGCTGTAGCGCAGACAGGCGAGCAGCGCCAGGATGTAAACGCCGGAAGCGCGCACAGACGGCCCGCACTTTATGCAGCAGCTCTGACATATCGGGGTAGTTGTAGAGGAACTTCTGCACCACCAAATTCAGCACATGCGCCAGTCAAGGGATGTGCGTCAAACCGGGTAGTCCAAGAGCTGCGACGAGATTTCGCCCATTATCGCACACCACCAGGCCAGGCTTGAGGCCCACCAGCAGCAACCACTCGTCGATCTGTTGTTCAATACCCACAACTCCTGTGCGGTGTGGGGCCTGTCCCCCAAACAGATGAGTTTCAGAATGGCCTGCTGACGTTTACTCCGGGCTGTGCTGAAGTTGGTGGTGAAGGTGTGAGGCTGACTGGATGAGCAGGTGGAAGAAAAGGAGGAGGAAGCCGAGTAGGAGGAGGAGGCTACAGAAGGCAAAGAATGATGCCCTGCAATCCTTGGCAGCGGAAGTAATTCCGTCAAAGAACTCTCCGACTGTGGCCCAGCCGCCACTACATTTACCCAGTGTGCAGTTAGGGAGATATAGCGTCTCTGGCCGTGCTTACTGGTCCACGTGTCTGTGGTTAGGTGGACCTTGCCACAGATGGTGTTGCGCAGTGCACACTTGATTTTATTCGATACTTGGTTGTGCAGGGAAGTCACGGCTGTCGTGGAGAAGTAGTGGCGGCTGGGAACAACATACTGTGGGACAGCCATGGACATCAGCTGTTTGAAGCTGTCTGTGTCCACCAGCCTGAATGACAGCATTTCAAAGGCCAGTAGTTTAGAAATGCTGGCATTCAGGCCCAGGGCTCGAGGGTGGCTAGGAGGGAATTTACGCTTTCTCTCCAAGGTTTGTGAGATGGAGAGCTGAACGCTGCCGTGTGACATGGTGGAGATGCTTGGTGATGCAGGTGGTGGTGTCGGTGGCACATCCTCTGTTTGGTGGGCGGCAGGTGCCAACGTTCCTCCCGAGGCGGAGGAAGAGGCCGAGGCAGCAGCAGAAGAGGGAGCAGGGGGAGCCTGAGTGTGTTCCTTGTTTTTAAGGTGTTTACTCAACTGCAGTTCATGCTTTGCATGTAGATGCCTGGTGATACAGGTTGTGCTAAGGTTAAGAACGTTAATGCCTCGCCTCAGGCTCTGATGGCAGAGCGTGCAAACCACTCGGATCTTGTCATCAGCCCATTGTTTAAAGAAGTGCCATGCCAGGGAACTCCTTGAAGCTGCCTTTGGGGTGCTTGGTCCCTGGTGGCTTTGGCCAGTAGCAAGCGAACTCTCTTGGTGGCAGTTGTTCTGCTTTTGCCCCCTGCTTCCTCTTTTGATACGCTGTTGGCTCGGTCTCGCCACTGCCTCTTCCTCTGAACTATGAAAGTCAGTGGCACAACCTTCATTCCATGTGGGGTCTAAGACCTCATCATCCATTGTATCGTTTTCCACACAGTCTTCCTCCCTGACCTCCTGTTCGGTCTGCACACTACAAAAAGACGCAGCAGTTGGCACCTGTGTTTCGTCATCATCAGAGACGTGCGGACTCCGATGAGGTTGTATTCCCATGTCCTCATCATCAGGAAACATAAGTGGTTGTGCATCAGTGCATTCTATGTCTTCCACCACTGGGGAAGGGCTAGGTGGATTCCCTTGGGAAACACTGCCAGCAGAGTCTTCAAACAGCATAAGAGACTGCTGCATAACTTGAGGCTCAGACAGTTTCCCTGATATGCATGGCGGTGATGTGACAGACTGATGGGCTTGGTTTTCAGGGGCCACCTGTGCGCTTTCTGCAGAAGACTGGGTGGGAGATAATGTTGTGAACGTGTTGGATCCACTGTCGTCCACCCAATTGTCTAGTGCCTGTACTTGCTCAGGCCTTACCATCCTTAGAACAGCAGTGGGCCCCACCAAATATCGTTGTAAATTCTGGCCGGTTCTGGAACCTGTGGTAGTTGGCTCACTAGGACGTGTGGCTGTGGCAGAACAGCCACGTCCTCTCTCAGCACCAGAGGGTCCATTAACAACACCTCCGTGACCCTTACTAGATATTTTCCTCATTGTTACCGTTCATCACAAGAAGAAAAAAATTATTTGCCCCATTGTATTGAATTCAAATTAAGGCCGTTTTTTTACAGGCACCAAACACTATCTGGCTATCTATTTATGTACCGTATTACACTAATCCAGGCACAGCAGTAACCACAGATTTAGGGGAATATCAATTGTCGGCCTAGTATTTAGGCCCTGGATAAAAGTTACCTTTTTACGGACAGATTTACACTTTGAGATACACAGTAGCGTGTGAACAATATATAGGATTATGCTTTCAGCAATTGTATTTTAACACTTTGTGTAATATACCCTTTAATGGAAAGAAATACACTTGGAGATGCACGCTGAGTGTAATATACCCTTTAATGGACAGATTTACACTTGGCCAGCAAACAGCTGGAACACCAGATTTTGGGTATTGCTATTTTGGCAATTGAATTTCACCCCAGAAAATAATATATCCTTTGACTGACACTATTAAACTTGGCCAGCCACAGCTGAAACCACTGATTTATGGTATTGCTATTTTCGCAATTGAATTTCACCCCAGAAAAAAATAAATCCTTTGCCAGAAACTATTAAACTTGGCCAGTCACACCTGGAACACCAGATTTACTGTATTTCTATTTTGGCAACTGAATTTCACCGCAGAAAATAATAAATCTTTTGACGGACACTATTAAACTTGGCCAGCCACTGCTGGCACACCAGATTTAAGGTACTGCTATTTTGACAATTGAATTTCACCCCAGAAAAAAAATCTATCCTTTAGCAGACACTATTAAACTTGTCTAGTCACAGCTGGAACACCAGATTTACTGTATTTCTATTTTGGCGACTGAATTTTACCGCAGAAAATAATAAATCCTTTGACAGACACTATTAAACTTGGCCAGCCACTGCTGGAACACCAGATTTACGTTATTTTCTATTTTTGCAACTGAATTTCACCCCATAAAGAAATATATCCTTTGCCATGCATTATTAAACTTTGCCAGCCACAGCTGAAACCACTGAATTATGGTATTGCTATTTTGGCAATTGAATTTCACCCCAGAACAAAATATATGTTTTGGCGGACACTATTATAGTTTTGCCAGCCACTGCTGGGACACTAGATCTACGGTATTGCTATTTTGGCAATTGAATTTCACCCTAGAAAAAAATATATCCTTTGCCGGACACTATTAAACTTGACCAGCCACAGCTGAAACCACTGATTTATGGTATTGCTATTTTAGCAATTGAATTTCACCCTAGAAAAAAATATATACTTTGCCGAACACTATTAAACTTGTCCAGTCACAGCTGGAACACCAGATTTACGATATTTCTATTTTTGCAACTGAATTTCTCTGCAGAAGATAATATATCCTATGAAGGACACTATGAAACTTAACAAGTCACAGCTGGAACACCAGATTTACGGTATTGCTATTTTGGCAATTAAACTTCACCCCAGAACAAAATATATCCTTTGCCTGACACGATTAAACTTTGCCAGCCACTGCTGGGACACCAGATTTAGGGGATTGCTATTTTGGCAATTGAATTTCACCACAGAAAAAAATCTATCCTTTGCCAGACAGCAGACAGTATTACACTTGGCTATCCACAGCTGGAACACCAGATTTAGGGGATTGCTATTTTGGCAATGGAATTTAACCCCTCAATAAAATATAGAAATTTCTATCCTGAGTTTCTAGGGGTGACATTAAGCACAACCAAGCCCCTGATGTAGGATATAGCAAAAAAAAAAAAACTAGTATTGATGGATTGATGGACTTGGTGGCAGCTTGTGCTGGTGCACCACAAGACACAAAATGGCTGCCGATCACCCCAGAAAAAAGTGATAGAAAAACGCTCTGTGCAGCCTAAAAACCGGTTAGCAATTAACCAGCAGAAGTTCAATCATTCACAGCTGTAGATCGATCATTTCATTAGGTGTTTTTGCTGAGTTTTCCCTGCCTAATCTCGCCCTCACAGCAGCTGCGTCCTATCCCTACACTAATCAGAGCAGAGTGACGTGCGGCGCTACTTGACTCCAGATTAAATAGAGGCTGGGTCACATGTTGCACTTGGCCAATCACAGCCATGCCATTAGTAGGCATGGCTGTGATGGCTTCTTAGGGAAAGAAGTAAAGCCCTTCAGAAAGCGGGAAGAAATCGCTGAACAACGGACTCGAACCCGAACTTTTTTGAAAATGTTCGAGTCCGTTTCCGGGTGCAGATCAACCCAAAATTCGGTACGAACCCGAACTATATATTTCGGGTTCTCTCATCCCTAATGCTGACTATGTGTAGTATTGACAGCACGCAGACCAAACAGTGATCTATTATGGTCAATGCAATAGATAAGCAAGTTTCCCAAGAAATTTGATTAGTTACGAATACATTTGTAACAAATCACTATAAATCAGGTGTACTCAGGTGTCAGACCGCCCCTCAAGAATATGTAGGTCATCAGTATTTAAATCTCGGAAAACCCTTTTAACTATATGAGGCATACTTTGAACAGAACTCTCAACCAGCTGCTTGCAAAACTACAACTACCAGCATGCTAAGAGTTGTTGTTTTGCAATGGTTGGTGTGTAAAGGAAGAACACACTGTCCTTTGTAAATAACTCATGATGGTTGAGCAGCCCTCAAATACATTTTAAATCAGAACTCAGAAAGAAGCCGATGGATACACCTCATCTCACCTTAGTAAAATACTGTAACTTGGGAACAATCTTTAGACAAAAGCTAAGCAGACAATAAGGAAAATTATACCTGGTATCTAAGTAGAAAATCTGTCTGTAAACAAGCATAATATGTTGATCACTAGTGATGAGTGGCAGCGGCAATATTCGAATTTGCAAAATTTCGCGAATATTTGGTAGAATATACGTCATATATTCTCGAATTCGCAGTAATTTTCTTGATTGCGAAAATCGGCTATGTTATATGCTCGTAATGCGCGCACAATATAGGCTTGGGTCACTATAGCTACATTTTTCAAGCTGCTAGAAGTTTCCTGAGACTGGAGAAAATGGTTGGCACAGCAGAACATTACAATAGCTTTAAATGCAGATAGAGTGCTCCGATATATTCGCAATTGCGCAAATCAGCAATTAGTGATGCCCATATTTTTGCGCAATACATGCAACTTCACATTTTAGCAGGACTGACTACATATTAGTGATTGGTGCACTAAGTATTGTTTTGAACTTGTGACATCACAGCACTATGTATGCAGCATGTATGTATGGACAGCAGAACCTATCACACTACCTAACACCCTGCACTGGAACCTATCAGCTACACTATATCATGATCAGACCTACACTGACTATCTCCCACTAACTATCTGTAATATATATGTAAGCTAGCTAACTAACTAACTAAACTAACTAACTAAACTAACTATCTAAGGTAATGACACAGCAAAGTACAGAGCACAGCAATGACACTGCTGTCTCTCTCAGAACTGCAAAAGCTGCAGAAAATGGCTGCTGGGGAGTTTCTTATATAGTAAGGAGTAGGCAACTTTCCTATTTGTTGCTAGGGGTGTTGCTAAGCTCAGACAAAGACATTGTAGCCTTCTCATTGGCCCACAAGCAAGAAGCAGGGAGGGATCATGGGTGCAGAGGGAAAAAAGATCTAGAATATTCACAAATACGAATATATAGCACTATATTCTAAATCGTCACAAATTCTCGAAGTGGCGATATTTGCGATTAAAATTCGCTATGCGAATATTCGCACCCAACACTACTAGTGAAGGCAGCTGGATTCTGGACATATACAAGTGTATATGAGGTATGTATATGTGTATATGAGGTATGTATATGAGGTCTGTTTTAGAATGCTCTGCAGTCTGCACCACTAATTGAAGTAGAGACAGTGACTAAGTGGACTTTTCTGAAGTGTCTTCTTCACTATAGCAAAAGCAGGTGCACTCTGCAGCAATACTAAACCCTCACACTGATAAAATTGAGGGGTTAGTTCGACATATCCTACTAGGAGGACATGTCTTAAGCTCGGACACCACGGCAAGGTCCCTCAAGTAGCCCGAGGCCCTACCACTCAACCTACCTGAGCCGTATGGGCGATACCAGGAGCCGTTTGGCATTACGGGAGCGTAAGGCCTGACTCACAGAAAGCTCACCAGTGACCTCCAGCATGTAACCATGCTTGCAATGGGAGGTGGGAGGTGCCTGTGAGCCCCACCCGAGACCAGCTGATATGGCCCAGAGCCTACGAGGTGCACCTGAATGTAGCCTGTAGATGAAAAGCAGGCACATTTAAATCGGAGTTTATACACCTCCAAACATATTATACAATCCATTAGAAAACGTGGTGTGGTGTTTAACAAGCAGGATATGCTCAACCCGTATGCAGTTGTGCATGTATCTAGGGGAGCACATCCCGCACTTGTAGTCCGTTGCTAGGGGCAATCAACAGCAAAAAATGCATACAATGGAAGATGCCAGCAACGGACTACAAGTACCACAATAACCATCCTACATACGATAGCGATAATGTGGATGTGGAGAACAATCAAAAACATAAACATAGCAAAAGCAGGTGCACTCTGCAGCAATACTAAACCCTCACACTGATAAAATTGAGGGGTTAGTTCTACATATCCTACTAGGAGGACATGTCTTAAGCTCGGACACCACAGCAAGGTCCCTTAAAGGGCTTCTGTCACCCCCACTGACGAATTTTCACTAGCTGACATTAGCTACTTGCTAATGTCAGCTGAGTTCAAACATATGTTTAATATCTTTTTTTCTGTTTGCAATCTTCTTAAAAACTTACTTTTGTCATATGTAAATTAGCTTCGCTACCAGCAAGTTGGGCGGTAGCCGCCGCATCTTCATGGCCTTGGAACGCCCCCTCTTCTTTTGATAGACAGGGCCAGCGTGCTCTCCTCCTCTCGCTGGCCCTGTCTGCAGTCTCGGTCTTTAGTCGGCGCAGGCGCTCTGAGTGAAGGACGCTCGCTTAGGCGCTCCGTCCTCAGTGCGCCTGCGCCGATGACGTCAGCGCTACACCCGGAAGAGAAGACGCCGGCATCCCCGGTAAAGAGCAGGCGATGCCGGCGTCTTTTCTTCCGGGTGTAGCGCTGACGCCATCGGGCGCAGGCGCACTGAGGACGGAGCGCCTAAGCGAGCGTCCTTCACTCAGAGCGCCTGCGCCGACTAAAGACCGAGACAGCGCAGGCGCGGGATTGCAGCTGCAGACAGGGCCAGCGAGAGGAGGAGAGCGCGCTGGCCCTGTCTATCAAAAGAAGAGGGGGCGTTCCAAGGCCATGAAGATGCGGCGGCTACCAGCAAGTACCCGCCCAACTTGCTGGTAGCGAAGCTAATTTACATATGACAAAAGTAAGTTTTTAAGAAGATTGCAAACAGAAAAAAAGATATTAAACATATGTTTGAACTCAGCTGACATTAGCAAGTAGCTAATGTCAGCTAGTGAAAATTCGTCAGTGGGGGTGACAGAAGCCCTTTAAGTAGCCCGAGGCCCTACCACTCAACCTACCTGAGCCGTATGGGCAGGGCAGTTTCTAGGGAAATTTACCAACAGGGCGAAAATCAAAAAAGCGCCCCCCCCCCCTTCCAGATTGTGGCCGGATCTCTGCCGTACCCCATTGTAGTTCATTGGGGCGGCGGGCATTCAGTCTGCATCCAGCAGTGCCGGATCCAGTGAATTTTGGCAGGCTGTTCTCTGCCGGAACAGCCTGCCAGAATCACTAACGCAGTTGTGAAAGTAGCCTAATGCAGCCCCACAACATACCTCTTACATCCAGTGACGTCTCCTGTGATGTAGATGTTCTCTTTCTTTATCTTCTCCATTCAGATCAGACCACCATGATGATTTCTTTCAGCCATCTCTTCTCTCTGCAGAGTTTGACAGACATCTTAGTTTCCTACTTTTCCATCATGCACCCCCAAAACTATACTGCATAAACTGATAAACCCCCTGAAAATACTAGTTACACACAGAAAGCCCCCCTTTTAATAATTATTGGAACACAATGCTCTAAAAAAAACTGCACACAGGAAATAGTGTCCCTGATACCAATAGTGTAACCATAATGTCCCCAAAAATAACTGTGCTAAGCTGATACTGTGCCAGGGTGCCCCCACAGTAATAGTGCTCCCCAAAATCACAACTATAGTAATAATTCTGTGCCAGAATGCACTTAGTAGTAGTAGTGCTCCTACAGTGCCCCCAACAGTAATTGTGTCCCAGAAGTAATAATGCTCCCATAGTCCCCCAGTTGTAATAAAGCCCACCATAATGCCCCTGTAGTAATAATTCTCTTTATAATGTGTGACAGTAGAAACCCCCCTATAATGTGCGCCAGTACAAAAATGCCTTGCTGTGTGTCAGTAAAAAATAAAATAAAAACATCATCTCTTAGTGTCCCCAGTAGAGCCAATGTCCCCAGAGTGCCCTCATGTGTTCCAATGACCCGTACTGTGTGCCACTACAAAAACACTTAGTGCCCCCAGTTGAGCTTAGGTGCCCATAGTGCCCCTTTAATTTGTGCCAGGATAAAATACTCCTATATAGTGCCCCAGAAGATGCCCCATAGTGCTCCTCCCTGTCCCCATAGTGTCCTCCATAATGTGCCAGTATAAAATGCCCCTATAGACTGCCCCACATAGATGCCCCCATAATGTTCCTCTCCGCCTTCCCCAGAGTGGCACCAAAATGGGTGCTAGTATTAAATGCCCCTATATAATGCCCCCATAGTGCTCTTTTCCCCACTTCTCCATAGTGCACCCCCATAATGCGTGCCAGTAAATAGGGCCCCAGTAAATGCCCCCATAGTGCTCCTTCACCCCCACTTCTCCATAGAGCCCCCATGAGTGCCAGTATATAGGGCCTCCAGTAGATGCCCCCATAGTGCTCCTTTCCCTCCACTTCTCCATAGAGCCCCCCAATAATGTGTGTCAGTACATAGGGCCCCTAGTAGATGCCCCCATAGTGCTCCTTCCCCTCTTCTCCATAGTGCCCCCATAATGTGCCAGTATATATGGCCCCCATGGTGCTTTCCCCTCTTCTCCATAGTACCCCCTCATATTGTGCCAGTATATTGGGCCCCCACAGTGCTTCCTCACTTCTCCATAGTGCCCCCATATTGTAGTAGTATATAGGGCCCCCATAGTGCTTCCCCCTCTTCTCCATAGTGCCCCCCCATATTGTAGCAGTATATAGGGCCCCCATAGTGCTTCCCCCTCTTCTCCATAGTGCCCCCCATATTTTAGCAGTATAAAGGGCCCCCATAGTGCCCCCCCATATTGTGCCTGTATATAGGGCCCCCATAGTGCTTCCCCTCTTTTCCATAGTACCCCCCCCCATTATATGCCAGTATATAGGGCCCCCACCCCCCTTCTTACCACAGTATACTATAAATAAAAACAATAAACTCATATACTTACCTTATGCTGCTGTCAGTGATGCGATGCAGGCCTCTTCCGGCCTGTGTCCCGCGCTGTACGATTCAGGCGGCGCGATGATGTCATCGCGCCGCCTGTGCCAGCAACTGATAGGCTACAGGCACTAAGCCTGTAGCCTATCAGAGGACTGGGCAAGGGAGACGCCTCTCCCCTGCTCCTCCGCACAATTCATCTGTATCGCTGTCCTGAGGACGGCGATACAGATGAATATGGAGATGAACGCTTCCACAGAGAAAGCGCTCATCTCCACTCCTGCTGCCTCCAGACATAAAGGGCCCCCCTCCGGCCCTGGACCCTGCTGATGGCGCCCCCCTCTTCTGTCCATAGTGATGTGCCCCGTGCGGTCGCACCCCTCGCCCGCCTCTAGAAACGGCCCTGCGTATGGGCAATACCAGGAGCCGTTGGGCATTACGGGAGCGTAAGGCCTGACTCACAGACAGCTCACCAGTGACCTCCAGCATGTAACCATGCTTGCAATGGGAGGTGGGAGGTGCCTGTGAGCCCCACCCGAGACCAGCTGATATGGCCCAGAGCCTACGAGGTGCACATGAATGTAGCCTGTAGATGAAAAGCAGGCACATTTAAATCGGAGTTTATACACCTCCAAACATATTATACAATCTATTAGAAAAAGTGGTGTGGTGTTTAACAAGCAGGATATGCTCAGCCCGTATGCAGTTGTGCATGTATCTAGGGGAGCACATCCTGCACTTGTAGTCCGTTGCTAGGGGCAATCAACAGCAAAAAATGCATACAATGGAAGATGCCAGCAACGGACTACAAGTACCACAATAACTATCCTACATACGATAGCGATAATGTGGATGTGGAGAACAATCAAAAACATAACTATAGCAAAAGCAGGTGCACTCTGCAGCAATACTAAATCCTCACACTGATAAAATTGAGGGGTTAGTTCGACATGTCCTACTAGGAGGACATGTCTAGTAGGATATGTCGAACTAAACCCTCCATTTTATCAGTGTGAGGGTTTAGTATTGCTGCAGAGTGCACCTGCTTTTGCTATGGTTATGTTTTTGATTGTTCTCCACATCCACATTATCGCTATCGTATGTAGGATGGTTATTGTGGTACTTGTAGTCCGTTGCTGGCATCTTCCATTGTATGCATTTTTTGCTGTTGATTGCCCCTAGCAACGGACTACAAGTGCAGGATGTGCTCCCCTAGATACATGTACAACTGCATACGGGTTGAGCATATCCTGCTTGTTAAACACCACACCACTTTTTCTAATGAATTGTATAATATGTTTGGAGGTGTATAAACTCCGATTTAAATGTGCCTGCTTTTCATCTACAGGCTACATTCAGGTGCACCTCGTAGGCTCTGGGCCATATCAGCTGGTCTCGGGTGGGGCTCACAGGCACCTCCCACCTCCCATTGCAAGCATGGTTACATGCTGGAGGTCACTGGTGAGCTGTCTGTGAATCAGGCCTTACGCTCCCGTAATGCCCAACGGCTCCTGGTATCGCCCATACGGCTCAGGTAGATTGAGTGGTAGGGCCTCGGGCTACTTGAGGGACCTTGCCGTGGTGTCCGAGCTTAAGACATGTCCTCCTAGTAGGATATGTCGAACTAACCCCTCAATTTTATCAGTGTGAGGGTTTAGTATTGCTGCAGAGTGCACCTGCTTTTGCTATGTTTATGTTTTTGATTGTTCTCCACATCCACATTATTGCTATCGTATGTAGGATGGTTATTGTGGTACTTGTAGTCCGTTGCTGGCATCTTCCATTGTATGCATTTTTTGCTGTTGATTGCCCCTAGCAACGGACTACAAGTGCAGGATGTGCTCTCCTAGATACATGCACAACTGCATACGGGTTGAGCATATCCTGCTTGTTAAACACCACACCACTTTTTCTAATGGATTGTATAATATGTTTGGAGGTGTATAAACTCCGATTTAAATGTGCCTGCTTTTCATCTACAGGCTACATTCAGGTGCACCTCGTAGGCTCTGGGCCATATCAGCTGGTCTCGGGTGGGGCTCACAGGCACCTCCCACCTCCCATTGCAAGCATGGTTACATGCTGGAGGTCACTGGTGAGCTGTCTGTGAGTCAGGCCTTACGCTCCCGTAATGCCCAACGGCTCCTGGTATCGCCGCATACGGCTCAGGTAGGTTGAGTGGTAGGGCCTCGGGCTACTTGAGGGACCTTGCCGTGGTGTCCGAGCTTAAGACATGTCCTCCTAGTAGGATATGTCGAACTAACCCCTCAATTTTATCAGTGTGAGGGTTTAGTATTGCTGCAGAGTGCACCTGCTTTTGCTATGTTTATGTTTTTGATTGTTCTCCACATCCACATTATTGCTATCGTATGTAGGATGGTTATTGTGGTACTTGTAGTCCGTTGCTGGCATCTTCCATTGTATGCATTTTTTGCTGTTGATTGCCCCTAGCAACGGACTACAAGTGCAGGATGTGCTCTCCTAGATACATGCACAACTGCATACGGGTTGAGCATATCCTGCTTGTTAAACACCACACCACTTTTTCTAATAGATTGTATAATATGTTTGGAGGTGTATAAACTCCGATTTAAATGTGCCTGCTTTTCATCTACAGGCTACATTCAGGTGCACCTCGTAGGCTCTGGGCCATATCAGCTGGTCTCGGGTGGGGCTCACAGGCACCTCCCACCTCCCATTGCAAGCATGGTTACATGCTGGAGGTCACTGGTGAGCTGTCTGTGAGTCAGGCCTTATGCTCCCGTAATTTCCAACGGCTCCTGGTATCCCGCATACGGCTCAGGTAGGTTGAGTGGTAGGGCCTCGGGCTACTTGAGGGACCTTGCCGTGGTGTCCGAGCTTAAGACATGTCCTCATAGTAGGATATGTCGAACTAACCCCTCAATTTTATCAGTGTGAGGGTTTAGTATTGCTGCAGAGTGCACCTGCTTTTGCTATGTTTATGTTTTTGATTGTTCTCCACATCCACATTATCGCTATCGTATGTAGGATGGTTATTGTGGTACTTGTAGTCCGTTGCTGGCATCTTTCATTGTATGCATTTTTTGCTGTTGATTGCCCCTAGCAACAGACTACAAGTGCAGGATGTGCTCCCCTAGATACTTGCACAACTGCATACGGGTTGAGCATATCCTGCTTGTTAAACACCACACCACTTTTTCTAATGGAGTGTCTTCTTCACTCCCTTCACAGAGTACAGAAGTAGGCAGTCATGAGCCCCAGTTATAACTGGCCCTAGGAATTTTGCATATAAAGTAGCACTGTTTTATTTCAGTGGTGTTTTGCAAACTTGAAATAGAAACATATTTGTGTGTCAAAATATGGTATTGAACTACTTTTTTGAGAAATTGGGTTCTTCACCAAATTAGAGCTAAGCTAATTAGCTCTAATTTGATTAATAACGCCACTTTCTGAATAAACTAATTCAATACCATATGGCAACATGTTAGCAAAGCCCTTAAGAGGTTTAAATCCTCATCACAACCATTGGGTGGTTGCACATAGACATACAAACCGGATTCCAAAAAAGTTGGGACACTATACAAATCGTGAATAAAAACTGAATGCAATGATGTGGAGGTGCCAACTTCTAATATTTTATTCAGAATAGAACATAAATCACAGAACAAAAGTTTAAACTAAGAAAATGTACCATTTTACGGGAAAAATATGTTGATTCAGAATTTCATGGTGTGAACAAATCCCCAAAAAGTTGGGACAAGGCCATTTTCACCACTGTGTGGCATCTCCCCTTCTTCTTACAACACTCAACAGACGTCTGGGGACCGAGGAGACCAGTTTCTCAAGTTTAGAAATATGAATGCTCTCTCATTCTTGTCTAATACAGGCCTCTAACTGTTCAATCGTCTTGGGCCTTCTTTGTTGCACCTTCCTCTTTATGATGCGCCAAATGTTCTCTATAGGTGAAAGATCTGGACTGCAGACCGGCCATTTCAGTACCTGGATCCTTCTCCTACGCAGCCATGATGTTGTGATTGATGCAGAATGTGGTCTGGCATTATCTTGTTGAAAAATGCAGGGTCTTCCCTGAAAAAGATGACGTCTGGATGGGAGCATATGTTGTTCTAGAACCTGAATATATTTTTCTGCATTGATGGTGCCTTTCCAGACATGCAAGCTGCCCATGCCACAAGCACTCATGCAACCCCATACCATCAGAGATGCAGGCTTCTGAACTGAGCGTTGATAACAACTTGGGTTGTCCTTGTCCTCTTTGGTCCGGATGACATGGCGCCACAGATTTCCAAAAAGAACTTCGAATCGTGACTCGTCTGACCACAGAATAGTCTTCCATTTTGCCACACTCCATTTTAAATGATCCCTGGCCCATTGAAAACGCCTGAGCTTGGGGATCTTGTTTAGAAATGGCTTCTTGTTTGCACTGTAGAGTTTCAGCTGGCAACGGCGGATGGCACAGTGGATTGTGTTCCCTGACAATGGTTTCTGGAAGTATTCCTGAGCCCATTATGTGATTTCCTTTACAGTAGTATTCCTGTTTGTGGTGCAGTGTCGTTTAAGGGCCCGGAGATCACGGGCATCCAGTATGGTTTTACGGCCTTGACCCTTATGCATAGAGATTGTTCCTGATTCTCTGAATCTTCGGATGATGTTATGTACAGTTAATGATGATAGATGCAAAGTCTTTGCAATTTTTCGCTGGGTAACACCTTTCTGATATTGCTCCACTATCTTTCTGCGCAACATTGTGGGAATTGGTGATCCTCTACCCATCTTGGCTTCTGAGAGACACTGCCACTCTGAGAAGCTTTTTATACCCAATCATGTTGCCAATTGACCTAATTAGTGTTAATTGGTCTTCCAGCTCTCCGTTATGCTCAAATTTACTTTTTACAGCCTCTTATTGCTACTTGTCCCAACTTTTTGGGGATTTGTTGACACCGTGAAACTTTGAATCAACATATTTTTCCTTTAAAATGATACATTTACTCGGATTAAACGTTTGATCTGTCATCTATGTTCTATTACAAATAAAATATTGACATTTGCCATCTCCACATTATTGCATTCAGTTTTTATTCACAATTTGTTTAGTGTCCCAACTTTTTTGGAATCCGGTTTGTATAAAGGATAGATATTTTGTGACATAATATCCCAAAATAATTTTTTGAAAAGCTGGTTATATGGGTTGAATAGAAAGTGCTAATAATCACCTATATTGTACCAAGTTTGCTTTAATTGGATGACATTTTGAGTGGGTACAGTTACTCACAGTTGCTGCAATTCTTGGGTAGGGGCATACAACATGACTGAAGTGACTAAGACTTGAACTGTCTTGAACTGTGTGGCCATTCAAGCCTCAACAGTATTCAACACACTCATTAAAAGCTGATATTCCACTGTTCATTGCTAATGGCCGTGCGGTAACCCATAAAACTGCCCAGCCATTACCACTGAACATACTAAAATCAAGTGAAAAGCATACTTGAAAAGCACACTTTACCAATGGGATTTTCCCACTATAGATATGTATAGCATATCTGATCCATACAACAAAAATTAACCATATGTAGGTGCATTAAACACTTGAACAAAATATATGATTATGTATTTTGTTGCAGTATATTCAAGATAATTGCATTATTATCATTGTTTTGTTTTTTCAGTTGGCATTTGCAATTTCTTATTCTCTTATTCTCGAGAAAATAAAGGGTTATAATGCCAGGCCCTGTTGAGCCTGAGCAGGAACGTGATTTAAAGTCTCCAAATGATGGAAAGGTTTTCAGAAATAGGTTTAGAGAGGTCCAATCTCAGGGAGATTGAGTGTGAAATAATTGAACTTGCTGCCATTCTCACTCCTGTGTATTTATATGTTAATCGTATACCTTACAAGATTCTCATAGAGTAAAAGGAGCTCAGCCAGACTGGAGAAGGGGATTGGTTTAGTGCAGAGCAAAAGCTTTTCCCATTAAACCATAGATGCACACAGGCTGCATTCATTTTTGGCTCAAACATTATCTTCTATTTATGTGGAATATTTTTTTATGCTTTTCCACAATACAAATACCATATATTACCAGTGCGTGCAATTTATTAACTTAGGGCATTACAACACAGATAAGTTTACTAATTGAAATGTACATGCTACTACTAGTCATATTTGACATTCACTAGAAATATGAACCCTATCCTCAAATTCATGAATGCTATTAGAGATGAGTGAAGTTCTCCAAAATTTGATTCAGCTGCTTCGCCAAATTTTACAAAAAATTAGCTTTGTGATAATTACTTTGTCACAAAGCGCATTTCTTTGTAAATAGCGGGTGCAATGACAGGGAACGGCAATTGTGCCTCCCCTGTCATTGAACCCTTCAGATGCCCCGTTTATTGCCAATCGCAGCATCTGAGATCCATATTAAAGCATTTTACTGTTTGCAAATTAGCCTCCTCCATTTGATCGGGAAGAGGCTGCTTTGGCCATCTTGTTTGAAGATCCAGCAAGAAATCTCGTGCTGTGCTTGATGACATCACGTGGGCAGGCGTGGTGAAGACATACATTACCACGAGCGAGATTTTGCATGTGATCTTCAAGCAAGATGGCTGTGGTGGCCTCTTCACGTTCAAATGAATGAGGAAAGTATGATTTTTTAAATTGTTACCGCCATTTCAGAGAAAATTTATTCATTACCACAAAGCACGAGTTTTCTAATTTTTCCTGAAATTCGGACCGAAGTCCACTTTGTGAACTTCGATTCTCTCCACACTAAATACCATATACATTTCAGCATTGGTTTGGAATCTTGTCATATGGAAAAATTATGACATACTGTACAGAAGGACGTGATCCTTAGAAATGGAATATAGCATTATAACTAGTTTAGGTGGAGAGTTAATTGTTGGAACATGGATGTATTTTATTATTTCATTTGAATCAGTATTTTGGTGGGGAAAAAAATGAAAATTTTGACACATGCCATTTTCACCTTTTGTATTTTACGTTAGTTTTGCACCATTGAAAAGTAAGCATAGTTAGCTAGTCTAGAAGTTGTAGGTCAAAAATATTAAATGCAACATTTTAAAAAGTTGCCACAAATATCCAAACCCACTTCAGTAGGGGAGTGCTGCAACAACCGGAAACGTGCAATGTTTGATAAATTTGGGGGAAATTATTGCGAGGCAGACTCCAGCAAAACTTCACTGTTTTGGTTCATGTGCATAACCTCCAAGTAGTACAGTCATATTCCAACCTCCATAGAGTTCTATGGAGTCCTAATATACTGAAAGTCTGTATACCTACTATTTAATTTTGAGGTGTACACATTTTTTCCCATTGGATTTCATATGGATATGACTGATAACATACTTTGGCATCAATCAATAGAACATTGGCAGAGATACCACATGTACATATAGCACCATAGTATGGGGTTGCAGGACCTACATGTATGCATGAGGCCTAATCCACCTGAAATGTATCAGTTACAAGCCTTTCTATGATATAAATTAGATCATAATTCAACAGATCACTTGAATCGGTGGCAGATAGTTGGGAACGAGTGTTCGGAGGAATGTTCATTTATAGATCTACGATTCACAGACAACAAATTGGATATGGTCAAATACATGACGCCTTACAGTGAATCTTTTCCCAGAAAATTATATGTTAATATGCTCATCATCTCCTGCCTGCGGGTCAGATATCATGTTCTACATGCCAGGTTCCCTTTAAGTACAGTATTTTTTTCTTAAAAGAAGAAATATGTCTGCATATTCTATAGAAAAGGCAGCACCTGAAAAATCATTGTCAAGTGGTTTCTAACATCAGCATTTGTTTTCTAAAAGAAGATTATATCTGTCATTTTGTTTACACCCATTATGGTGAATATTGCTCTTGTGTTGCAATCATTACCAGCTTTCATAAAAACAGAGTGGCATAGAAAATGGTTTCTTCCATACTAGCGGGAATACCCAACAGTTAGAAACATCATTTTTAAGACACACTGCCTAATAAATTGCATATATGGCTATAGGGACACAAACTCTATTCATTTAAAGCCTAGGTAAGCCTGTAATGGAAGTCTGGTGCACTGACTCCACTAAAGATGGTGCATGGTTTATTTTACTAGTGGGAAATTTAGTTTATTTGTTCACATTTCCCAGACATAGTACCAATCAGTGTCATATTTTTGTACTGTACATGTGGGTTCAGTATTATAGTCTAGCACAAAGTTCACAATTCAGTTTCAACTATTAGTTGTTCCTTTTGCTAGCTGCACGTCATAAATATAATATATACATGATGTTTTCTATTGTATGATTATCTGCCATACTAAGGCTGAGTTCACGTCACAATTTATTTTTCCGTTCTTCTGAACCATCAGAAGAACAGGAAAATAAAGAAAAAACGGATGATATAAAAAAAATAGATCCTGAGCATCAGCTATGCACATTTGGCATCCTTCTTTTTTTTCTGTCTAAATTAACGGATCTCAGACGGAAATTGCTAAAACAGATGCCATGTGCATAACTGATGCTCAGGATCCATTTGTTTTTGTTTTTTACGGGATCCATTTTTTTCTTCTTATTTCTGATGGATAAGAGGAACTGGAAAAATAAATAATGATGTGAACTCACTTTAAATCATACAAAACCCCACTTATAGGGATTATTCTGTTTCATCATTTTCATAGTGATCTGGCTGCTGCTTATTAAACAATATTTATACCTACAGGACTGTCACATAACACTATAAGAACCTTCTTAGCATTTTGGCATATCCCAAAAATGTAATTTCCCCAAAAACACACCTCTTATTTCCGTTAACCTTAAGAAAGCACCATACCATCAATAAAGTCAATGTTTAAATGGCAAGTGTTCTTCATCATCTATATACCTATATAAGTTTCCTGCAGGACATCCCCTACATATGGGCCTCCTAGGCCAACTTGGAAATCCAAAATATTGTGTATCGACCCATGCTAGGTAATTTCTAATATTGTTGTTCCCGTGATTTTCCATAGAGTACCCTGAGAATGAATTTCTTCAGAAACTATATTTGTAAAGTAATGGTAAACAATAGACTTGTTCTTTAAATATGGGCATGTTCTCACTTTGGTTTACTTAAAGGTTTTTTTTGTACACCAAGAGGCATACAGTTGCATGAGCTTAATATGCCATAAAAGTTTTTGATGGGAAAAAATATTCATGTTCATTTGATCACGTTATAATTAATCCAGTAAGGAACGGAACCTGCACTCCTTGCGATGCAATAGTATATTCTTTATTCGCCACTCATAAAGAAAGGACGCGTGTTTCAGCACGTGCAAATGCCTTTGTCAAATACAATATATGTGAGCAGCAGAGCAGCAAAGTACATAAATGTGAACATAGGTGTGTATTTAAATACCCCTCCCTCGGTCACATGACCGGAGCCTTTCGGATCATGTGATTATGACATCACGTTAGCTAGGTAACTGGGATAGTTTACAAACACTATCACCAGTCTTACTCGGAAAATACAAGTGATAGCCATGATCCTCGGATCCTTTCAATAATCGCGGTAAGTGAATTCTCAATTACACTGCAGAGACACATTGCAAAGTATAAGGTACATAAATCAGGCAACAGAGATAAGTACGTAAAGCAATAATACATTTGTACTAAGTGTGGAGCATTAGAGAAAGCTGGTCATCGCATACTCATGATTTAACCCTTTGGGTGTCATCGTCTGTACGCAGTGAATCCAGAAAGCCTCACGTTTAAGCAACATCTCAACCCTATTTCCTCCCCTTCTAGGTGGCAAGACCTCTTCGATAATTTGAAAACGAAGTTGAGGCACATTGTGTCTCTGTTGATGGAAATGTAGTGGGGTGGGCAATAGGAGGTTTTCATTGCAGATTGTTGATTTGTGCTTCGCAAAGCAGTCTTTCATGTGCATCGTAGTCTCACCTACATAGCAGAGGCCGCATGGACACGTAAACAAATACACAATGAATGTGCTATTGCAGGTAAAATACCCCTTTATTGGGCTTTATTCCCCAGTATGTGGATGTGAAATATAGTGACCTTTTATTATGCTAGAACAGTGGATGCAGCTTAGACAAGAGAAAATGCCTTTCCTAACTGTGGACAATACCATTTGTCTGGGGCCCTTTCTGATGGTGCCAATATCCGCTCTGATGATTTTATCTCTTATGTTACAAGCCCGTTTGTAGCATAACATTAGGGGGCTTTGAAATTCTGGGATCTGTGGATAGGACCTGGTCATAGTGTTGAGCGAACAGTTCGAGCATCGTTCGGGTTCGTACCGAATTTTGGGGTGTCCGGGACCCGGACCCGAACCCGGACATTTTCAAAAAAGTTCGGGTTCGGGTTCGTCGTTCGGCATGTATTTAGGCGCATTTTGAAAGGCTGCAAAGCAGCCAATCAACATGCATCATACTACTTGCCCTAAGATGCCATCGCAGCCATGCCTACTATTGGCAAGGCTGTGATTGGCCGAGTGCAGCATGTGACTCAGCCTCTTTATAAGCTTGTGCGCACGTCGGGACGTGCTCACTCCCGATGTGAATAGAACAGGGATAGACGCAGCTGATGCTAGGGCGAGAATAGGCAGGGATAATTGAATAACTGGAAGCAAATTTCTCTCCTCCACCTGTGATTCATCTGAACAACTGCAGCTGAGCTGCTTTTTTGATAGGGATTGGCTATTTTTAGAGTGGCCAGAGTGATTTTTCCATCCACATGTACCTAGGCTGACCGCCGGCCGCCATTTTGCGACTTGTAGTGCTGCAGCAGAAGCTGCCACAGTGTGCATTCCAAAGCTCCAAACAAGTCAGACATCTACACCTGGGATTCAGACCAATAGCGATTTAGCAGCACAGTCCAAGGCTATTTTTTTAAAGGTTGTGCAGACCATTTTGTGGCACATGTTACTGGGCTGATAGGCGGCGGCCATCTTGGGACTAGTGCTGCAGCACAATCTCTCCCAACGTCCATTAATCACTTGTAATAGTGGTCTGTGCCATAGAAATCCTACATCAGGGACTTGGGTGTGCTTGTGTCACCCCTACTAATACCAGTCCACCTGTAATCCATACAGTCAAAAGACTGAAAGTATTCCAGTGAGGGAATTTTTTTTATTTAAAAAGGCCAAGTTAGTTTATCTGGCGTTCAATATACTAGATACAGTTAGGCCTATGTTTCATACATCTGGAATTAGCAAATTAATGTGCTGGGGTTGGGAAAACATATATGTACCCATACTAGAATCTGTCAAAGAAAGCGGTACTCACATATAACAGTCATTCCATCTGTAATCCATACAGTCAAAAGACTGAAAGTATTCCAGTGAGGGAATTTTTTTTATTTAAAAAAGGCCAAGTTAGTTTATCTGGCGTTCAATATACTAGATACAGTTAGGCCTGCGTTTCATACATCTGGAATTAGCAAATTAATGTGCTGGGGTTGGGAAAACATATATGTACCCATACTAGAATCTGTCAAAGAAAGCGGTACTCACATATAACAGTCATTCCATCTGTAATCCATACAGTCAAAAGACTGAAAGTATTCCAGTGAGGGATTTTTTTATTTAAAAAGGCCAAGTTAGTTTATCTGGCGCTCAATATACTAGATACAGTTAGGCCTGCGTTTCATACATCTGGAATTAGCAAACTAATGTGCTGGGGTTGGGAAAACATATATGTACCCATACTAGAATCTGTCAAAGAAAGCGGTACTCACATGTAACAGTCATTCCATCTGTAATCCATACAGTCAAAAGACTGAAAGTATTCCAGTGAGGGAATTTTTTTATTTAAAAAGGCCAAGTTAGTTTATCTGGCTTTCAATATACTATATACAGTTGGGCCTATGCTTTCATACATCTGGAATTAGCAAACTAATCTCCCAGGTTGGGAAAATATATATGTACCCATACTAGAATCTGTCAAAGAAAGCGGTACTCACATGTAACAGTCATTCCATCTGTAATCCATACAGTCAAAAGACTGAAAGTATTCCAGTGAGGGAATTTTTTTATTTAAAAAAGGCCAAGTTAGTTTATCTGGCGTTCAATATACTAGATACAGTTAGGCCATGCGTTTCATACATCTGGAATTAGCAAACTAATGTGCTGGGGTTGGGAAAACATATATGTACCCATACTAGAATCTGTCAAAGAAAGCGGTACTCACATATAACAGTCATTCCATCTGTAATCCATACAGTCAAAAGACTGAAAGTATTCCAGTGAGGGAATTTTTTTATTTAAAAAAGGCCAAGTTAGTTTATCTGGCGTTCAATATACTAGATACAGTTAGGCTCATGCGTTTCATACATCTGGAATTAGCAAACTAATGTGCTGGGGTTGGGAAAACATATATGTACCCATACTAGAATCTGTCAAAGAAAGCGGTACTCACATATAACAGTCATTCCATCTGTAATCCATACAGTCAAAAGACTGAAAGTATTCCAGTGAGGGAATTTTTTTATTTAAAAAGGCCAAGTTAGTTTATCTGGCGCTCAATATACTAGATACAGTTAGGCCTGCGTTTCATACATCTGGAATTAGCAAACTAATGTGCTGGGGTTGGGAAAACATATATGTACCCATACTAGAATCTGTCAAAGAAAGCGGTACTCACATATAACAGTCATTCCATCTGTAATCCATACAGTCAAAAGACTGAAAGTATTCCAGTGAGGGAATTTTTTTATTTAAAAAGGCCAAGTTAGTTTATCTGGCGTTCAATATACTAGATACAGTTAGGCCTGCGTTTCATACATCTGGAATTAGCAAACTAATGTGCTGGGGTTGGGAAAACATATATGTACCCATACTAGAATCTGTCAAAGAAAGCGGTACTCACATATAACAGTCATTCCATCTGTAATCCATACAGTCAAAAGACTGAAAGTATTCCAGTGAGGGAATTTTTTTTATTTAAAAAGGCCAAGTTAGTTTATCTGGCGTTCAATATACTAGATACAGTTAGGCCTGCGTTTCATACATCTGGAATTAGCAAACTAATGTGCTGGGGTTGGGAAAACATATATGTACCCATACTAGAATCTGTCAAAGAAAGCGGTACTCACATATAACAGTCATTCCATCTGTAATCCATACAGTCAAAAGACTGAAAGTATTCCAGTGAGGGAATTTTTTTTATTTAAAAAGGCCAAGTTAGTTTATCTGGCGTTCAATATACTAGATACAGTTAGGCCTGCGTTTCATACATCTGGAATTAGCAAATTAATGTGCTGGGGTTGGGAAAACATATATGTACCCATACTAGAATCTGTCAAAGAAAGCGGTACTCACATATAACAGTCATTCCATCTGTAATCCATACAGTCAAAAGACTGAAAGTATTCCAGTGAGGGGATTTTGCTTATAAAAATAATATATTTCATTGTGGTGCGAGTTGAATCGCAACAATGAAGAAAAATACTATTAAGGGACGAGGACGCGGTCGTGGTGGTGTCCGTGGAGCCTCTGTTGCTGGTAGAGGACGTGGCCGTTCGGCCCCAGGCGCACACAGTAGGGAACGAACTCCCTCAACTAGCCGGCAGAATGTACCGCAATATCTCGTGGGGCCCAATGCCGCTCTTAGGGATGGTAAGGCCTGAGCAGGTACAGGCATTAATCGATTGGGTGGCCGACAGTGCTTCCAGCACGTTCACCACATGGTCTTCCACCCAGTCTTCTGCGGAAAGCGCACAGGTGGCACCTGAAAACCAAGCCCATCAGTCTGTCACATCACCCCCAAGCATATCAGGGAAACGGTCTGAGCCACAAGTTATGCAGCAGTCTCTTCTTCTGTTTGAAGACTCTGCTTCCAGGGTTTCCCAGGGGCGTCCACCTAGCCCTTCCCCAGTGGAGGAAGACATACCATGCACTGACGCACAACCACTTATGTCTCCAGATGAAGAGGACATGGGAATACCACCTCATCGGAGTCCGCACGTCTCTGATGATGACGAAACACAGGTGCCCACTGCCGCGTCTTTTTGCAGTGTGCAGACTGAACAGGAGGAGGTCAGGGAGGAGACTGGGTGGAAGACGATGCAGAGGACGATGAGGTCTTAGACCCCACATGGACTGAAGGTCGTGGCGATGACTTTCACAGTTCAGAGGAAGAGGTAGTGGTGAGACCGAGACAACAGCGAAGCCAAAGAGGGAGCAGGGGGCCAAAGCAGACGAGCCGCCGCCCCAGAGTTCGCCTGCTACTGGACATCGCCAACAGGGACCCAGCCCCACAAAGGCAGCTTCAAAGAGTTCCCTGGCATGGCACTTCTTTAAACAATGTCCTACCGACAAGACCCGAGTGACTTGCACGCTCTGCCATCAGAGCCTGAGGCGAGGCATTAACGTTCTGAACCTCAGCACAACCTGCATGACCAGGCATCTACATGCAAAGCATGAACTGCAGTGGGGTACACACCTTAAAAACCAGGCACTCGCTGAGGCTCCCCTGCTCCCTCTACCGCTGCTGCCTCGGCTTCCGCCTCGAGAGGAATGCTGCCACCTGCCGAGCAGCAAACAGAGGATGTGCCACCGACACCACCACCACCGCCACCGTCAACTAGCGTCTCCACTATATCACACAGCAGCGTTCAGCTCTCAATATCTCAAACCTTAGAGAGGAAGCGCAAATTCCCCGAGTCACCCTCGAGCCCTTGGCCTGAACGCCAGCATTTCTAAACTGCTGGCCTTTTGAAATGCTGTCATTCCGGCTGGTGGACACAGACAGCTTCAAACAGCTGATGGCCATGGCTGTCCCGCAGTATGTGGTTCCCAGCCGCCACTACTTCTCCAAGACAGCCGTGCCTTCCCTGCACATGCAAGTGTCCGATAAAATCAAGTGTGCACTGCGCAACGCCATTTGTGGCAAGGTCCACCTAACCACAGATACGTGGACCAGTAAGCACGGCCAGGGACGCTATATCTCACTAACTGCACACTGGATGAATGTAGTGGCGGCTGGGCCCCCGGCGGACAGTTCCTTGGCGCACGTCCTTCCGCCCCCTAGGATCGCAGGGCATCATTCTCTGCCTCCTGTAGCCTCCTCCTCCTACTCGGCTTCCTCCTCCACTGCTTCCACCAGCTCATCCGGTCAGCCACACACCTTCACCACCAACTTCAGCACAGCCCGGGTAAACGTCAGCAGGCCATTCTGAAACTCATATGTTTGGGGGACAGGCCCCACACCGCGCAGGAGTTGTGGCGGGTATTGAACAACAGACCGACGAGTGGTTTCTGCCGGTGGGCCTCAAGCCAGGCCTGGTGGTATGCGATAATGGGCGAAATCTCGTGGCAGCTCTGGGACTAGCCGGTTTGACGCACATCCCTTGCCTGGCGCATGTGCTGAACTTGGTGGTGCAGAGGTTCATTCACCACTACCCCAACATGTCAGAGCTGCTGCATAAAGTGCGGGCCGTCTGTGCGCGCTCCGCCGCTCACATCCTGCCGCTGCTCGCCTGTCTGCGCTACAGCGGAACTCGGCCTTCCCGCCACCGCCTCATATGCGACGTGCCCACCCGGTGGAACTCCACCTTGCACATGCTGGAGAGACTGTGCGAGCAGCAGCAGGCCATAGTGGAGTTTCAGCTGCAGCACGCCGCGTCAGTCGTACTGCCGAACAGCACCACTTCACCACCAATGATTGGGCCTCCATGCGAGACCTGTGTGCCCTGCTGCGCTGTTTCGAGTACTCCACCAACATGGCCAGTGGCGATGACACTGTTATCAGCGTTACAATACCACTTCTATGTCTCCTTGAGAAAACACTTAGGGCAATGATGTTAGAGGAGGTGGCCCAGGTGGAGGAGGAGGAGGAGGAGGATGAGGGCTCGTTTCTAACACTTTCGGGCCAGTCTGTTCGAATTGGCTCAGAGGGAGGTTTGTTTAAGCAGCAGAGGACAGGTTCACAAGTCGCCAGCCAAGGCACTGTACTGGAGGACGAGGAGGATGAGGAG
Organism: Bufotes viridis; assembly: GCA_033119425.1. Lineage (NCBI taxonomy): Eukaryota > Metazoa > Chordata > Amphibia > Anura > Bufonidae > Bufotes > Bufotes viridis. The sequence continues at coordinate 347,332,790 of CM065590.1, forward strand.
GAGGAGGTGGAGGGGGACGAGGATGACGCAAGTTCACAGCGGGGTGGCAGCCCAGGCCCATCACTGGTGCGTGGCTGGGGGATACGGTGGACGATGACGATACGCCTCCCACAGAGGACAGCTTGTCCTTACCCATGGGTAGCCTGGCCCACATGAGCGAATATATGCTCCAATGCCTGCGCAACGACAGCAGAGTTGCCCACGTTTTAACGTGTGCAGACTACTGGGTGGCCACCCTGCTGGATCCCCGGTATAAAGACAATGTGCCCACTTTAATTCCTGAACTGGAGCGCGACCGTAAGATGCGCGAGTACAAGCGCGACGCTGATAGAGGCGCTCTTGAGAGCATTCCCACATGTCACAGGGGAACAGGTGGAAGGTGAAGGCAGAGGAGTGGCAAGAGGTCGCCAACGCAGCTGTGTCACGGCCAGCTCATCTGAGGGCAGGGTTAGCATGGCAGAAATGTGGAAAAGTTTTGTCTCCACGCCACAGCTATCTGCACCGACACCTGATAACGGAACGTGTTAGCAGGAGGCAGCATTTCACTAACATGGTTGAACAGTATGTCTGCACACTCCTCCACATCCTGACGGATGGTTCGGCCCCATTCAACTACTGGGTTTCGAAATTGTCCACGTGGCCAGAGTTAGCATGTTATGCCTTGGAGGTGCTTTCCTGCCCGGCGGCCAGCGCTTTATCTGAACGCGTATTCAGCACGGCAGGGGGCGTCATTACTGACAAGCGCAGCCGCCTGTCCACAGCCAACGTGGACAAGCTGACCTTCATAAAGATGAACCAGGCATGGATCCCACAGGACCTGTCCCTCCCTTGTGCAGAGTAGTCCTTATTAACTGCCTAAAAACATGTCTTGTTGTGCTACGGGCCACTTCTTTATTTGATACAAATTTTATGAAACCCACAGTTGAATGAAACTCTTCTCTGTCTGGGCGCCGGGCCTAACCAGATGAAAGTGGCCGGTTAAACTAACGGGTGACATGAAGCCATAACCTCTGCCATGCTACCTCTGTCTTCTGTCTGGGTGCTGAGGCCTAAGTCAAATAAAGCGGTCTTCTGCTGTGCTGGGGATATGAAGCTAATCTCTGACCTCTCTCCTCTGTCTGGGTCCAAAGGCCTAAATCACTGAAAGAGGCCTTCTCCTGTGGTGTGTGATATGATGCCAGAATATGTGCTGTGGGGCCTCTCTCCTCTTCCTGGGTGCAGGGGTCAAATAAACTAAATTGTGGCCTACTCCTGTGGTGGTTGATATGATGCCTGATTCTCTGATGTGGAACCTCTCTCCTCTGTTTGGGTGAAGGGGTCAAAGTAACTAAATGGTGGCTTCTCCTGTGGTGGCTGATATGATGCCAGAATATGTGCTGTGGGGCCTCTCTCCTCTTCCTGGGTGCAGGGGTCAAAGTAACTCAATGGTGGCTTCTCCTGTGGTGGCTGATATGATGCCAGAATATGTGCTGTGGTGCCTCTCTCCTCTTCCTGGGTGCAGGGGTCAAAGTAACTCAATGGTGGCTTCTCCTGTGGTGGTTAGTATGATGCCAGAATATGTGCTGTGGGGCCTCTCCTCTTCCTGGGTGCAGGGGTCAAAGTAACTCAATGGTGGCTTCTCCTGTGGTGGCTGATATGATGCCAGAATATGTGCTGTGGGGCCTCTCTCCTCTTCCTGGGTGCAGGGGTCAAAGTAACTAAATGGTGGCTTCTCCTGTGGTGGTTGATATGATGCCTGATTCTCTGCTGTGAAACCTCTCTCCTCCATCTGGGTGTAGGGGTCAAAGTCTTTCAAAGTCGTCTTCTCCTGTGCTGATTGATATAAAGCTGATGGTTGTGCCATCTGACATGGTTGCCAGGGTCTGATTCAATGGGGGCCTACTCCTGTGGTGGGTGATCTAAATGCCTGATTCTCTGCTGTGAAACCTCTCTCCTCCGTCTGGGTGTAGGGGTCAAAGTCTTTCAAAGTCGCCTTCTCCTGTGCTGATTGATATGAAGCTGATGGTTGTGCCATCTGACATGGTTGCCGGGGTCCCATTAAATTGGGGCCTACTCCTGTGGTGGGTGATCTAAATGCCTGATTCTCTGCTGTGTAACCTCTCTCCTCCGTCTGGGTGTAGGGGTCAAAGTAACTAAATGGTGGCCTACTCCTGTGGTGGGTGATATGATGCCAGAATATGTGCTGTGGGGCCTCTCTCCTCTTCCTGGGTGCAGGGGTCAAAGTAACTAAATGGTGGCCTACTCCTGTGGTGGGTGATATGATGCCAGAATATGTGCTGTGGGGCCTCTCTCCTCTTCCTGGGTGCAGGGGTCAAAGTAACTCAATGGTGGCTTCTCCTGTGGTGGTTGATATGATGCCTGATTCTCTGCTGTGAAACCTCTCTCCTCCATCTGGGTGTAGGGGTCAAAGTCTTTCAAAGTCGCCTTCTCCTGTGCTGATTGATATAAAGCTGATGGTTGTGCCATCTGACATGGTTGCCAGGGTCTGATTCAATGGGGGCCTACTCCTGTGGTGGGTGATCTAAATGCCTGATTCTCTGCTGTGAAACCTCTCTCCTCCGTCTGGGTGTAGGGGTCAAAGTCTTTCAAAGTCGCCTTCTCCTGTGCTGATTGATATGAAGCTGATGGTTGTGCCATCTGACATGGCTGCCGGGGTCCCATTAAATGGTGGCCTACTCCTGTGGTGGGTGATCTAAATGCCTGATTCTCTGCTGTGTAACCTCTCTCCTCCGTCTGGGTGTAGGGGTCAAAGTAACTAAATGGTGGCCTACTCCTGTAGTGGGTGATATGATGCCAGAATATGTGCTGTGGGGCCTCTCTCTCTTCCTGGGTGCAGGGGTCAAAGTAACTCAATGGTGGCTTCTCCTGTGGTGGCTGATATGATGCCAGAATATGTGCTGTGGGGCCTCTCTCTCTTCCTGGGTGCAGGGTCAAAGTAACTCAATGGTGGCTTCTCCTGTGGTGGCTGATATGATGCCAGAATATGTGCTGTGGTGCCTCTCTCCTCTGTCTGGGTCCAAAGGCCTAAATCACTGAAAGAGGCCTTCTCCTGTGGTGTGTGATATGATGCCTGAATATGTGCTGTGGTGCCTCTCTCCTCTTCCTGGGTGCGGAGGTCAAAGTAACTAAATGGTGGCTTCTCCTGTGGTGGCTGATATGATGCCAGAATATGTGCTGTGGGGCCTCTCTCCTCTTCCTGGGTGCAGGGGTCAAAGTAACTCAATGGTGGCTTCTCCTGTGGTGGCTGATATGATGCCAGAATATGTGCTGTGGGGCCTCTCTCCTCTTCCTGGGTGCAGGGGTCAAAGTAACTCAATGGTGGCTTCTCCTGTGGTGGCTGATATGATGCCAGAATATGTGCTGTGGTGCCTCTCTCCTCTGTCTGGGTCCAAAGGCCTAAATCACTGAAAGAGGCCTTCTCCTGTGGTGTGTGATATGATGCCTGAATATGTGCTGTGGTGCCTCTCTCCTCTTCCTGGGTGCGGGGGTCAAAGTAACTAAATGGTGGCTTCTCCTGTGGTGGCTGATATGATGCCAGAATATGTGCTGTGGGGCCTCTCTCCTCTTCCTGGGTGCAGGGGTCAAAGTAACTCAATGGTGGCTTCTCCTGTGGTGGCTGATATGATGCCAGAATATGTGCTGTGGTGCCTCTCTCCTCTTCCTGGGTGCGGGGTCAAAGTAACTCAATGGTGGCTTCTCCTGTGGTGGTTAGTATGATGCCAGAATATGTGCTGTGGGGCCTCTCTCCTCTTCCTGGGTGCAGGGGTCAAAGTAACTCAATGGTGGCTTCTCCTGTGGTGGCTGATATGATGCCAGAATATGTGCTGTGGGGCCTCTCTCCTCTTCCTGGGTGCAGGGGTCAAAGTAACTCAATGGTGGCTTCTCCTGTGGTGGCTGATATGATGCCAGAATATGTGCTGTGGTGCCTCTCTCCTCTGTCTGGGTGCAAAGGCCTAAATCACTGAAAGAGGCCTTCTCCTGTGGTGTGTGATATGATGCCAGAATATGTGCTGTGGTGCCTCTCTCCTCTTCCTGGGTGCGGGGTCAAAGTAACTCAATGGTGGCTTCTCCTGTGGTGGCTGATATGATGCCAGAATATGTGCTGTGGGGCCTCTCTCCTCTTCCTGGGTGCAGGGGTCAAAGTAACTCAATGGTGGCTTCTCCTGTGGTGGCTGATATGATGCCAGAATATGTGCTGTGGGGCCTCTCTCCTCTTCCTGGGTGCAGGGTCAAAGTAACTCAATGGTGGCTTCTCCTGTGGTGGCTGATATGATGCCAGAATATGTGCTGTGGGGCCTCTCTCCTCTTCCTGGGTGCAGGGGTCAAAGTAACTAAATGGTGGCTTCTCCTGTGGTGGTTGATATGATGCCTGATTCTCTGCTGTGTAACCTCTCTCCTCCGTCTGGGTGTAGGGGTCAAAGTAACTAAATGGTGGCCTACTCCTCTGGTGGGTGATATGATGCCTGGTTCTCTGCTGTGGGACCTCTCTCCTTTGTCTGGGTGCTGTGGTCAAAATAATAGTAAGTGACCTTCTCCATTGGTGGGTGACTTGAAGCCTGATTCTGTGCTATGGGACCTCACTCCAATTAATATTGTTTAATTTTTATTTATTTTATGTTAACTCATCATTTCCCTATCTACATTTGTTTGCAGGGGATTTAACTACATTTTGCTGCCTTTTGCAGCCCTCTAGCCCTTTCCGGGTGTGTTTTACAGCCTTTTTAGTGCCCAAAAGTTCGGGTCCCCATTGACTTCTATGGGGTTCGGGTTCGGGATGAAGTTCGGGTCGAGTTCGGATCACGAACCCGAACATTTTTCGAAAGTTCGGCCGAACTCGTCAAACCCGAACATCCAGGTGTTCGCTCAACTCTACGCTGGTCACTATATTCCAATGTTTGTTGATAATGGCCCTCACACGGTCGATCCAGGGGTGGTATTGCACTAGGGGGAGTCTCTTTTGTGTTGTTTTTACATTGCTTACTGGAGCTGTCTCAAATTTATTTCTCTGTTGTTGTAGTAGCCATTCTGGATATCCTCTTTGCCTGAATTTATTAGTCATCTCTTCAAGACGGGTAAATCGGTTACTGACAATTCTGTTAACCCTTTGGAACTGTGAATAGGGTAAAGACCTTTTAGTAGCTAGTAGGTGATTGCTCTTGTATCTAAGTAGGCTATTACAGTCTGTATCTTTAATGTGCAGGTCTGTGACACATTTACCATCTTGGCCCTTTATGACCCAAGTGTCCAAAAAAGGTATTTTTAAGGGATCACAGTGTACCGTGAATTTTAACTCGGGCCATACACAGTGGCGTTGCGAGGGGGGTGCAGGGGGTGCGGGCCGCACAGGGTGACACCAGTCTGATGGGGTGACACCCGGACCCCCCGACCCAACACCAGTAGCATCCCCGGGCCCCTCACCCCCGGCGCTGCACTGACGGTAGATGCTTTTTCCTAGCCAGCTAAAGGACCTTCCGATGATGTCATGCTCATGTGACCAGACTCCAGTAGGCGGAGCCAGTCTGGAGTCTGCAAGAAGCACAGTTGATTTCCCGGGCTTATGAGTGGTTTGCTGGTGAGGACAAGGGCAGAAGCCCTTTAGTAGCAGGTGAGGTTTTCTCTTGGTGGGTGTATGGCTAAGTAATACTCTGCAGGGGGCCTATATAGTTAGTCTGGAGTCTGCAAGAAGCATAAGCCTCTGGGGAAATCAACTGTAATTGGTTTGCTGTAATGCTCTGCAGGAGGGGGAGGAGGGGGGGGGTTGTAATGCTCTGCAAGGGTGGTGGGGGTTGCTCTAATGCTCTGCAAGGGGTGTGGGGGTTGCTGTAATGCTCTGCAAGGGGGTTGCTGTAATGCTCTGCAAGGAGGGGTTTGCTGTATTGCTCTGCAAAGGGGTTGCTGTAATTATGTAGGGTGGTCTGCGCAGTATATGGGGGGCTGTCTGCGCAGTATATGGGGGGCTGTCTGCGCAGTATATGGGGGGCTGTCTGCGCAGTATATGGGGGTGCTGTCTGTGCAGTATATAGGGGTGCTGTCTGCGCAGTATATGGGGGGCTATGTATGCAGTATATTGGGGGGTCTTGCAGAGCATTACAGCACCCCCCCTTGCAGAGCAATACAGCAACCCCCCCCCCTTGCAGAGCATTACAGCAAACCCCCCTTGCAGAGCATTACAGCAACCCCCCCCCCCCCGCAGAGCATTACAGCAGAACCCCCCCCCCCAAAAGCATTATAGCAAACTAATTACAGTTGATTTCCCCAGAGGCTTATGCTTCTTGCAGACTCCAGACTAACTCTATAGGCCCCCTGCAGAGTATTACTTAGCCATACACCCACTAAGAGAAAACCTCACCTGCTACTAAAGGGCTTCTGCCCTTGTGGGGGTCTTTCGCTGATCTGAGGTCTGATGGGGGCTGAGTCGGGGTCTTTGGGCTTATCTAAGGTCTGATGGGGCTCTGAGTGGGCTGATCTGAGGTATGATGCGCTCTGAGTGGGCTGATCTGAGGTTTGATGGGGCTCTGAGTGGGCTGATCTGAGGTCTGATGGGGCTCTGAGTGGGCTGATCTGAGGTCTGATGGGGCTCTGAGTGGGCTGATCTGAGGTCTGATGGGGCTCTGAGTGGGATGATCTGAGGTCTGATGGGGCTCTTAGTGGGCTGATCTGAGGTCTGATGGGGCTCTTAGTGGGCTGATCTGAGGTCTGATGGGGCTCTGAGTGAGCTGATCTGAGGTCTGATGGGGCTCACTGCCCACTTGCCCAGTAGTCTGACTCTATACTACAGTCACTCACCCACCTCGCCTCATTCTCTCTCTCTCTGCCAGACATTTCTGCCAGGCCCAGGAGCAGCACTCATTCAGCCTGCCTGAGCCCAGCCTCCAGCATTCAGCCTTGCCAGTTGCCAATGACTTTCAGTACGTCGATTCAGCAGCTTTCAGCTAGAGCCAGCTCAGGTAACAGTTACTATCTGGCCTTGGTATGTTCTGTATATTATTATATGTGAGCTGGCCTGGTATGTTAAGATGTATAACTTATACCAGCTGTACATATAATAATATACCAGAGATACCCAGGTTATATCATCAGCGTGGTCCACTATATCACTATATACAAGAAGATGTTATACCATATATCATCCTCTTGTATATAGTCATATGTAGTGTTGAGCGAACTTGTGTTTTAAGTTCGGCGTCAAAAGTTCGGGTTAACTAAGAATTCCATAGTGGATGCCGCTACCATGGACCGTACTGGATTCTAAGATGGCGTGCACCTCAGAAGCCCATAAGAGGCATTCCATCATAATAGAAGTCTGTGGCCAGCATGTAATACGGAATGCCTCTTATAGGCTTCCGTGGTGCACGCCGTCTTAGAATCTCGTTATGGTCCGTGGTTGCTAGCGGCATCCACTACAGGATTCTTAGATAACCTGAACCCGAACTTTTGACGCCGAACTTAAACCACAAGTTCGCTCAACACTAGTCATATGGTCCATGATGATGATATAACCTGGGTATTTCTTGTATATAATTATATATTTACAGCTGGTATAAGTTATACATTGATAATGATATGAGTGCAGGTCTGTATGTATGTATGTATGCAGAGTGTATTTGTGTGTGTATATATATTTTTATATACACACACCCACACGTATGTGTGTGTATATATACACATACATGCACATGCGGCGTGTGTGTTTATGCTTCACGGTGCACACCCTAATGCAATAGGCTGCGCACGCCTATGCCCCCCCCCGGTAAGCGATCTGACTGCTCACCCCCCCTCACCCCCCGTCGGCGATCTGTCTGCTAGCAGTGGGGGGTGACACCATTTTCTACCGCACCGGGTGACACCAGCCCTAGCAACGCCACTGGCCATACATCATTAATATAAATTGAGAATTCTTGAACGGTCTCTACGCCGCATCGCCATATGCAAAACACATCATCAATGAAACGTTTCCAAAAAATGCAGTTTTGCTGAAAAAGTGGATGAGGATATATAAACTCCTGTTCAAACTGTGCCATGTAGCAATTTGCATATGGCGGTGCAGCTTTGGACCCCATCGCGGTCCCACGGCACTGTTGATAATAAGTATCTTGAAAAAGAAAATAGTTGCATTCTACGGAACCTGTCCCTAGTTAGGGAAAAAATCTGACGGCACACTGGAAACATCAATATTTCGAAAATCTACATCAACAAACTCTCTGCTACAGTGGGAGAATAGCCATCCTTTCCCACTCCGAAAAAGCATTCCACACGGCCAATATCTTAGAATGCGACGGAATTGCTCCCAACACTCCGATTTTTTGAAAAAGTTGGCAGATTTGAGAACCAGATTCCTGGAACGAGGTTACCCCATTAGTACATTGAAACCAGCGTTTCAAGCGGCCACAACTCGGGATCGCACGTCGTTACTCATTTCCACAATTCCAACGAGATCAAATACTTTGAAGGAGAAACGTGAGATACATCTTATTAGTACTTATGAGGCCTCCTCCAGTGTGAGGGAGGTGATTCGTAAGTTCTGGCATGTTCTTAGGATAGACTCAGATATCAGAGAAGTGATCAGGAAATACCCTAGTGTCACTTACAGAAGAGGTCCAAGCGTGAGAGATCAACTGGTCAAAAGTCACTTCGTGGCAGCCTCCAAGCCAGGTACATGGCTAGACAGGAAGATATGTGGTAATTTTAAATGCTCAGGATGTGTAGCATGCAAATACATGAAACATGGCAAGACATTTGTGAGTAACAATACGGGGAGGAAAATTAGATCAGAGATTTCATCAATTGTAATGGTAATATAGCAAACTCAAGGGACACCACAGTGGCACGGCATGTGAATACTGAACATGAGGGCAGATCTGAGTGTCTATCATTCATGGGTATTGAGCTTATCAAAAAACCAATAAGAGGAGGCAACTGGGATCAGAAGATCCTGCAATGTGGGGCTAAATGGATCTATTACCTTGGGACTGTACGGCCGGGTGGATTGAATGAGCAGCAAAATTATAGCTGTTTCACTGTAAGTCCCTGACCTCCCAATAAATCCCTCCTAGTTTCTCTCCCTCTCCTTCCTCCCCCTTCTACAAACTCTCTCCCAGCCACTTCTTTCATATGGTCCCCTCCTGATTCTCTTTATCTTAAGCGTTAGGAGGATAGCAGCAATAGATGAATTCACAAATCGATGCTTGGCATCCCACTAACATCATATGGATGCCTAACTGAATTATCCAGAATAGCAAGCTCAGGGATGAAATTTATCCCCTGAAGATATCTAACCGGTAACAGGGAAGAAAGGAATTGGAATGTCTGTGTTGGTAAGCTGGTCTTACAAATCTGTTTATGAGTCCGGTTTATGACTCTATAAGGTTAAAACTGCTGTCCATCATCTGTGGCAGCTGGCAGCCATGTTACAGCTACTGTATGCTCACCTAGCAATGGGAGACGCTGAATCCATGTATAGCCATGTGACCTGCGGCTCCAGGAACACTTTATCCTCAACTCCCTGTCTGTGGAGCGCACGTCATGCGTACCACAGACATGCGACAGGAAGTAGGGGATGCTTTTAAAAGGGAGGAGACGCAGTGTAGTGTTCTCCCCACTTGATACACCAACGGTGAGGCGGCATGATGAAAGGGACACTTCCCTGCATCTAATACAGCGGGACCACTGTCTACCTGTGTATGTTAAACATCACTAGTAAGTAACAAGTTTGTTTCATGGGCACTTGTACTTGGTGCGCACTGACTGAACCTTGTTAAGAAGGACTGGCAGTTATTTTGTTTGTGTGTTTGTCTTTGTATTTTTCAGTTGAACTTCATTATCGATTCCCCTGATGAGTCTTGGGATTGAGACGAAACGTGGCATGTGGGGATGTAGTGAGGGCAAACATAGGGAATAGGCCCCTAACTAGGGAAAGGCTCCGTATGGGGTCACCCCTATCGGGGCAGGTGCTCTGTGTCTTGTAGGTAGCGAATGTACCAGTCCCCTTCACTGATCTTATTGTGAGGGAACCATTGATTAGGGTCATCAGTCTACGCCACCGATTATCATTGCTACAAAGCACCCGTCCCCAATATCCTTGGCCACTGCAGTGAAGGATATCGTTCTAGTACACACCAAACAACCAATCACAATCTACACGTCTGGAACTGGTAGGATTGTATCCTCTCTCTAACCATCAGACTATTAGATGATATCAAGTGGAATGTGTTGGTAGAGGTTCAGTCCTCTCATCTGCTCACTGATTTGTGATGTTTTTTTTAACATTTTTGAATTGTTTTATGGCATATCTAGTAAAAGTTATATTTTAGAATTAGTATACCTGGTCAACATTGAAATTGCAAATACATTTAGGAGTGTGACCTTTTATCCTGGCACATATACGTGCATACAGGTGTTGGATAAGTTTTTTTCTCATATTTAATGTCAAATACTGGATCTCTGGGTAAAGTTGCATATGTATCCCTGTCAAATAATTGACCTAGGATTTCTTGTACGTAGTAATCCTTGTCTAATACTACCAGGGCTCCCCCCTTATCTGCAGGTTTGAAAATAAGAGTATTATCATCTAGCAGATAATTAAGGGTTTGTCTTTCTATGGTAGAGAGATTATGATGTAAATGACAATGTCCCCCGTGTTTAAATTTAATTAACAATGCATCTATATTCCTTTTTACCTAGGCAACATATGTATCTACAGGGTGTTCAGTTTTGGGGGCATGTAATGGCTTTTCAGCCGCCAACCAAATTGTTTCAAGGTTAATACACCAACAATTGCATCAGAATGTCTAGTGTCCTGTGGTGTGGTCTCGCCCTCCTTAGAGAAATGGGCTTTCAACCGCATTGAGCGAAGAAAAACGCTAAAGGTCCATATCCAGGTAAAAGTTGTCGAGGGTTGCGGCAGGACTAAATGACAATCCCCTCTGCAATACTTGTATTTGTGCTGGGATCAAAGTCTTAGATGAAGTTTAAAACTAAAGTATTCTGTGTACCTGAGAGCAGACCAGTCGTGGAGCATCTGCGTCCCCGATGATGGCGGCGGCCTGCTCCCTAAAAAAACAAACTGCTGACCAGTGGTAGATTCGCTCCCAGATCCTGAGGATGTATTGCCTGCCCTGCGGCCAAGGCATCTGGTATTTTGGATTGCAGTGCCCGACTTGTCTTGCCATCGGTATGCATGATTGGTTAAGTAATCCTCTGAATCGCTAATGTACTTTGTTATTTTGGTAGCTTGTATTTGAGTTTTCAAATCTGTGCATTGCTTATCAATTTTGATTTTCAGTGTTTGTAGGTCCTCCGCCTTTAGACAATCCTTTAACTGGGCTTCAATGGAATCAATTGTCTGCTTACTGTTAGAAATAGCTTTAGTTAGATGATCGATGGTTAAAGTGATCAAATCCAAAGAGCACTTATTTAAGCTGTTTGCAAATCGAGTGCAGTAATCTGGATTGTCACAGAAAAATGAAGGTCTAAGGTTCACTCGTAGATCCCGCGGTATATGCTTTGTGCGATGATATTCCGCAAGTGTAGCTGCATGTAACTCCAGAGAGATTAAGTGCTTCGACTCTTTCTCCAGATCCCAACTTCTAAACTCACTGAAAGAAACTTTTTAAGAATTCAACAGAGGAATCAACTTGTGCTATTATCCGGCGAGCCTGTTCGTCATCATAGCTAAAGGTATCCGTCTGTGATGCTGTAGCTGCTTGCATAGTGTGTGTACTCGCTCCGGTAACACTCAGTAGCATGTTGTAAATAATCGGGCAGCACTGCTGGAGGCCCCAAATACTTCAGTAAGGAACGGAACCGGCACTCCTTGCGATGCAATAGTATATTCTTTATTCGCCACTCATAAAAAAAGGACGCGCATTTCGGCACGTGCAAGTGCCTTTGTCAAACACAATATATGTGAGCAGCAGAGAAGCAAAATTCATAAATGTGAACATAGGTGTGTCTTTAAATACCCCTCCCTCGGTCACATGACCAGAGCCATTCGGGTAATGTGATTATGACATCACGTTGGCTAGGTAACTGGGATAGTTTACTCAGAAAATACAAGTGATAGCCATGATCCTCGCATCCTCTCAATAATCGCGGTAAGTGAATTCTCAATTACACTGCAGAGACACATTGCAAAGTATAAGTTACATAAATAAGGCAACAGAGATAAGTACGTAAAGCAATAATACATTGCCCAACCCACTACATTTCCATCAACAGAGACACAATGAGCCCTTGGTGTCTGGGGTAACAATGAGATAACTCCCCTTTAATTGTCATTCTCTACCAGTCAAGAAATCAAACTATGTATAAGCTGTACTCAAATAGGTGATAACTCAGGGATCGCAGTGGGTATGACTGATGGGACCCCAGCAATCCTAAAATACAAAATAAATGTGGAGCCCCAGTATTGGGTCTACAACACAATGAAAGACAGATATCCCTCAAAGAAAGGAAAACCGAGCAAAGGGTATCTCCATTAGAGAGATTACCAAATCCACCATATTAAGTGGCCCCTATGTCAAGATCCCACTTTTTTACAAGCTTTAAGGATGTTACAGGGAAAACCTAAGCCAGTTATCCATCCACAGACAGCTGTTTCGGGGTGTTGCCCCTCATCAGTAGGGAGTAGGATTCTGGATAACCAGGAGCAATGCCTTGGAGACTACTCAAGCAAAATAATAGCTGATCTCAGGGAGACCAGCTAGAGAAAACACCGCAGAGCCTCATTTTAAAGTCTCAACACAGCAATCCAAAGTGCAAAGCTCCCTGGGAAACAGTAATATGCAAAATAAATGTGGAGCCCCAGTATTGGGTCTACAACACAATGAAAGCCAGATATCCCTCAAAGGAAGGAAAACCGAGCAAAGGGGTGTCTCCATTACAGAGATCACCTAGTCCACCATATTAAGTGGACCCCATGTCAAAATCCCGCTTTTTCACAAGCTTTAAGGATGTGACAGGGAAGACCTAAGCCAGTTCTCCATCCACAGACAGCTGTTTGACCCTCATCAGTGTGAAGTAGGATTCTGGCTAACCGCGAGCAATGCCTTGGAGACTATTTAAACAAAACAATACAGAAAAACAATACAGAAAACACCGCAGAGCCTCATTTAAGAGTCTCAACACAGCAATCCAAAGTGCAAAGTGCCCAGGGAAACAGTAATATGCAAAACAAATGTGGAGCCCCAGTATTGGGTCTACAACACAATGAAAGCCAGATATCCCTCAAAGGAAGGAAAACCAAGCAAAGGGGTGTCTAGGAGATAAACATCTATTTACTGTATTATTTTCCCTTATAACATGATTATCAGGGAAAATAATAGCATTCTTAATACAGATTGCTTAGTAAAATGTGGGTTGAGGGGGTTAAAAAAATAAAATAAAAATTTAAACTCACCTCTTCGACTTGTTCGCACAGCCCAGCTGGTCTTCTTCCTTTGGTTGAGGACCTGGGAGCAAAGGACCTTTGGTTACGTCACTGATTTTATTGTCTGATTTGTATTAAACAAATATTCAGAACCTTTTTTTAAAAAAAGTGTAGTCAACTACACAAGTCTGCTGTTGGAGAGGAGACCTATATGTTCCCTTTTGTCAGTGAAGGGCATGGAATTTCTCATTTAATACAAATTATGGGACAGGAAATTGATCCAGACTGCAAAAATAAAAACAAAAATCTAATCCATGGTATAATGGTATAATTTAGCATTCTTTTTTATTATCTACTAGCATTTTTTTCTGATACAATACTGCATATGGAGGTTTCTGTGTGCCTATAATTTCATGGTTGGCCCTCCGTTATACAAATAGAGACCAGCATGAGACACAGTAATATGAAGTGGTAGTGGATTTGCCTGTATTTAAAGCTGTAATGTGCCAGTAGCATTCTTCTGGGCAGATATGAACATTTTATGCTCTGGCATAAACATTATATTCTTGGGATATTTTTAGTCTCATCACACTGTCCAACGTCAGTAAATTTGCTCATAATCGACATGTACGCTTAGTGTTAGAGAGAATTCTTTACATAAGCCGGTCATCTTAATAACACGGTCATGACATATAGGAATTCTAACCTTTAATTTCCTAAGAAATGTGTATATGGTGCTAATGGTAATAATGATGTACTATATATTTCCCTGCTTTTTGACGGGTACGCTTTAAGGGATGTTTCTCGCTCTCCACCCCCTCATTCTCTACTTTTCTCTTGTAATGTGGTTAAAGAATAATAATGGTTGGGGGCATATTGTGCAATTCCCCATTCCTTCCCCTAGAGTTGAACAGTCAGATAGAAGAGAGCACAGTGTCCTGGATTCTGCCAAGTGATTGAGCGAGAATGAAACCTATATTGAAAAAGTAAAGCTTAAAATTGCCAGGTTTCCATCCCACTCCTGTCTATTCTGAAAGTGTCAGTCCTAACCGACTATTAGCTGTTTTTCCCTGACAAACTGGGAGCAGTATGGTATATTCAAGCTCAGCGTTGTATGCAATACATTGTACAGAGAGGTAGCAATTTCCACGGCTAGATTTAAAAATAGAATGAGTGGTGCCACACAAAGCTATTGCTTTTTCTTTCCTGCATGTGTCAAGATTAAATCACACAATGATAGGGATAACAGTAAGATGGCTGCATGTGTGCATATTACACTGAAGTGTGATGGCAAGCCAAAAAAAATCTGCAGTTTCAAGATAACATAATTTTAGATGTATGTGAATTATATATTAGCATCATTTTTAATTTTTGTCTTTTCCTTTGAAATATTTTATATCACAGAAATGATAGAAATGATGGTTGTGGTAAGGAAATTGAAGTTCCATAAGATCTGTGTAGGTATGTTAGAATTGTTAATATACAGTATTTGGCTCTGCTGGATCTTGTAAGTTAGAATATCTAGCTGTAGGTATGGAGAAAGGAGTTTTTAGATATTAAAGTGACTATCCAGTGCTAAGGTGCATCTACACGAACCGAGGACCAGCCAATTGTCAGGAAGGAATGCTTCCAGTCGGCTGCTCGTTCGGTAAAGAAGACATCTGCATTTACATGCAGCAATCTCCTCCACAGTATGAGGACAATGGATCGCTATTGTAATCCTTTGTCCTTATACAGAATCATTGTTACTGGGCAGCAGATCACTGTTTAGGTGGTGCCTGCATGAACGACATGATCACCCGACGAACAAGCGTTAATCGGGTGATTGGCTGATACCTTTATATGGGCAGATTTTTGGGAAAGTAAATTGAAACAATAGTGAAGTTATTGTATATAAATGATGCTTAGCTGCTATTTATTTCCCTGTTTGTTGTTTGGCCGCATTTAGATCTGTTTTATTAGGTCATTGCTCTGTTCTACAGCATGATTGTAGACCCTCATACTCAATAGACTATTTTCAATCAAACCAACTGTTTTTGACAGGAGCAGCCAACAATATAATGTGTACGGGGAGCCCTGACTATGTCCAGACAGATGATTTCAGGGAAGAGCAGGTACAGGAGTACAGAATTTTAACACAAGATCCTTTTGTTCTCCTGGGATATAAGTTGTGTCCAAATGTGTCTGCTGTTTGCTCTCTCCTCAATTAAAGCACATACACACTTGGCCATAATGAGCTTGTATATGTATGGAGGAAGAGTCAAAAGAGATATCTGTTGGCTGAATAAGCGTTAGACCAACAACTGTTGAAGTTGTATGGCCGTTTTAAAGGGGTTTGCCACCTATAGAGATTTTTTGCCCAGTCCCTGCTGTTCGGCGCCCCACTGTCAAAATACACTTTGACACCGCTGAAGTCAATTTCTGGATGCTGTGGATGTTGACAGCAGGGAATGAAGGAGCTGGGACCCAGTGGTGGGGAGCAGGTAAGTATGCTTCCCTTTGCAGATCTACCCAGAAAGGGGGGGGGGGGCAGTTGCCAAAAATCACCCAAAAGCTGGCCAATCCCTTTAATGCTTAGTTACAGTACCTACAGTGAGTCCTAAGGTAGTCTAAGACACACCTCCTGTCTAATCATTGGTTCAGGCTGCTGCTCTCTACATTGCCCTGCAGCTCTGCCTCTTTGGACTGGCTACTATTTATAAACATAACTCCATCAGAGGCTCAACAGGACGTCGGTGTATGGAGAACTGATTTCCATTACAGCAAAAGAAGAATGATTATAAAGTACAGACTACTAAACCACCAGTGATATAAAGTTAATTATCATACATATACTGAGGGGAATAGACTCTTGTAAGGGGGACCTAGAACATTGCTTTCAGTGAAACAGACTGTGCTACAGTGTCAGTGAGCCATTTAGAGCCATATTGTGCAGTATGACCATTATAAATACAATTAACGTCAAAGCTTGCTAGTCTCACAGCTGTTAATGTAGTTGATCAAAATGTTTAAAAGACCTACATATGGACATCATACTGGTGGGTTATGCAATTTGGGAGAGCTGCTTCTGCTCTGGTGTTCATTTTAGCCATGTATCATATGGTCAGCAATTAAAGGAATGGGTGATATGTAATACTGTCTTTTTCATGACGTCCTTCCATCTTTCTTGATTGACAGGGCCAGCTTCCTGCATAGTCATCTTGCCTTGCTTTGTCAATCAAGAAGGACAGGGAGTGGCTGCCACCGCAGGATGGTATTTTAATTATATTTTTATAATATTTCAAGTATTTTCATGATTGTAGGGGATACTAATTCTTTTTTTTCTCTGTTTTTCTATTCTTGCTTTATAGAACAAAGCTACAATAACCTTAATCGACAATAGATACCTTTTAGCACCTTATATAAACCCAGAAAAAAATGTGGCATTGTTGCTGGACTACAACTCTCAGTATTCTCTGATAGACATGCACTATGTTTGATTTGTATGTCTCATAGAAAGATGAAATTCAATGTATCTCTTTGTCTCTCGCTGACGCTCCCACACACTTGATGTTACAGTTGGTGTGTAGGAGTGCAGCACTACGCTGCTATTCTGTTTCTTAGGACTGGAAGCAGGATCTCTCCGTGAGAAAACTGTGTAAATACATGTTACTCACCATAGCATGAAGGAGGAAGTTCAGTGGGTGGAACTAATGGAAATGTAAGGTTTATTACAAGTCTTGAAAGTGTCAGTAGATTTCACCTTAATGCTGCCTAGTACCTACAAAGCCTGTCATTATAAACATATACATATTGTCACTCCTAATACCAACTCACTGACATTTGTAATAAGCAAATTCACACTGAGATGAATAATACTTTAATCCACAGCATAGCTACTGTATATATATTACAGATACACATAATTCTGGAGCCTTGGAGGTTAATTGGAGATGTCTTATTATTCTTATGAAAATAATAAATATTAAAGGGGTTTTTAGAGCTTTTCTACGACCCCTCTTCATGGCCCGACCCAAAGTGTTAATCATACTTACCTTATGCCCGCTGCTGGGTTCCAGCTCCATCAATGCAGCTCCCAAGTCTCCCCACGTCAACATATGGTTTGATGTCATGTGACCACTGCATACAATGAGTGGCCACAGTGCTGACGTGTCACCCATGTGGCATGTCACTGGGTCGCGTGCTGCATGGAAGACACATAATCACTGAGGCCAGTCATTGACGACAGTGGTCAAATGACTCAACTCAAACCACATATTGACGTGTTGAGAACTGGGACCTGCAAAGCTGGTGGGGTCTATAGAAAATCTCTAAAAACATGAACAGCCCCGTTGGGCATACGACCATTAGACATGTGACCATGTTACCCATTAACATCTTGCCTTCACAGACCAAGATAGAAACAGCTTGCTGGCAATCTATGTAATCCCCTATTACTGGTTAATTTTGCTTTCCATGTGTCCAGAAATGTGGAAACCTCTGGGACATGTTTAATACCAGAGGTCGAAGCAGAAATAATTGGGATCATAGGGGAAGAAGGCCTTGTCAGAAATATTTTAGAATTAAGTGATGCAACATGAGCTACATTCAGCAATCTGTGCACAAACCAGTCACTGGAGCAGAGATCAACCCCCTTACCCACCACCTTATGGATACTAAACCAGGTACTGACCCACTGGTTATCAGGCACTGTCACTGACTACCAATCACTGGCCACTGGGACTGAATTACTAATTATTTAGATGCCAGACAATGGTTGTAACACCTCCTATGAAGTGACAGTAGTTGAATATTGCATTTATCACAACAGTTACTTGTTTTAACAGAATTTCATTCTGGTTAAATTCTCATGATTGGACCATGGAAAGAATAATATTGCTTTTTTTCATGCCATCATAACATTTTTAGCTGAGCTTCCATATATTCATGTGCTGCTGGCAGTTTTCCATTGTAACACAGATAGAGTGAATACTGATTTGCAAAGAAGTAGATAAAGTGGGGTATGTATAGGGATTTATCAGTCCCACTCAGCCTCGTGTACTTAATCAGCTTTTAGGCATACAGCTTTTAGGCTCTATGCCATAAACACTTTCATTTTGAGAATGTCCACAAGGTTTGCAATTGCAACCAAAATTGTGGACTTTAGAGCAGTTAGGATGTGACCTTTCCTCGAATTAAAAATAGAAACAGAATTGTGCATTAGAAGGATAAAGTCTGAGTTATGAATGGAATTTTCATTTCATAAAATAACATTTTACTGTATCTCTTAAAACATATAGCTACTGGTCAAACTAATGCACAGGATTAAACATGCAGAACATACAAAAGCTATAAACATACCCAAAAACTTATGAAGATTTAAATGTATAAAATATTGCTAGGATATGCCACAAATGTCATATAGGTGTGTGTCCCACCTCTCAGACCAACTCCAATACCAATGCTGCAACATATGCATCAAAACATCCTCAAAAGTTAGCATTGGCCTCAATGACCTACCAAACTTTATGTCACTAGCTGAAGGACCCGGCTTCGCATGGGTATATTTCAGAGGTGGGACGAATCCAATTTTTTTCGAATCCGAATAGGTACTCGAATATATCGAATCTTTCGAATCTCGAATCCTACGAATTCTGTACAAAAGAATTGTGTGAACGGTGTAAGAAACAAAGTCAGACCGCGTCAGTTTGTCTGAACCTCCGCTTCCACCCTCCAGTCACGGTCGCACCCTATATGACCACAATCTTTACACCCCTGCTCCTATCACTACAGAAATACAGGGTAATACAGCACACATACCTATTACATCCAGTAATGTCTCCTTTGATGTAGATGTTCTCTTTTCTCATCTTCTCCTTTAGGACCTTCAGACCAGACCACCATTTTTCAGCCATTTTTTGTCTCGCAGTTTGACAAAAAAAAATCTTAGTTTACTACTTTTCCTGTTTTCCATCATCCTCGCATCTTCTGTACAAATCATCCTACCACCCCTAAGATTGTGCTGCTGTGCTCCCCAATACTATACTGCAGAAACAGATGATACCCCTGATAATACTAGTACCACAGAGCCCCCCATATAAAATACCCCTTCTTTGTGGCCTCAGTAGATGCCCCCATAGTGCCCCCCAATAATGTGCCAATAAGAAGTGGCCCCACAGTGCCACCCAATATTGTGCTAGTAAAAAGGGACACCCATAATGCCACGAATAATGTGCCAGTAAGTGTCCCCATAGATGCCCCCCAATCATGTGCCAGTATCAAGTGCCTCTCTCCTCCCCCCCATGTGCCAGTATCAATTGCAGAGTGCCTCCCCCCAATCATGTGCCAGTATCATAGTGCCACCCCCCCAGTGTGCCAGTATGATAGTGCCACTCCCCCCCCAATGTGCCAGTATCATAGTGCCATCTCCCCCCCAATGTGCCAGTATCATAGTGCCATCTCCCTCCCAATGTGCCAGTATCATAGTGCCATCCCCCCCCAATGTGCCAGTATCATAGTGCCATCTATCCCCCCAATGTGCCAGTATTATAGTGCCATCCCCCAATGTGCCAGTATCATAGTGCTCTCTCCCCCAAATGTGCCAGTATAATAGTGCTCCCCCAATGTGCCAGTATCATAGTATCTCTCCCCCCAATGTGCCAGTAGTATCATAGTGCCTCTCCCCCCCAAATGTGCCAGTAACAGATTTGAAAAAAAAAAAAGTACTTACCTCCGCTACGATGCCCCTTTAAAAGTGATTTCCACAGCACCCAACCCCCTTGACAGTGACCTCCACAGGGGCCCTCACCCTTAACAGTGACCTCTACAGCACCTGCCTCTTAACAATGACCTCAACCATTCCCGGCCCCCTTAAGAGAGACCTCCACAGCGACTGTCCCTTTAACAGTGACTGCCACAGTACCCCGCTCCCTTAACAGTGACCTCCATTATACCCAACTCCTTTAACGGTGACCTCGCAGTACCCCGCTGAATTAACAGTGACCACAGCGGCATGCCCCCTTAACAGTAACATCGCTCAGTGACCACAGCGCTCTCCCCTTTAACAGTGACCTCCACAGCGACTGCCCCTTTATTAGTGACCTTCACAGTACCCCGTCTCCTTAACAGCGATTTCCACAATAACTCGCCCCTTTAACAGTGAACTCCACAGAGTTCTGTTCCCTTAAAATGTGACCTGGGTGCAGGGCCTGGTCGGACACAGGGATGTCTTTTGAACAGCTCACTCTTAGACAACAGCACTGTGCTGTCTGAGCGTGAGCTGCAGAGAGAAATTCACCCTCCCGCCCACCCCTGCAGCTGACAGAAGTTGATTTCTACCTTCATTTTTTCAATCCCTGGACACCTGATGTACCTGTGTGCCAAATTTCGTGATTGTAAATGTGACAGTTTGGATTTCTTTAGTGGATATACACACATACACTCAGCTTTATATATTAGAAGAGCCAGTAAAATAACAAAGTAAGCATAATAAATTCATTTTACATATTGCATGAAAGAAGTTTTCCATCATCCATCTTTGGTCATAAAAATATACTATATCCCTTAAAGATACAATTCCCCCTATCCGTTGGTTATATATTTTTATTAAATTCAAATAAGTCATTTATTTTTTATTTTAATTCATGCCATCAGTCTCTATATAGAAGAAGTCATTTATTTTTTATTTTAATTCATGCCATCAGTCTCTATATACACAGCTATAGTAATGGCCCTACTATGTAAAGGAAGTCGCTGCACTCAATTGAAATAATGCAATTAAGGTATTTTATTCCGTCCGACGGGACTGTCTTCAGCGGTGTAAGTATAACACAGATGCAACAAATTGTACCAACGGATCAGATGTCATTGTATGATATACACAGAATAAAAGTTTAAAAAAATTAAATAAAGTAAAATAAAAATAAGGTTCAATGCCATATAACAAAAAAATTGTAAATATGACGTACATATTAAAATAATGAGGCAACTGGAAAAGGTTTGATAAATAAATTAAAATGAGTATCTTACATAGTAGATCATTGCATCGGGTAAGTAAATAATAGGAGAAATTGTGATAGGTAGAAGTAATTAGCCACATTAACGTAGGATCACATCAAAGGGAAATAGAAAGCATAGATTGTAAGTATAGTTGAGCGAACACCTGGATGAGTTATTTAGGCCCCAGCACCCAGACAGAGGAGAGAGGTCCCACAGCAAGGAATAAGGCGTCATATCACCCACCACTGAAAAAGGCCACTTTGAGTTATTTAGGCTCCAGCACCCAGTCAGAGGAGAGAGGTCTCACAGCAGAGAATCAGGTGTCATATCACCCACCACTGGAGAAGGCCACTTTCAGTTATTTAGGCCCCAGCACCCAGACAGAGGAGAGAGGTCCCACAGCAGAGAATCAGGCGTCATATCACCCACCACTGGAGAAGGCCACTTTCAGTTATTTAGGCCCCAGCACCCAGACAGAGGAGAGAGGTCCCACAGCAAGGAATAAGGCGTCATATCACGCCCCACTCGAGAAGGCCACTTTTAGTTATTTAGGTCCCGGCGCCCAGATTGAGGAGAGGTTCATTCAACTTTGGGTTGCACCGCAAGATCATGGTAAAGTTAAAAAAATATGGATTCAATAAAGAAGTGCCTCTGAGTACAAGAATACATGGTTGAGGGGGAGGCAGTTATAAATGTCTATTCTGCACAAGGGAGGGACAGGTCCTGTGGGATCCATGCCTGGTTTATTTTTATGAACGTCAGCTTGTCCACGTTGGCTGTGGACAGGCGGCTGCATTTGTCAGTAATGACGCCCCCTGCCGTGCTGAATACACGTTCAGACAAAACGCTGGCCGCTGGGTAGGCCAGCACCTCCAAGGCCTAAAATGCTAACTCTGGCCACGTGGACAATTTGGAGACCCAGAAGCTGAATGGGGCCGAACCATCAGTCAGTACGTGGAGGGGTGTGCAGACGTACAGTTCAACCATGTTAGTGAAATGCTGCCTCCTGCTAACACGTTCCGTATCAGGTGGTGGTGCAGTTAGCTGTGGCGTGGAGACAAAACCTTTCCACATTTCTGCCATGCTAACCCTGCCCTCAGAGGAGCTGGCCGTGACACAGCTGCGTTGCCGACCTCTTGCTCCTCCTCTGCCTTCGCCTTGGGCTTCCACCTGTTCCCCTGTGACATTTGGGAATGCTCTCAGGAGCGCGTCTACCAGCGTGTGCTTGTGCTCGCGCATCTTCCTATCACGCTCCAGTGCAGGAAGTATGGTGGGCATATTGTCTTTGTACTGGGGATCCAGCAGGGTGGCAACCCAGTAGTCCGCGCATGTTAAAATGTGGGCAACTCTGCTGTTGTTGCGCAGGCACTGCAGCATGTAGTCGCTCATGTGTGCAAGGCTCCCCAGAGGTAAGGAAAAGCTGTCCTCTGTGGGAGCTGTATCGTCATCGTCCTCCGTATCCCCCAGCCACGCACCAGTGATGGGCCTGAGCTGTGTCGGGTGCCACCCTGCTGTGAACCTGCTTCATCCTCATCCTCCTCCACCTCCTCCTCATCCTCATCGTCCTACAGTAGTGGGCCTTGGCTGGCCACATTTGTACCTGGCCTCTGCTGTTTCAAAAAAACTCCCTCTAAGGCACTTCTAACAGACTGGCCTGAAAGTGCTAAAAATGACCCCTCATCCTCCTCCTCCTCCTCCTGGGCCACCTCCTCTTCCATCATCGCCCTAAGCGTTTTCTCAAGGAGACATAGAAGTGGTATTGTAATGCTGATAACGGTGTCATAGGCACTGGCCATGTTAGTGGAGTACTCAAAACAGCGCAACAGTGCACACAGGTCTCGCATGGAGGCCCAATCATTGGTGGTGAAGTGGTGCTGTTCCGCAGTGCGACTGACGCGTGCGTGCTGCAGCTGAAACTCCACTATGGCCAGCTGCTGCTCGCGCAGTCTCTCCAGCATTTGCAAGGTGGAGTTCCACCTGGTGGGCACGTCGCATATGAGGCAGTGAGCGGGAAGGCCGAAGTTCCGCTGTAGTGCAGAAAAGCGAGCAGCGGCAGTATGTGAACACCGGAAGCGCGCACAGACAGCCCGCACTTTATGCAGCAGCTCTGACATCTCGGGGTAGTTGTGAATGAACTTCTGCACTACCAAATTCAGCACATGCGCCAGGCAAAGGATGTGCGTCAAACCGGCTAGTCCCAGAGCTGCGACGAGATTTCGCCCATTATCGCACACCACCAGGCCGGGCTTGAGGCCCACCGGCAGCAACCACTCGTCGGTCTGTTGTTCAATATCCCGCCACAACTCCTGCACGGTGTGGGGCCTGTCCCCCAAACATATGAGTTTCAGATTGGCCTGCTGACGTTTACCCCAGGCTGTGCTGAAGTTGGTGGTGAAGGTGTGTGGCTGACTGGACGAGCTGGTGGAAGCAGAGGAGGAGGAAGCCGAGTAGGAGGAGAAGGCTACAGGAGGCACAGAATGATGCCCTGCGATCCTTGGCGGCGGAAGGACGTGCGCCAGGGAACTGGCGCAGTTAGAGAGATATAGCATCCCTGGGCGTGCTTACTGGTCCACGTATCTGTGGTTAGGTGGACCTTGCCACAGATGGCGTTGTGCAGTGCACACTTGATTTTATCGGATACTTGGTTGTGCAGGGATGGCACGGCTGTCTTGGAGAAGTAGTGGCGGCTGGAAACAACATACTGTGGGACAGCCATGGACATCAGCGGTTTGAAGCTGTCTGTTTCCACCAGCCTGAATGACAGCATTTCAAAGGCCAGTAGTTTAGAAATGCTGGCATTCAGGCCCAGGGCTCGAGGGTGGCTAGGTGGGAATTTACGCTTTCTCTCCAAGGTTTGTGAGATGGAGAGCTGAACGCTGCCGTGTGACATGGTGGAGATGCTTGGTGACGCAGGTGGTGGTGTCGGTGGCACATCCTCTGTTTGGTGGGTGGCAGGTGCCAACATTCCTCCCGAGGCGGAGGAAGAGGCCGAGGCAGCAGCAGAAGAGGGAGCAGGGGGAGCTTGAGTGAGTTCCTTGTTTTTAAGGTGTTTACTCAATTGCAGTTCATGCTTTGCATGTAGATGCCTGGTCATGCAGGTTGTGCTAAGGTTCAGAACGTTAATGCCTCGCTTCAGGCTCTGATGGCACAGCGTGCAAACCACTCGGGTCTTGTCGTCAACACATTGTTGAAGTGCCATGCCAGGGAACTCCTTAAAGCTGCCTTCGGGGTGCTCGGTCCCTGGTGGCGGTGGCCAGTAGCAGGCAAACTCTCTTTGCGGCGGCTGTTCTGCTTTTGCCCCCTGCTCCCTCTATTGCTACGCTGTTGGCTCGGTCTCACCACTGTCTCTTCCTCTGAACTATGAAAGTCAGTGGCACGATGTTCATTCCATGTGGGGTCTAGGACCTCATCGTCCCCTGCATCGTCTTCCACACATTCTTTCTCTCTGACCTCCTGTTCGGTCTGCACACTGCAAAAAGACGCAGCAGTTGGCACCTGTGTTTCGTCTTCAGCAGAGAAGTGCTGACTCCGATGAGGTGGTATTCCCATGTCCTCTTCATCAGGAAAAATAAGTGGTTGTGCATCAGTGCATTCTATGTCTTCCACCACTGGGGAAGGGCTAGGTGGATTCTCTTGGTAAACCCTGCCAGCAAAGTCTTCAAACAGCATAAGAGACTGCTGCATAACTTGAGGCTCAGACAGTTTCCCTGATATGCATGGGGGTGATGTGACAGACTGATGGGCTTGGTTTTCAGGTGCCACCTGTGCGCTTTCTGCAGGAGACTGGGTGGGAGATAATGTTGTGAACGTGCTGGATCCACTGTCGGCCACCCAATTGACTAGCGCCTGTACCTTCTCAGGCCTTACCATCCTTAGAACGGCATTGGGCCCCAGAAATATCGCTGTAAATTCTGGCGGGTACTGGAACCTGAGGTAGTTAGTTCACTAGGACGTGTGGCTGTGACAGAATGGCCACGTCCTCTCCCAGCACCAGAGGGTCCACTAACACCACCACGACCATGTCCGCGTCCCTTACTAGATGTTATCCTCATTGTTACCATTCACAAAGTACCACAATAAGAAAAAAATTATTTGGCCCAATGTTTTGATTTCAAATTCAGGCCTTTTTTTACAGGCACCTAACACTATCTGCCTATTTATTTATGTACCGTATTACACTAATCCAGGCACAGCAGTAACCACTGATTTAGGGGAATATCAATTGTAGGCCTAGTATTTAGGCCCTGGATGAAAGATATCCTTTTATAGACAGATTTACACTTGGAGATGCACAGTAGCGTGTGAAAAAATATGTAGGATTATGCCTTCAGCAATTGTATTTTAACATATTGTGTAATATACCCTTTAACGGACAGAAATACAATGGGAGATGCACAGTAGCATGTGAAGTTATTGAGGATGACCCTCTCACCACTTGTATATACACCTTGAGTGTAATATACCCTTTTACGGACAGATTTTCACTTGGCCTGCAACACCTGGAACACGAGATTCATTTGTATTGCTATATTGGCAAGTGAATTTCACCCCAGAACAAAATCTATCCTCTGATGGATACTATTAAACTTGTCCAGTCACAGCTGGAACACCAGATTTACTCCATTACTATTTTGGCAACTGAATTTCACCCCAGAAAAAAATATACCCTTTTACGGACAGATTTAAACTAGACCTAAAACAGCTGGAACACCAGATTCAGGGTATTGCTATTTTGACAATTAAATTTCACCCCAGAAAAAAATATACCCTTTTACGGACAGATTTAAATGAAGCCTGCAACAGCTGGAACAACAGTTTTACTGTATTTCTATTTTTGCAACTGAATTTCACCGCATAAAATAATATATCCTTTGCTGGACACTATTAAACTTGGCCAGCCACAGCTGAAACCACAGATTTTTGCAATTGCTAATTTGGCAATTGAATTTCACCCCAGAACAAAATATATCCTATGACAGACACTAGTAAACTTGGCCAGCCACTGATGCGACACCAGATTTACGGTACTCCTTTTTTGGCAATTGAATTTCACCCCAGAAAAAAATAATATCTTTTGCCGTACACTATTAAACTTGGCCAGCCACAGCTGAAACCACTGATTTATGGTATTGCTATTTTGGCAATTGAATTTCACCCCAGAAAAAAATATATATCTTTTGCCGTACACTATTAAACTTGGCCAGCCACAGCTGAAACCACTGATTTATGGTATTTCTATTTTGACAATTGAATTTCACCCCAGAAAAAAATATACCCTTTTACGGACAAATCTAAACTAGGCCTGCAACAGCTGTAACACCAGATTCAGGTATTGCTATTTTGCAAATTAAATTTCAGCCCAGAACAAAATCTATCATTTGCCGTATACTATTAAACTTGGCCAGCCACTGCTAAGAAAGCAGATTTACTGTATTTATATTTTTGCTACTGACTTTCACCCCAGAAAACAATATACCCTTTTACGGACAGATTTAAATGAAGCCTGCAACAGCTGGAACAACAGTTTTACTGTATTTCTATTTTTGCAACTGAATTTCACCGCAGAAAATAATATATCCTTTGCCGGACACTATTAAACTTGGCCAGCCACAGCTGAAACCACTGATTTATGGTATTGCTATTTTGGCAATTGAATTTCACCCCAGACCAAAATATATGTTTTTACGGACACTATGAAACTTGGCCAGCCACTGCTGGGACACCAGATTTACGGTATTGCTATTTTGGCAATTTAATTTCACCCCAGAAAAAAATATATCCTTTGCGTACACTATTAAACTTGGCCAGCCACAACTGAAACCACTGATTTATGGTATTGCTATTTTGGCAATTGAATTTCACCCCAGAACAAAATTTATCCTATGACGGACACTATTAAACTTGGCCAGCCATTGCTGGGACACCAGTTTTACGGTATTGCTATTTTGGCAATTGAATTTCACCCCAGAAAAAAATATATCCTTTGCCGGACACTATTATACTTTGCCAGCCACTGCTGGGACACCAGATTTAGGGGATTGCTATTTTGGCAATTGAATTTCACCACAGAAAATAATCTATCCTTTGCCAGACAGCAGACAGTATTACACTTGGCTAGCCACAGCTGGGACACCAGATTTAGTAGATTGCTATTTTGGCAATTGAACTTAACCCCCATCACAAGTCACAAAATGGCCGCCGATCACCCCAGAAAAAAGTGACAGAAAAACGCTCTTTGTAGCCTAAAATCCAGTGAGCAATTAACTAGCAGAAGTTGAATGATTCACAGCTGTAGATCGTTCACTTCATTAGGTGTTTTTGCTGACTTTTCCCTGCCTAATCTCACCCTCACAGAAGCTTTGTCCTCTCCCTACACTAATCAGAGCAGTGTGGCGTGTGGTGCTACATGACTCCAGCTTAAATAGAGGCTGGATCACATGCTGCACTTGGTCAATCACAGCCATGCCATTAGTAGGCATGGCTGTGATGGCTTCTTAGGGCAAGAAGTAAAACGCTAGCTAATTGGCTGCTGTGCAGCCCTTCAGAAAATGGGAAGAAATCGCAGAACATTGGATACGAACCCAAACTTTTTTGAAAATGTTCGGGTCCGGGTCCTGAACACCCCAAAATTCGGTACGAACCCGAACTATGCTCGAACTGTTCGCTCAACACTAATTGTAAGTGAAGTTAAGTAGGTGGGGTGACATGTACTGTAAGGAATGAGGTAGCTGTAGGGAGCATGATGATAAAATATCATATTGTGTGAGCCTGATAAACACTTTCATGCAGTAGGTATAAAATCAGAGAAGTAATGTGGAGAGACTGACCAAGCGCCAGTAGGCTAGCCAAGAGTGTTGAGCAGCGTCAGATAAATAAGTAAAGGAGAGGGATCTCATGTGGGTATATGTAGGGCTGCAGTAGAGCTATTATGGTAGCAAACTACTTTGGACATGAATTCAGGTTATTTTTGCATAGTGTTAAGTGCGAATATTCAAGTCGCAAATTTTAATTGTCAATATCACTACTTCGAGAATTAGCGAATATTTATAATATAGCGCTATATATTCGTATTTGCGAATAGTGTTGATCGTGTATATTCTAATCGCAAATTTACCGCAAATAGCTGCACTTAGCAACATCCCTAGCAACCAACAGGAAAGTTGCCTACCTCTTAGTGTTGATCGTGAATATTCTTATCACAAATTTTTATCGCCAATATATTACATTGCCGATTTTCACAATCAAGTAGATAATGACGATCACGAATTCTCGAATTTGTGGCGAATATTCGGCCAAAAATTAGTGAAAAATTGCCAATTCGAATATTGCCTATTCCGCTCATTACTAATACTGCAAAGTTCTTTTATACAGGAAAGCGAATCTTGAATTAAAGCACAGCTAGGGGTAAGTTTCAAAGTAAGCAGTCCCTATTCTGAAAAATAAAAGATATGTTCCATTTTTAGTTTCAAATGGTTACCAGCTCTAGTTTTTTATAACATCCATTTACCTAGAAGCTGACCAACAGCACCACTAACCCATTCATCTTTAGATCATTTCAAGTTAGAAAAGCTGCAGAGGGAGATAAGCAGTGAGCTACATGCTGTAAAGAAATAAGCAGCGTCATTTCAATGAGCTGGAGAATGGCAAGATGAATAAGGGAATCTGGTGAGGTCCTGTTATGCTGCAGTCAGGACAGTATTATGGAACCTAAAACACAAAAGAAATCACATTAAAGTATAATAATGTGTCATGTTCATAAAGGACATCACTTTTAAAAAGCCCTAATCTCTATGCCTCCTTTTAAGGCCAAACCCACTATTTGATCCTGCCTGTCGTCCAGCTGTCTGGCACAGGATCCTCCATGTTTTATGGCGAGTTCAGAACAGATTGTGCTATGCATGAAAGCATCTTCTCAGAGTGCTGATGGAAGCATGCTCTCCTCTTTGATTTCATTTTGACTTCTGTCCAATAAGTGTTCTTCAAGAAGAATCTTTCCTTACTATACCAAACACTCTAAACCCTGGTATTGGTAATGCATTCCCCTGAGCTCAGTTATGGTGTTGTATACATACAGCTCAAATCTTTTATGTATTTTAATATTATTAATATGGAAGGTGTCCAGCTGTTAAACGTATTTACCTAAAATTGCATATTTTATCACCCAGTGATGCAAATTAAACAAAAGTGGAGCAAAGGAATCATCCAAAAACAGGAGTTAATCTACGGTTGCTCATTTCTACTACCAGCATTCCCTATTTTTCGATGAGCACTGTAACTGGGAATACTACGTTCTTATTCGCTAATCGCTTTGTGAGAGAGCGTCAAAGGAAAATGGTATAGCATGGCTGTCTCTAGCATTAAGATTATGGACATATCTGCTCCAAAATGAAGATGTTAACAGTGCAAAGTTAGAGACCACTCTAGATATAAATTATAGATGAGCGAATTGACTTTATAGAACCAAAATGCAACTCACATTTTTCAAAAAATTCTGATTCCATTACAATCAGAATTAGTTGAGATCCCGATCCAGTTTTTTCTGCTATATTTATTTAAATCTGTCAGCTTAAGGGGTGTGTCCTTTCTCAAGGGTTTATCCTTTCTGTTGCAACTTGAGGCAGTTGAAGAATGGAACTCAGCATGTGTTTATGTCTCAGTGAGCAGGACAGAGATAGAGCAAACAGCAGGTGGCGCTATACAGATAAATTTTATTGACTAGAATAGATCACTGGCTATACAAAATTCTTAATTATATGCAATTGATGCTGGTTGAAAACCGTAAAATATTTTTTCTTAGGACAATGTTTGTATTTTGGTCCGCAAAAAAAAAAAAATGAATCCACAAAATATGGATGCCTTACATGTGCCTTATGTATTTTTTCCACTACCAATAATGGAAAGGAATATCCTTGTCTGCAGTATGGACAAGAATAGGACCTGCTCTGGCCCCATAGAAATGAATGGACAGTGTGCTATGGGGATAGTGCACGGATGAAACATATGGTCATATATATAAAGCCTAAAGATATGTCATGCTGCTGGGCAATTTATATCAACCAGTCTGATGAAAGCTGACATTTTTGTAGCATAACTTATAAAATAATTGCAGATTTCAAATTAATTACTATGCAGGACTAACACTATAGGGGAATTTATCATGAGGTAATTTTTTGTCAGGTTTCCTTAAGACTGCTTTGCAAAATTTATGAAACAGTGCACGTTGTTTGTTAAGGCTAGGGCTACACGACAACTTTTGTTGCACGACATTTTGTCGCACCAATGTCGCGTGACAATTTTTATAAGGATAGTCTATAGCAGGCATCGCCAACCTGTGGCTCTCCAGCTATTGTAAAACTACAATTCCCACCATGCCCTGCTGTAGGTTGATAGCTGTTGGCAGTCTGAGCATGCTGGGAGTTGTAGTTTTGAAACATCTGGAAAGCCTCAGGTTGGCCATCCCTGGTCTATAGTATCACACTGCAACATGCGACATGCTGCGACTGCGACACGACAGTCGCAAAAAAACCATCCAAAATTGATTTTTCTGCGACTGTCGTGTCGCAGTCACAGCATGTTGCAGTGCGACACCATAGACTATCATTATAAAAATTGTTGCGCGACATCAATGTCGTGTGACACATGTTGCAGTGTAGTTGTGCCCTATATGTCGCGCGACACATTTCGTCATATAGCTCTAGCCTAAATGTATCTAAAAAAATACTTCTGTCTAGAAACGCTACTCCAGTTTTCTACACCTCTTCCCTACTGGAGTGATTTTGTAACCTTTTTTTTTTTTTTGCAACTTTTTGAAAAAGTCCCAGTGATAAATCTGGACTGAAACGTATTAACATGACTAACCAGGTCCATTTTCATACCCACTTTTTAAAACCTGGAGTGAGTAGTATAAAAAAATGCAAAAGGTCACAAATTTTGTGCCAGAATTTTGGTGTGCAGGGTGTGATAAATTGCCCCCTATATATCTTTGCAATAGCTTTTATAAATTATTCACGGTAGTTTTCAAGATTAACTTGCTTTTGTAGCTACTACTACTCTAGTGACAATTGTCCTTCCGCCTTAAAGCCAATAAAATATTTGACCTTTAAAGCAGGCATGTGTTTTTCTAGCTCTCGAGTCTATACTAAAAACGTTCTGATCTCTGTGGTAATAAAAAGGCAAATGTTTCTAATAGCAGAGCAATCAATATACTTTACACTTAAGTACCTTATATAGGATGTCCACTGTGTTCATATTGAATTATGTGCACTCTAGGGTT
This sequence comes from Bufotes viridis, assembly GCA_033119425.1. Classification (NCBI taxonomy): domain Eukaryota; kingdom Metazoa; phylum Chordata; class Amphibia; order Anura; family Bufonidae; genus Bufotes; species Bufotes viridis. The sequence goes on from CM065590.1 coordinate 347,364,406, forward strand.
ACTACTCCTTAAAGGGATGCTTCCGTCTAAAAGTTTTTTTTTTTTACTCAGCATTCATCCAAAACATTAAGATGTTTGGTTGTTTTTATTTTTAAATTCGGCAGTACTATACCCTTGAAAATTAAAACATGTCCTTCTGCAGCTGTCAACACAAATCACAATTCCTCCCATATAGATGGGTGGTCCATTTTCAGCTTACTGCTGTTGTGAGTGGAAAATGTATTCTGAAGGGTAATCTTAATTACAGGATTCAGCATCAGGGCAGTACAAACAGTAATGTTTAGCACTGGTAACTAAAATTCTGCCCCTGAAATGCTCTTTAAGACAAGCAGGTTGTGTATAGCACCTAAGTCAAGAGAGCAAGAGGGTCAATCTTACCAGTGATTTATGTGAATGTTTGATGAGAGCTCCTCTTTTCAGAAAAAAATAAGAAACTGCCATGCTCCGTGTGCCTGGAACTACTACACAAAAACTCAGCAAGTCAGTGTCTCCCTGAAGCGGCTATTGGCAGAACACACATCAGTGGGCATACGATATATTGCAGCATCCCACTGCTACGCAGTAGTCCACATTGTTGCACTGGTCAGGCTGCCAAGGTTCAGAAACGGTTTTCTTGAATTGCCAAATAAGTGTTTTTGTGTTAAAAATCAACTTAGGAAAAGGTACCTTTCATCATAAAGACATTGCTGGTGGAGTCACTGGGGCATGTTGCTGGCTAAACTGAGTCACATAAGTCATGCTGGCAATACCGCCCACTTCGCTGTTTCAGACCTCCCCTTCCCCTTCTATCATGCACTGTATCAAAGGGATGGGACTCTCTGGGGTTGATGAAACCATAATTGAATAAAACGAAATGCATAATTTGGTTTATTTTTTGTAAATATATACATACACTTGTCTAGCTAAGAAAAACAAAACAAAACTAAAGAATAAGAGTAAATGACTGTGTGGTTTTGCAGCTAATACCCTTAATACTACACACCCGTTTACTGCTTGAAGCCATATTTCTTCCTTTTCTGGCTTGATTAATTTTTCCATCACAATATTCACTTGCACACTATAGGAATCGAAGGCCTCTCTGGTGGCTGGTAATGCATAGCAGATCTTGTCCTGACCACCTTATACTTGTAGTGAACCCAGCATCTATAATAGCTCCCCTGTAGTGCCCTCAGTGTCTCTAATGGCCCCCATAGTGGCTTCAGTATATATAATGGCCCCCACAGTACCCTCTGTAGATATAATTCCTCCCAATAGTACTCCCTGTATATAAAATGCCCTTAGAGTGCACCTTGTATATAAAACGCCCACATATGAATATAATGCCCTCATGTGGCATCCTCAGTCCTCCTGAATGAGCCGAGGCAGGGCTCCATAGCAGCATAGTGTAATTGTCATAGACTCCAAAGCTAATACATTAGTGTCTAAGACAGAAGCAATCTAATGATTGCTTGTTTGTTTCCTAGGTGAACTATTAAAAAGTGTGAAAAAAGAATTTAAAATAAAGATTTTTTATTCCAATAACCCCCTTACCCTAAAATTAAAATAAAAATACATAAACAATTAAATAAAATATTAAGGGCATTGCCACGTGCAAAAATGCCTTTACTATTAAAATATTTAGCAATCAGGAGCTCTGAAAAATGAAAGATGGAATCTGATTGGTTGCTATGAGCAACTAAGCTAATTTTTCTTTTGTACCAGTTTAGATAAATCTCCCCCATAATATCAAACAATCAAAATATTGGGGTGTAATTTGTAAAATCGTTTCACTTATAGGAGGTTTCCACTGTATGAGTACCTCAGGGTCTCTGCAAATGTGATATAGAACATGAAAACCATTCCAGAAAACGCCACACACCGAAAGCTAAATGGCAGTCCTTCTCTTCTGAGCCCTATCACGTGCCCATATAGCAACTTATGTCCACATTTATGGCATTTCAGTGCCCAGCAGAGCCTGCATATGAATTCAAGAAATATGGACTGAGTATCAGATGGCATTAACTAGGCACAGCATATTGAGCACTGAATCGCCAGATCTGTGGAAAAATTGCAATTTTAATTTTGCACAGTCCACTGCACATTCATTTCTGCAAAACACCCACGGGGTCAAAATGCTCACTCCACCCTATAATAACTTGAGGGGAGTAGTTTCCAAAATGGGGTCCCTTCTCGGGGCTTCCATTAATTATTTCACCCTAGAGCCTCTACAGTTGTCAATTCAAGCAGTGTAAATCACCACACTGAGCCTCAAAATGTGCATGGAACTCTTATCTCTCATACGTTCAGGCAAAATAATAGGGTCACATGTTTCTAAAACCAGGAAACACAGCATAATAATTAGAGGGCTTAATTTTCACACTGGCACAAGATGGGCACAACATATTGGGCACTGAAATGCCATCTTTGAGGAAATTGCAATTTTTAGTTTGCACCATCTGCTATGCATTCATTTTTTAAAAACACCTGTGGAATGAAAATGCTCCAATTCATAATAAATACCTAGACAGGTGTAGTTTCCAAAATGGGGTAGCCTCTTGGGGGCTCTACAGTGACCATGCCTCAGGGGAGTGCATGTGATTAACTGGATGGGGATAGTAATTGTACTCACAGTTCTGACACTACCTAGGCCGTCATGCAGTGATGGGAAGATCGGACCTTTCATTCCTTCAGGGCACACTCTCGTTCTTCGGTGCTCCTGTCTGATGACAATCGAGGTGCCCTTGGTGGTGAAGGGTTTGAGGTGCAAGGTAGGATCCCATTTTGTCGTGGTGCCAACACTTTGCAGTGTAGTTCCTTACTAGAGATTTTAAATTCTGCAAACAGATCAATACTAGTGTTGGGCGCGTTGTTCGACAGAACACCACATGTGCTTGAGCGCGATGCTCGAGTCTCCTCCCCACACGTTAGTTGGCTGCTACGCAGCCAATAAACGTGCGGACAAGTACTGGCACTCACTGTAATTCCGTAGCCATGCTGGCTACTGGTATTACAGTGATTGGCTGGCCAGAATGCGTCATCGGGTGCTATATAGCACCCGATGACACGTGGTTCGGCTCAGTCTTAGTCAGGGCGAGCTGTAGCAGAAGGGACAGATAGTGTAGGGACATGAATTTTTTATTTTTTTTAGGCAGAGTTTAGTGTTGAATGGTGTTAGAGACCCAAAAGTCCTTTTAATGACTATTGTTTTATCTGGCTGAAACCTGCGCTAAATTGCGTGCAATTGTTTGGCTGCTGCTGACAGTGACACAACCTGTGCTACATCTGTTGTGCTACATTTGTGCATCCCAAATATCTGTGACATTCAGCGCAATTGTTTGGCCACTGCTCCTGTATAACGTTTGGACATCCTAAATATCTGTGAAATTCAGGGTAATTTATTCTTAGCCGCTGATGACAGCGACAATACCTGCGCTACATCTCCTGTATAATGTTTGCGCATCCTAAATATCTGTGACATTAATTGTATTTTTTTGTCGCTGCTGACAGCGACATTACCTGCACCACATCTCCTGTATAACGTTTGCACATCCTAAATATCTCTGACATTCAGTATAATTTTTTCTTAGCCGCTGGTGACAGTGACATTACCTGCGCTACATCTCCTGTATAACCTTTGTGCATCCTAAATATCTGTGACATTCAGTGTAATTTTTTCTCAGCCGCTGGTGACAGCGACATTACCTGCGCTACATCTTCTGTATAACGTTTGCGCTTTCTAAATATATGTGACATTGAGTGTAATTTATTTGGACATACACTTACAAAAGCTGCGCTTCTGTACGTGTGACATACTTGCAAGCATATATACCATTTTATATGCTCAAAGCGAGAAGTGAGGGATGGGGAACTTGCCATGCTGCTGATGGTGCACGCAGAGGCCGTGGCCCTGGGCATGGTGAAACTGTGCCTGCTGCCAGAGCACAAGAAACACACTCATCCACGATACCTAGCTTCATGTCCCAGTTTGCAGGGCGGCGCAGGACACCACTCTCGAAGTCACACTAGTGCAACCAGGTGGTCGTTTGGATTGCAGAAGATAATGCTTCCATTCGGTTAAGCGCCACCCTGTCTTCCACAAAGTCCAGTCTCTGTAGCCAAGAGTCTGGTCAACAGAATCCTTACCCTGATCCTCCTTCCTCCCACCATGGAGTCTTGGCAAACAAGTGATCCCACACTCGGATATTCCGAGGAGCTATTTTTATCGCCATTTCTTGCTTTGGGCCTCTCGCCAAGCCTGCTTGAAGAGGGACATAACGAGATCTTGTGCACTGATTCCCAAACTCTAAAGCATCCACAGTCAGAAGAAGATGGCAATTAGTGTTTCATGAGGTGGATAATAATGATGAGAGACAGTTGCCAATAAGTTAACAAAAATTAGTGTCTCAAGAGGTTGATGATGAGGATGAGACACAGTTGTCAATAAGTGAGGTTCTTGTTAGGTCAACAAGTTGGGAGGATGACCAGAGTGAGGAAGTGGAAGAGGAGGTGGTGGACAATGAAATCACTGACCCAACCTGGGAAGGTGGCATGCCGAGCGAGGACAACAGTACAGAGGGGAAGGGATCCGCAGCACCGCAACAGGCTGGAAGAGGCAGTGGGGTGGAAAAGGGAGAAGCGGGGCCACACAAAACAGGCCTGCAACTGTTCCCTGGAGCACCCCCTTGCGGCAATCTTCCTTGCTAAGGGGTAAGTGTTCCGCAGTCTGGCGCTTTTTTAAGGAAAGTCTGTAAGATAAAAGAATTGTCATTTGCAACCTGTGCCATACCAAAATGAGCATGGGCGTGAACACTAGCAACCTCACCACCACTAGCATGATCCGCCACATGGCATCCAAGCACCCTAATAGGTGGGCCGAACGCTTGGGTCCACAATCAGTGTATGCGGGTCACACCACTGCATCCTCTTCCCCTGTGTTACATGCTGGCCAATCCACTGTCCAAGACGCAGGCTCAGATGCTTCCTGCCCTGCACCTGGACCTTCACAAGCACCATCAACTAGCACATCCACTTCTGTGTCCCAGCGCAGCTTACAGATGTCCATACCCAAGGCCTTTGAACGAAAGCGCAAATACCCAACCATCCACCCACAGGCCAATGCGCATCTTTCCAAATTGCTGGCCCTGGAAATATTGCTATTTAGGCTTGTGGTGTGGACACTGAGGCTTTACTCAGTCCTCAGCCGCCACTATTTTTCTCCATGCGCCATCCCCGCCTTACTCCAGCATGTGTCCCGTAACATCACCGGTGCCCTGACCAATGCGCATCTTTTCAAATTGCTGGCCCTGGAAATGTTGCTATTTAGGCTTGTGGACACTAAGGCTTTACTCAGTCCCCAGCCGCCACTATTTTTCCCCATGTGCCCTGCCCCGGTGCCCTGACCAACGCAGTTATTGGGAAGGTCCACTTAACGACTGACACATGGACAAGTGCTTTTGGCCATGGACGCTACATTTCCCTGACGGCACACTGGGTGAATGTTGTGGAGGCCGGGAGAGAGTCATACCCTGGGATTACACAGGTGCTATGGACACCAAGGATTGCGGGCCCTACTTCCATCAGGATTTCCGCCACCTACATTAGTCGCTGCAACCCTCCCTTGTCCTCCTCCACCTCCTCCTCCACTTCGACCTCTGAATTCTCATCTTAGGAAAAACAAGACAAGACAGTAGGGGGCACACTACTCCACTTGGGTCATAAGTATTGACAAAGCAAAATAATCATTCAGGTTATAATTATTTATTAAAACACATAGATTCACCTATCCTATGATTAAAGTGCAATATCAGTGCATTATTGATAAACAATCTTAGTGCTACACAATCTTAGTGCAAACTTAGTGAGTCAAATATAACTTTGTGAGTCAAAAATAATTTTCTCATAAAAACTTCCTCATAAAAACCTCTAATATCACATCAATCTACAAATAAATAGCTGCCACAATTCCTAGGGATCAACCATCCACAATTGTATATACCTTCCACAATTGTATAAACCTTCCACAATTGTCCAACTGCCAGTGCGTTTCCAATGTATTACCAGTGGTCCACCATTAGATAGCTGCCAATAAGTCTTAGTATATTGCCATCACGTATAATCCCATCTGTATGCAGTGCAAAAAGCAAGTTTGTTGGGTATACTGGCTGTTAGTCCCGATGTATAGAGAGCGATGTTTTCACTGTGATCACCAAATGTTTTGGCGTATACTGCCTGTTAGTCCCAATATAAACAGGGCATGCTCGCAATATATCTTGATGTGTTTGCGCAGTTTGCCCAAGTATGGCCAGATCAATGAGGTATATAGCGTGTGCCTCTATGGCCGCATAAATATCTCCTTACCTCCTTCCCGACGTGGGTTAGTCCGTTGGCTGCCGCGTGTGTGTGTAAGTCTTGCTGGCACCACTGGCGTCCCACGTGGTGCCGGTCCTGACGTGGCGTCCCACGTGACCGGAGGATGAGCGGAGCAGGACGGGAATAGGAGGAATGGTGGTTGCTTGGTCCTAGCGCCTGAGGATGTAGGTCTCGTCAGGCTCTTACCACTGACTACAGGCGCTTACAGCTGACAATTTTTAGTGCTGCATCAAATACAAATTATTCAAAGTCCGGACTTAGTAAAGTTGGTCAGTAATCCCAGACGCGTTTCGGGAGTATCCCCTTCCTCAGTGGATACTGACCATCTGTTTCTTAGATCCTTAAATAGGGATAAGCTGTCTAGAGTGGCAGTTTTGAAAATATGGACTGGAGATTTTTCCTACATTTAAAAATGTGGACTGGATTATTTTCACTCCCCTTTGGAAATACTGATAGAGATACATAGTGAATATAATACCATATACTGTGATAAAAGTACATGATGAAAATACATACTAAAAATGACATATAATAAAAATACATAATAAAAATACATAATAAAAATGCTATCACTAGAAAATCGGATATAGACCTTCTTAATTGTAGAATGGTAGGAGGAGTTATTTCCATTCTTAGGTCCGAACTTGGAAATGGACGGCTTGTAGATGGAAATATGGGTGAAGGGGGAAGGGGCTGGGGGAGGGGAGATCGGGGTGTCGGTATACGGCCAGACCCCGATGTCCCATCCCCTTCAGACCACCTCCCCTACATAAAGCCAAAAATTTCCATCTCCGCATTGAGACCCCTAGGCATGAGGGTTTCAAATTCAAAGATCAGTCTTGATTCATGCCTAGACATATTTGATATATGGTTTCCCCCTCTCCAGGGTCGGTTAACTTTTTCTAATGCCATAAAAGTGAGTTGCGTAGGATCTCTATTGTGAAAAACTTCAAAATGTTTGGATAGTGGGTGGGCTTCATAGCCCTTCCTGATGTTTGAAATGTGTTCAGATATTCGCCTTTTTAAAGTTTGCTTGGTTCTGCCGATGTACTGTTTCCTACAGCTGCATTCTAATAAATAAATAACATCGGTCGAGTTACATGTCAAACATTCTTTAATTCTGTATGAATAGGCGTTAACTGAGGACTTAACAGATTCTATTTTTCTAGGGAATGTTGTGATTTTGCAATTTGAGCACCGGCCACATCTGAAAAAACCAATTGGGGCTAACCAGTTGTTACCTTTTTTCTTAGGTCTCTGGACAGTGGGGGCTACCATATTTGCCAAATTGTCTGCTTTGGTAAATACAATTTTAGGTTGATCCCCTATTACTTCCCCCAACCATTTGTCTTTCAACAAAATATTCCAATGTTTATTAATTGTTCTTTGGACCTGCTTATACTGTGAACAAAAGGGTAAGATTATTTTGGGTATACTGTCCTTTTGGGTTTTCTTCTCTTTTACCTCAAAAAACTTTTGTCTGTCCATTGCCTTTACTTTATCTAGGGCAGAATCCAGAATGTATTGGGGATATTCTTTGTTTAGAAACTGGTCCTGCATTTGTTGTGCCTCCCTTTCAAAACTTTCGTTTAGGGTACAATTACGTTTGATACGTCTAAATTGGCTCACTGGTACATTAGTAAGCCACCTAGGGAGGTGACAGCTATCAAATTGGATGTAGCTGTTTTTCGATACTTCCTTAAAGTGTGTATTGCATACCAGTTTTTTTCCCCTCACTTTTATATCTAGATCCAAAAATTCTACATTTGTTTGACTCACAGTCGGAGAAAACATCAAGTTTTTATCATTTATATTGATATCCTTAAGGAACTGTTCTAGCTCGAAATATGTACCTTGCCAAATAAACAAAATATCATCAATATAGCGCCGCCAGAGCACCAGACTCGCCCCCATTCTGGGTTGGATGGTCTCCTATTCCCATTGTGCCAAAAATAAGTTAGCATAGCTGGGAGCGAATCTGGTGCCCATGGCGGTGCCCTTTTGTTGTAAATAAAAAGTCCCATTAAATATAAAATAATTGTGTTTTAAAATGTATTTAATCCCTTCTAGTAGAAAAGACAGCTGATCTTCCTCTATCTGTTTCCTATCACTTAGCTGTCTAAATATTGCTTCCACACCAGTATCGTGGTCGATAATGGTGTATAATGACCCCACGTCTAATGTCCCCAAGATCCAATTCTCCTTCCAATTGATCGCCTCTAGGGTTTGTACTATATCCGTAGTATCCCGTATGTACGAAGGAACAAGTTTGACATACGGTTGCAACCACCTGTCAATATAGAGAGAAAGGTTGCTAGATATGGATTGGATCCCAGAAACAATAGGACGACCCGGGGGAGAATTTTGATTTTTATGGATCTTGGGGATACAATAAAAGGTGGGTATTCTCTTTTCAGTACCCAAAATAAACTTTGATTCTCTTTCCAATAGCAGTTCCTTTTCCACCCCTTTGTAACAGTAAGTTTTTAATAACTCTGTAAATTCCTTTGTGGGATCCCCTTTGAGGGTTTTGTAGGTTTCTTGGTCATTGAGTAACCTTAGACATTCATTATGGTACTTCTCCGTATCCATAATCACAACCGCCCCCCCTTTATCGGCGGGGCGTATTGTGATTTCTTTCATACTCTGTAGTTGCTTAATGGCATCTGATTCTGCCCTAGAAAGGTTGTTGTTGACCTTCCGACCCCTCATTTGTCTCAAATCTGTTTCAATATTTTTTCTAAACATCATCATTTCGACACTTGTTTCCTGTCTAGGATATTTACTGGACTTTAGCTTTACATCTGTATCTGGGCCTTGGGTGATAGCCATTGGGCGAGCACCTACGTATCATTGTCTGGTAACAGGGTGCAGCCACTTATTACATTTTTTTCTCTATATTTAGAAGAATTCTCATCTTGCAGCACCAGTCAGCCATCAGTCAGTAGCTGGAAGCAGTGTAGCACTGCAGTGGGGAAGCGGAAACAGGCCGTGCTGAAACTAATTTGCTTAGGTGACAAACAGCACACCGCCGCAGAGCTGTGGCAGGATATAAGGGACCAGATTGAGCTGTGGCTCTCGCCACTCAACCTAAAACCAGGCATGGTTGTGTCTGATAATGGCCATAACTTGGTGGTGGCTTTGGAGCTCGGCAAGCTCACACACATACTATGCCTAGCCTACGTGTTCAACTTAGTGGGGTCAGCAGTTTCTCAAAACCTACCCCAATTTGCCTGAGCTACTGGTGAAGGTGAGACACATGTCTGCCCATTTCCAAAAGTCATCTACAGCTGCCTCCGGTCTGGGAACGCCGCAGCAGTGCTTTTAATTGCCAGATCACTGACTGTTGTGCGACACGAGCACGTGCTGGAACTCCACGTTCCACATGTTGGCCAGGCTTTGTGAGCAGCAAAGGGCAGTAGTGGAATACCAGCTGCAACATGGTTGTTGCCTTTCCAGTCAACTTCCGCTCTTTACAACGAGTAGGCATGGATTGGCCAATACTCAATATAATTGGTTCGGGAGGAATATACAGAAAGTTCCGGATGAGCGATTCCTGAAACATCTACCCAAATAAATAGAAACATATATGCAAAGACTCTGGTTAGATCCAAAATGTGCACATTAGTAATTATAAAACTGAGGATACTTAGAATATTGAGTTGTATATGTCAATTGTTCAAACATTATGATGTATACATCAATTGTTGTATCTCTTTAATCCCACAGACACAAAGCAGCTGGGTGGTTTCCAAATAATAATGTAAGTTCGCTTTGGGAACTTGATAAAGCGAGAGTTCAATAAGAGCTTTGGTAAAGTGAGAGTTCATTATACGCACTTGAGCAACACCTGTAGAATTTTCGCAATTATTTAACAGTTTAACACTCTAGGTTCGAGTGATATGTTCATACAAACTTTTTGCGGCGAAGGTTCAATATAAGTGCTTAATGAAGTGACATTCATGGGGTACTCACGGTTTTTCAGCCTTAAAAACTCGGATTGGTATTCAAAGGCATCCAAATTGCCACATGGTACTGGCGTGTGTTACGCTCATTTCCCAAAGTCCCGTGGCATATTATCGCGAGATTACCTCCGTGTCTCACTTCCTTATTGCGGGATATCCTTAGTGGTTGCGCAATTTATTCTTATACTAGATCGATGTTTTTCGAAAATGTTCACTGCCGGCAGAATTCTTGAAGCTTTTTCCTCATAAGGCACTGGATACCGATTCTTAAAATGGACCAAACGTGTTTCGAAGTATAGTTTGGGTCTTACTCCTTCCTCAGTGGTAATTTTATGAACCCCCATGTGCCTTTTTTATACCCTATAAACTCCACCCAGAAGATTCGGAAGATACAAAAACCTGGGATGGGATTTTCTTCAAACATATTGATTAAGGGATCATGAAAAACATCCAAACAAAGTAAAGATACATTAATTATATCATATTTATCATATAGTTAAAAGTTTCTGTCCATTGGTCACTTCAAAAACAAAAAACAAAAAAACGCATATGCGGTTCCCATGCGTTTTCTTTGCGTTTTTATGTGTATAAGTGTGTTTTTTTGCCGATTGTGCAGAATACTTCAAATAACTACCCCTATATAGCATTTCAATGATAATGTTTGCTTAATCATAAAAACAAAAAAACATTAAAAAACAAAATACAGAAAAAAACTTTCTCCAAAGATGCAAGTAGATCCCAATATTGCTGTGGTGATATAAGGGTGGGCCACAGAATCAAGGAAGGACCGCGAGGTTGGAAAAACACCTCCGAGGTCCTCCATCAATTCTGGAGCTCCACCCCCGTATAAATAAATACCAAATGCTTCCATATGAGCATTCAAACCTTGTGGAACTATTGGGTCGAATTTGAAAATTCATCGGTATTCCAGTCTAGACATACATTTTATATGGTCCCCACCACACCATTGTCAGTTAACATATTCTATTGCAGCATATGTTAAACCAGACGGATCCTGATTGTGTGCACTTTTAAAGTGATGGGATAACGTATGTTTAATGTCTCACTTTCGTATATTGGCCATATGTTCCAATATGCGTTTTTTCAAATCCTTTTAGTGCGTCCCACATACTGTTTATTGCATGGACAAGTGATAACGTAGATCACACTCCTTGAGTTACAAGTTAGAAACTCCTTGATTTGATGTATATGTCGATTGGCGCTTGATGTTACTTCTATAGTCTTTTTAGGGAAGTAAGTTATGGAACATGCATTGCATGTGCCACACCTAAAAAATCCTTTCAGGCCTATCCATTTTTGTACAGACATTTGTGATTGTTTTGGCTTTTTGATTGTGGGTTCTACTTGTATACCTAAATTTGGGGCTTTGGAAAATGATACACAGGGTTTTAATGGAATTTCACCTCCTATGATCTTGTCCTTCTGTAAACAATGCCAATGCTTATTCACTATGCTTAAGACATCTTTGTGTTGATTGTTAAATGGTATTATTAGCCTCGTTTGGTTATTTATTTTCTTTTTCTAACCCTCTTCCTTTTTACTGTTAAAGAGAGTCTCCCTATTGACTCGTCTTATTTTTTCTAATGAGGTATTTACCAAATCTGTTGGATATTCTTTCTCTATAAACCTCTGTTTCATCTGACTGCTTCTTGTTCAAAAGTAGTTTCTATTGTGCAGTTGCACTTGAGTCTCCTAAATTGGCCTTCTGGCACATTTAGTAAGCACCTAAGGAGGTGGCAACTGCTTAATAAAATGAATCCATTTTTTGAGACTGGTTTAAATAAATGCTACAGACTATTTTTTGATCTATCGGGGTTAATTGTAAATCCAAAAATTCTATTGATGATTCACATATATGTGCAGTGAATTGAAAATTTAAATCATTAATATTGATCACTTCCAAAAATGTAACCAAAGTTTGTCTGTCTTTTCTCCATATAAAAATTACATCATCGATGTAGCGGAGCCAGAGCACCAGGTCTGCCCCAAGCAAACGACTGATGTTAGGATGTTCCTAATATGTCATAAATAAATTTGCATAACTTGGGGAGAACCTGGTGCCCATGGCCGTACCCTGAGTTTGCAGATAATATTCAGACTCAAAGAACATATAGTTGTGATCCAAAATGAAGCACACACTTTCTGCCAAAAAATCAATTTGCTCTGTCGGTAATCTATTCTCTTCTAACAGCATAAATTCCATAGCTGTTACACCTTTTTCGTGACCCTCGCATTACATGCATTTTGGCCAACAGCGATTACTGGTTGTTCACCCTTCTCGACGCCCGCTACAAAGAGAACTTCTCATCTCTCATTCTTGTGGTGGAGAGGACTAGCAAAATGGTGCAATACCATAAGGTCCTTGTGGAAAAAATTGCTCCAAAAATGTCTAGGGCAACCGAGGAGGGGAGACGAGGGGAACACGCAGAAGTTCCAACAGAGGCAGGGAAACACTCTCCAAGGCCTGGTACAGTTTCATGACACCCCGCCAGCACCCTCACTCTGATGCGCAGCCTAGTGTCACAAGGAAGGAATTGTTTTGGAAGATGGTGAAGAAGTACATAGCAGACCGTGACAGCGTCCTCAGTGATCCCTCAATGCCTTACAACTATTGGGTGTCCAGGTTGGACATGTGGCATGAACTGGAGCTCTACGCCTTGGAGGTACTGGCCTGCCCTGCCGCCAGCGTTTTGGCAGAGCGTGTATTTAGTGCTGCTGGGGGCATAATTACTGATAAGCGCATCCGCCTGTCAACTGAAAATGCTGACAGGTTGACTCTTTTCAAAATGAAAAGGAAAGCGGCTGAATATAAAAACACTTTAAATGTGGCTTTTATGGTGTATAGAATACACTCTATTCCCATGCACCCCTTCCATCACAAAAAAGGGTATATGGTTCAATCTTCCTTTTCTCGTCCTCCTCCTGTCATGACTGTGACTGATCCATACAGGTCTGGGAGGAGAAGGTCGCAGCGACTTGCTACTCGCGATAGCGAGTTTGCTCCGTGGTTCAGGGTATGTCATCCGGGTTTTGCCTTGTGAACCTTTTTGTCCTGACTGGGAGTTTGTAGGCATCCTTCTCAGGTGAGTTCTGTCTGCCACTCCCAGCTACTATATTAGTTTCAGTTTCACTTGCAGTCATTGCCAGATATAGTCCTTACTTCCAGTGCTATTCTGACCTTTGAAGGAGATCGTTTGACGGTATTGCTGTGGAGCTCTTGTCTGGCGTGGACTGTCGTTATTGGGATCATCTTCTCTGCTCGTGACTGGATAAGTCTATCTCTGCTGGAGATTGTTTGTTTGTTGCTGTCTTCCCCTGTTGTTCTCCTAGACATGAGTGATGGTGACTAGTGCTCCCATCTGCCTTTCCCCAGTCTAGTCTTCTTAGGGTGACTGAGGGTTTAGGCATACTGCTCGCCGTACGGGTTCACACCCCGTCTAGGGTATCAGGGCAGACAGGTGCCATCTTAGGGTTAGTCAGGGGTGGCCGTTCTATTTCCCATCCGTAGATAAGGGTCCCCCTTCCCCTCCGTCTGGTGCGACACGACTGCTGCTGGGATAGCGGTCGTGACAGTATATCTGGCCTTAAAAAAAAATAAGCTACAGCAGCAGCAATCCTTGGGTTCCACCGTTGCTACGGGAAACCAAGGTACTCCTGAGCCAAAAGTGACTTTACCTGATAGGTTCTCAGGAGGGAGAGACCAATTTGTAACCTTCAGAGAAGCTTGTAAATTGTTCTTCAGGTTACGCCCTAGATCCTCCAGCGGTGAGGAACAACGGGTGGGCATTGTAATTTCTCTCCTGCAAGGAGATCCGCAGGCTTGGGCTTTCTCCTTACCATCAGACTTTCCGGCCTTACGATCAGTGTAGGAGTTTTTTGAAGCCCTGGGTCTCGTATATGATGACCCGGTCAGGGTCTCACTGGCTGAGTCTAAGCTACGTAGACTTCGGCAAGAGAACCGGTCTGCTGAACTATATTGTTCCGAATTCCGTAGGTGGGCTACTGATACTTTATGGAACGACTCGGCCCTTAGGAGTCAGTTCTGCCAGGGGTTGTCTGAAAAATTAAAAGACGCGCTGGCGGTATACGAGATCCCTGGGTCTCTTGAGGCTGCTATGTCTCTGTCCATAAGAATCGACAGACGACTCAGGGAGAGACTATTAAATTCTACAGAGGCCTCTATAGGGCAGGGATTGGTTTGTTATGATCCAGTCGAACCAATGCAAATAGGGGGCACCACTAGACTGGTGAATCCTCCTAAGGTCCGCCGTAGGTCAGAGGTTTGTTTTCGTTGTGGGGGGAGGGGTCATTTTGTAAAGGTATGTCCCTCAGTACCCAAGAGACCACAAACAAAGGAGCCGCCGGAAAAACTAGAGTCCCCAGATTGTGCGGAGGATAACAGTCTGGGCGTATTCGTTTCCTCCATATGCATGTCTCAAGTTTTGTTGTCCGCTACCGTTGTGGCAGGCAATAAGACTAAGGTCTGTTCCGTCTTTTTGGACAGTGGGGCGGGGGTCAACTTGGTGGATTCACGGTTTGCTCAGGCTCTGGGTTTTATTCTGGAACCGGTACGCAGAACTATTCCTGTTTTTGCCATCGACTCCTCCCCTCTTACTCAGAGAGAGTTAACTCAGATCATCCATAATATCCATTTGCAGGTAGGGGACCTCCATAAAGAGCATATCTCTTGTTATGTCCTGGACGGTCTTCCGGCTCCTATGGTATTGGGGCTTCCTTGGCTGGTGACTCACAATCCAGTGGTGGATTGGCAGGCCGGGGAGATTGTGGAGTGGAGTGAACATTGTAAGGACAACTGCTTGAGTAGTAGGTGCTCAACACTCTCTGTAACATCTCTACCTGCCTTTCTGTCAGATTTTATGGATGTGTTCTCTGAGAAGGGTTGTCAGGGGTTACCACCTCATCATCCATATGATTGCCCGATTAATCTATTACCTGGTGCAAAACTACCTAAAACCCGGTTATACAATTTTTCCGGCCCGTAGAGGAAGGCTATGCAAGATTATATTTCGGAGAGTTTGGCTAAGGGACACATCAGACCCTCTTCTTCACCCGTGGCTGCAGGGTTCTTTTTCGTTAAAAAGAAAGATGGGGGCCTGCGTCCTTGCCTGGATTTCTGGGAATTAAACCGGATAACTATCCGTGATCCCTATCCTCTTCCTCTCATTCCCGACCTCTTTAATCAGGTTGCTGGTGCTAAATGGTTCTCCAAAATGGATCTCAGAGGAGCCTATAACCTGGTTCGCATCAAAGAGGGGGATGAGTGGAAGACGGCTTTTAGTACTCCGGAAGGGCATTATGAAAATCTGGTCATGCCATTTGGTCTTACTAATGCGCCTGCGGTGTTCCAACATTTTGTCAACGATATTTTTAGTCACCTTATTGGGAGATTTGTTGTGATATATCTTGATGACATCCTGGTCTATTCTCCAGATCTGGATACACATAAGATCCATGTGAGACAAGTGCTGCAGATATTAAGGGCCAACAAATTGTTTGCTAAATTAGAGAAATGCGTGTTCGCCGTGAAAGAACTGCCATTTCTGGGGTATGTGGTGTCAGATTCAGGTTTCCGCATGGATCCAGAGAAAGTCCGGGCAATTATGGACTGGGATCTGCCTGAGAACCTTATAGCATTGCAACGCTTCCTGGGGTTTGCCAATTTTTATAGAAAGTTCATAAAGAACTATTTTTTGGTTGTCAAACCACTGACGGACATGACCCGAAAGGGATCCGATTTTTCCAAATGGTCACATGCAGCCAAAACTGCCTTTACATCTCTCAAGAAGAGATTCACCTCGGCCCCTATTCTCGTACAGCCAGATGTCTCGCTTCCTTTTATTGTAGAGGTTGATGCATCAGAGGTGGGGGTGGGAGCGGTACTATCTCAGGGCCCGTCCCCTGGTGAATGGCGTCCGTGTGCTTTCTTTTCGAAGAAATTGTCTACTGCAGAAAGGAACTATGATATTGGCAACAGGGAACTTTTGGCTATTAAGTTGGCCTTAGAGGAGTGGCGTCATTTTCTGGAGGGGCGGTTCATCCCGTCACGGTGATTACTGATCACAAAAACTTATTATATCTGGAGTCTGCTAAACGTCTCACCCCTAGACAGGCTCGGTGGTCGTTATTTTTTACTAGGTTTAATTTTGTAATACAATTGCAAATATTTGGTTGGTTTGGGTAGGCACACAGAACTATGGTTTCATGTATCAAACAAATTTATTAATAAAATATTATAATGTTAAAAACCGTGCTCCCAGTGTCACTTATGTTCCAGTATATATACATTACATTTCATCTAGATTTATGTACAACATATTTCATCATAGGTTGGATCTAGGTTCCAATTTGCGATTGCTCATACACTGGATGTAGTTTAATTGTATCCAATATGGGGATATTACATCAAATGTAGAGGTATCACAATATGGAGGTATCGCAATCAGCTGATCAATACAACAATATAAAACCTTGGTTCATCAATAAAACAATATAAAAACTTAGAACTTTACACCGTTTATGTTTGTATAGTTAAGTGGGTTACCCCCCAATTTGACCGTTCGGTGGTATATCTCTCATATATGTATCGATAGCATAGGTGATCTTCTGTACCGGTCTGTAATTTGAAAGAGTCTTTCAGTTCCCGGTAAAGTTTTGTTTTTATCTCCCGTTAGTTTTGAGTTCACAGTTTTGTGTATTTTCTTAGGGAATGCGCTGTATATTTATAATGAGGTTTTAGTTTTTACTCACGGTCCCGGTGGTTGTCTGTGTGCGGCGTCTCGAATCCACGCTGAACCTGTTGCCGGCTCTCCTCGTGTGGCATCTCACGTGACTGAGTTCCGGTCACGTGATTTCGACTCCCTTTTCTCTTCTCAGTCCGCGGCCGCGGTGATTATTGCTTAGCAGAGTGATCTTTTCCACTATATAGGTGGGAGTTATATATATTAAGTTCTCGAGTTGCCCTTGTTGGGGGTCACAATTTTTCAATCCACACGGGTCCTTTGCCTGTTAGATACCAAACGCGTTTCAAAGCCTTTCCCGGCTCCTTCCTCAGTGGTCTAACATGCAGTGGAATTGATTCTCTTTAAATAGGGTATTGCTTTGGGGTTGGTATAATTACTGGAGTGGATTTCTGGATTGTGTGACAATCGTTATTCAATAAAATATATGACATAAAATGGATAAAAACATTAAGAAAGAACCCATAATTCTATATATATATATATATGTTAATTATATATTAAATACATATATTCAAAAAGAGTCATTTTTTACACAGTAAAATCTATATACAGTGGAGGAAATAATTATTTGACCCCTCACTGATTTTGTAAGTTTGTCCAATGACAAAGAAATGAAAAGTCTCAGAACAGTATCATTTCAATGGTAGGTTTATTGTAACAGTGGCAGATAGCACATCAAAAGGAAAATCGAAAAAATAACTTTAAATAAAAGATAGCAACTGATTTGCATTTCATTGAGTGAAATAAGTATTTGAACCCCTACCAACCATTAAGAGTTCTGGCTCCCACAGAGTGGTTAGACACTTCTACTCAATTAGTCACCCTCATTAAGGACACCTGTCTTAACTAGTCACCTGTATAAAAGACACCTGTCCACAGAATCAATCAATCAAGCAGACTCCAAACTCTCCAACATGGGAAAGACCAAAGAGCTGTCCAAGGATGTCAGAGACAAAATTGTAGACCTGCACAAGGCTGGAATGGGCTACAAAACCATTAGCAAGAAGCTGGGAGAGAAGGTGACAACTGTTGGTGCGATTGTTCGAAAATGGAAGGAGCACAAAATGACCATCAATCGACCTCGCTCTGGGGCTCCACGCAAGATCTCACCTCGTGGGGTGTCAATGGTTCTGAGAAAGGTGAAAAAGCATCCTAGAACTACACGGGAGGAGTTAGTTAATGACCTCAAATTAGCAGGGACCACAGTCACCAAGAAAACCATTGGAAACACATTACACCGCAATGGATTAAAATCCTGCAGGGCTCGCAAGGTCCCCCTGCTCAGGAAGGCACATGTGCAGGCCCGTCTGAAGTTTGCCAATGAACACCTGAATGATTCAGAGAGTGACTGGGAGAAGGTGCTGTGGTCTGATGAGACCAAAATAGAGCTCTTTGGCATTAACTCAACTCGCTGTGTTTGGAGGAAGAAAAATGCTGCCTATGACCCCCAAAACACCGTCCCCACCGTCAAGCATGGGGGTGGAAACATTTTGCTTTGGGGGTGTTTTTCTGCTAAGGGCACAGGACAACTTATTCGCATTAACGGGAAAATGGACGGAGCCATGTATCGTGAAATCCTGAGCGACAACCTCCTTCCCTCTGCCAGGAAACTGAAAATGGGTCGTGGATGGGTGTTCCAGCACGACAATGACCCAAAACATACAGCAAAGGCAACAAAGGAGTGGCTCAAGAAGAAGCACATTAAGGTCATGGAGTGGCCTAGTCAGTCTCCGGACCTTAATCCAATCGAAAACCTATGGAGGGAGCTCAAGCTCAGAGTTGCACAGAGACAGCCTCGAAACCTTAGGGATTTAGAGATGATCTGCAAAGAGGAGTGGACCAACATTCCTCCTAAAATGTGCGCAAACTTGGTCATCAATTACAAGAAACGTTTGACCTCTGTGCTTGCAAACAAGGGTTTTTCCACCAAGTATTAAGTCTTTTTTTGTTAGAGGGTTCAAATACTTATTTCACTCAATGAAATGCAAATCAGTTGCTATCTTTTATTTAAAGTTATTTTTTCGATTTTCCTTTTGATGTGCTATCTGCCACTGTTACAATAAACCTACCATTGAAATGATACTGTTCTGAGACTTTTCATTTCTTTGTCATTGGACAAACTTACAAAATCAGTGAGGGGTCAAATAATTATTTCCTCCACTGTATAGGGAGAAAGGTCCCTTTATTCTTCTTCTCTCTAAAATTTATTTGGGAAAATCTTGTCTATAAATTTATTTTGGACGGTCCCTTTATGTGGACATTCTTGAAATGTCCTTTCTAGATGGGTGAATTCTCTTGTGTGAGAGATTGGGTGAGTCCTCTTATATGGAAAAAAGAGGGGGGGGGGCAATCCTTTCACGAAGAAAAACTCAGAGTGCCGCATATCAAAAGCACCTCCGAGTATTTGTCAGCCAGAGGACCCCCTCCAGTATGAGGGTTGTCCCATTTCTATCATACCAATACAATGGATCTCTTTTCTGGCAGCCTCTTATGAAAAATTCTTTTGTATAGGGGTTCTTTTTTTTGCAAACGTCGTTTTAATTAATTAAGTGGATCCCCTGTTGTATTGGGAGAGGGTCGTTTGCAAAAAAAGAACCCCTATACAAAAGAATTTTTCATAAGAGGCTGCCAGAAAAGAGATC
The DNA here is from genome assembly GCA_033119425.1 of Bufotes viridis. Taxonomy (NCBI): domain Eukaryota; kingdom Metazoa; phylum Chordata; class Amphibia; order Anura; family Bufonidae; genus Bufotes; species Bufotes viridis. The sequence continues at coordinate 347,384,143 of CM065590.1, forward strand.
CATTGTATTGGTATGATAGAAATTGGACAACCCTCATACTGGAGGGGGTCCTCTGGCTGACAAATACTCGGAGGTGCTTTTGATATGCGGCACTCTGAGTTTTTCTTCGTGAAAGGATTGCCCCCCCCTCTTTTTTCCATATAAGAGGACTCACCCACTCTCTCACACAAGAGAATTCACCCATCTAGAAAGGACATTTCAAGAATGTCCACATAAAGGGACCGTCCAAAATAAATTTATAGACAAGATTTTCCCAAATAAATTTTAGAGAGAAGAAGAATAAAGGGACCTTTCTCCCTATATATAGATTTTACTGTGTAAAAAATGACTCTTTTTGAATATATGTATTTAATATATAATTAACATATATATATATATATAGAATTATGGGTTCTTTCTTAATGTTTTTATCCATTTTTTGTCATATATTTTATTGAATAACGATTGTCACACAATCCAGAAATCCACTCCAGTAATTATACCAACCCCAAAGCAATACCCTATTTAAAGAGAATCAGTTCCACTGCATGTTAGACCACTGAGGAAGGAGCCGGGAAAGGCCTTGAAACGCGTTTGGTATCTAACAGGCAAAAGACCCGTGTGGATTGAAAAATTGTGACCCCCAACAAGGGCAACTCGAGAACTTAATATATATAACTCCCACCTATATAGTGGAAAAGATCACTCTGCTAAGCAATAATCACCGCGGCCGCGGACTGAGAAGAGAAAAGGGAGTCGAAATCACGTGACCGGAACTCAGTCACGTGAGACGCCACACGAGGAGAGCCGGCAACAGGTTCAGCGTGGATGCGAGACGCCGCACACAGACAACCACCGGGACCGTGAGTAAAAACTAAAACCTCATTATAAATATACAGCGCATTCCCTAAGAAAATACACAAAACTGTGAACTCAAAACTAACGGGAGATAAAAACAAAACTTTACCGGGAACTGAAAGACTCTTTCAAATTACAGACCGGTACAGAAGATCACCTATGCTATCGATACATATATGAGAGATATACCACCGAACGGTCAAATTGGGGGATAACCCGCTTAACTATACAAACATAAACGGTGTAAAGTTCTAAGTTTTTATATTGTTTTATTGATGAACCAAGGTTTTATATTGTTGTATTGATCAGCTGTTTGCGATACCTCCATATTGCGATACCTCTACATTTGATGTAATATCCCCATATTGGATACAATTAAACTACATCCAGTGTATGAGCAATCGCAAATTGGAACCTAGATCCAACCTATGATGAAATATGTTGTACATAAATCTAGATGAAATGTAATGTATATATACTGGAACATAAGTGACACTGGGAGCACGGTTTTTAACATTATAATATTTTATTAATAAATTTGTTTGATACATGAAACCATAGTTCTGTGTGCCTACCCAAACCAACCAAATATTTGCAATTGTATACTATTTTCTGGTGGGGTGAACCAGTATATTGGGGTAAGAGCACCAGGTATCCATAGTAACCAGTTGGTGAGCCACCTTACAGATTAATATCTATTTATATTAATTTTGTAATAACCTATCGCCCGGGGGCAAAAAATACTAAGGCGGATGCATTGTCTCGAAGTTTTCCTGGAGGGGGTGATGTTGATGTACCAGAGCCTATTTTGCAAAAGGGGAGGTGGTCTCTGCATTAAACTCAGGTTTAGAGGGGAGGGTGTTGGAAGCTCAGGGGGCGCCCCGGCCTCCTGCCCCTCGGGTAAACTGTTTGTGCCAGAAAATTTACGCCTGGAGATACTAAAAGAACACCATAACTTTACACTGGCAGGACACCCAGGTAGTAAGGCAACCTCTGAATTAGTGTCTTGTCAGTTCTGGTGGCCTAAGTGGCGCCAGGAGGTGTTGAATTTTGTGTCTGCATGTGCTACTTGTGCTCGTTCTAAGGTGGATCATACTCGTCCGGCAGGGCGTCTTTTACCTCTGGCCATTCCCAACAGGCCTTGGACACACCTAACAATCGATTTCATTACGGATCTACCAGTATCAGCGGGGAAGACTGTTATTCTTGTAGTTGTTGACAGATTCAGTAAAATGGTGCACTTTATTGCTCTTACCGCATTGCCTAATGCTAAAACACTGGCTCAGGTTTTTATTGACCACATCGTGAAGCTTCACGGGGTCCCTTCCGATATTGTTTCGGATCGTGGTACCCAATTTGTTTCTAAATTTTGGAAAGCTTTTTGTTCTCGTTTAGGGGTTCATCTGTCGTTTTCTTCATCTTTCCATCCACAGTCCAACGGTCAGACTGAACGTACCAATCAAAACCTAGAGACGTATTTGAGATGCTTTGTTTCCAAAATCCGGAGGAATGGTCATCTTATTTACCGTTAGCTGAGTTTGCCATTAATAATCGTCGTCAAGAATCCACCAATAAGTCACCATTTTTTGGTGCGTATGGATTCCATCCTCAGTTTTGTACGTTTAGTGAGGGGGCGCCGTCTGGGATTCCCGAGGAGGAACGATTTGCGTCTTCACTTTCATCAGTGTGGCAGAGTGTGCAAGAAAGTTTGAAGAGAATTGGTGGTAGATACAAACGTGTGGCTGATAAGAAGCGCTCTGAAGGTCCGGACCTTGGGGTGAATGACTTGGTGTGGTTGTCTACCAGAAATATCAAGTTGAAAGTTCCCTCGTGGAAATTAGGTCCGAGATTTATTGGTCCTTATAGGGTAATTAAGATCATTAACCCGGTGGCTTTTCGTCTGGAGCTACATCAGACTCTAAGGATACATAATGTCTTCCACAGATCTCTGCTTAAGAGATATGTAGAACCTCCTGAACCATTGCCACTACCGCCTCCACCGGTGGTTAATGATGGCAGTCTTGAGTTTCAGGTAGAAAAGATTGTTGATTCACGATATGTTCGCCGCTCTCTTCATTACCTGGTGCACTGGAGAGGTTATGGTTCCGAAGAGAGAATGTGGGTGCCAGCATCAGAGATAAAGGCGGACAGACTCATTCAGGCTTTTCATAGGTCCCATCCGGAGAGGCCTGGTCTTGAGGGTCCGGTGGCCCCTCGTAGAAAGAGGGGGAACTGTCACGACTGTGACTGATCCAGACAGGTCTGGGAGGAGAAGGTCGCAGCGACTTGCTACTCGCGATAGCTTGTGAGTTCGCTCCGTGGTTCAGGGTATGTCACCCGGGTTTTGCCTTGTGAACCTTTTTGTCCTGACTGGGAGTTTGTAGGCATCCTTCTCAGGTGAGTCCTGTCTGCCACTCCCAGCTACTATATTAGTTTCAGTTTCACTTGCAGTCATTGCCAGATATAGTCCTTACTTCCAGTGCTATTCTGACCTTTGAAGGAGATCGTTTGACGGTATTGCTGTGGAGCTCTTGTCTGGCGTGGACTGTCGTTATTGGGATCATCTTCTCTGCTCGTGACTGCATAAGTCTATCTCTGCTGGAGATTGTTTGTTTGTTGCTGTCTTCCCCTGTTGTTCTCCTAGACATGAGTGATGGTGACTAGTGCTCCCATCTGCCTTTCCCCAGTCTAGTCTTCTTAGGGTGACTGAGGGTTTAGGCATACTGCTCGCCGTACGGGTTCACACCCCGTCTAGGGTATCAGGGCAGACAGGTGCCAGCTTAGGGTTAGTCAGGGGTGGCCGTTCTATTTCCCATCCGTAGATAAGGGTCCCCCTTCCCCTCCGTCTGGTGCGACACGACTGCTGCTGGGATAGTGGTTGTGACACCTCCTCCATCATATCAACATGCTTATTACGTTGTCCTCACTCCTAATGTCCTAAGGTCAGCTCAGCAGCATACTCTTACCCCCAATGTTTTAGAGGGTCACCAGCAGACCCTCGCCCATAACGTTTTAGATGGTTAGTAGAGATGAGCGAATCGATGCTGACGAAGTTGAATTCATTCCGAATTTCAGGAAAAATTAGTTTCTGAACGAATGCAAATTTCCTTGCGCTTCAAGGTTAACGAATCGCATTTCTTCCTAACATGGCGGCTAGCCAGCTACACATGCTACACATGTGAGGACATGGGGCAAGGAACTCTGGGAAGGCGGAATGACCCATAATGCCATGTATGCTGCCAATCTGCAGCCAGCCAGCCCGGTGATGTCACAGCCCTATAAATTCGGCGGTCATCTTAGTTTCAGACATTCATAATCGTACTTTGTTAAGACATGTATGCAGACTCTAGGGAGAGTTAAAGAAAAACTAATTGTTAAAAAAAAGGAAAGAAGCAATTTATTAGTGCAGGGAAAGGATAGTGAGAGGAATTATTTCATAGACAGGCAGAGACGTGTGCAGATGCTAGGGAGAGTCATCGGAAAATCCTCATTGTAATAAACAGCAATTTAAAAGTGAAGGGAAAGGATTGTGAAAGGAATAATTTTACAGGCAGGGAGAGATGTGTGCAGATGTTAGGGAGAGGCATAGTAAAATCCTCATTGTGAAAAAAAGCAATTTACAAGTGCAGTGAAACATTACTTGGGGATCCATATAGTCTCATAATACAGCTCTGTCATTCCAGCAATTAGTTATTGGGGTGCAAGTGCTATGTTGAAAAGCCTTTGGTAGCTTTTATCGGTGGAAAAAAATAAATATATACGCAGGTCACTTTTGTTGTTATTTACGCTAAAATCATTGCAGGTGAAAGAGTATAGGGTGGTATTTCGGTACTACAAGAAATATATATACGCACTTCACTCTTTAATTGCTTTCTGGTTAAAGCATATAGTGGCCTTTTTCCGTCCAACAAGAAATATACATTCTCGGATCACTTTTGCAGTTATTTCTGGTGAAAGGGTATAGGGCTGTATTACAGTAAAAAAATAAAAATATATACGCATTTCACTGTTGCAGTTATTTCTGTTGAAAGCGTATAGGGGCCTCTTTCAGTCAAAAAATAAAAATATATACTCATTTCACTGTTGCAGTGATTTCTGTTGAAACCATATAGGGGCGTATTTAATTTATAAAAGAAAAATATATAAGCACGTCACTCTTTAATTGTTTTCTGGTTAAAGCGTGTAGTGGCCTTTTTTCGTCCAACAAAAAATATTTATTCTCGGGTCACTTCTGCAGTTATTTCTGGTGAAAGGGTATAGGGGCCTATTACAGGAAAAAATAAAGAAAATGTATACGCATTTCACTGTTGCAGTTATTTCTGGTGAAAGCGTATAGGGCGTATTTCAGTACTACAAGAAAAATATATTCTCAGGTGACTGTTGCAATTATATCTGGTAAAGCCTTTACTGGCATATTGCTGTAGAAAAAGAAATATACATTTGCCAATCGCTTATGCACTTATATCTTAAAAAGCTTTTAGTGTTGTATATCAGTAGAAAACAAAATATACATTCGCCATTCGCTGCTGCACTTATTTCTTGAAAAACCTTTATTTACATATAGCAGTAGAAAAAGAAATATACATTCGCCATTCGTTCCTGCACTTATATCTTGAAAAACCTTTAGTGACGTTTATCAGTAGAAAAAGAAATATACATTTGCAATTTGCTGCTGCACTTATATCTTGAAAAACCTTTATTGACATGTATCAGTAGAAAAATGAAAAAATATTCAGTGTTCACTGTTGCAGTTATATGCGGAAAAGCCTTTAGTGGCACATTTCTGTACAAAAATCAAGATATATTCAGTGTTCAGCGCTGCAGTTATATGTGGGAAAGTCCATTTTGCTATATGGACTGAATCACATTGTGTTGAAATTTTGCGATTATGTTTCACACACTGCGTGATTACGTGATGGCGTCCATAAGAGCGGCGCACCAATACAGGTGAATACACTATGCACTAACCCTGCACAAAAGTGCAAACTAATTCACACCAGCCCGCATCTATCTGCGGTATTGCTTACTGGACACTACGGGGACTTTTCTGCAGCACAAAAACCACACGAGGACCGCGTCTCGCTCTTCCAGCTACGTCCGCTACATCCCATTCACTACAGATCACTCAGCCTCAGGCGCCGTTGTTTATTTGAAACTGACAGCCTATAAAACCCTCTGTTGAAAAGCCTTTAGTGGTATATACACGTGGAAAAAAAAATATATATTTGGTGTTCAATTTTGCAGTTATATGCAGTAAAATCTTTTTTGAATGATTTCTGTGGAGAAAAAAACTTGTATTCGGCATTAAGCGCTGCACTGATATATGGTAAAATCTTGTTTGAATTATTTCGGTGGAGAAAAAACTTGTAAACTTGTATTCGGCATTAATCGCTGCACTTATATGCGGTAAAACCTTTTTTGAATTATTTCGGTGGAAATACAAATTTCCGCCGACTCAATTAACTTCCTCATCTCTTCATTATTATCGGACACACTAACTTTACACCCCCCCCCCCCAGCTTTATATATAAGTGGTGCCAGCACCACCTAGGAGCGAATAAAGGTAAATGACAATGCCAGCCTGTTAAAGGGAATTACAGCATGATACAACAATACATTTGATAGGACATTTAGCAAGAGTTTAAAGTGCCCACATATAGCACATAGTGGGACACTGCATCAAGATGAATCAAGCGTGGATCAGCCAGGATTTCCACACACCAATCCCTGATGCATCAGACTAGATCATTCATGGTGCCAAACCAACACTTTGACAAAAGAGAACTGTTTCTTCTGGCTACCTGCCTCAGCTTCTATTCTGATGCTGTTACCCGCCTGATGCCACACATCTGATGCCAACTGCTCCTTCTTTCACCCACCATCGTCAGTGGGTACTTGTATAGCCACTCACCTCCACAGTATGTAACCTTACCTCTCTGTTTACTCCTGATGCTGCTGCCACCTCCCGACTCTGTTATTGTGCAACTCTGTGGCTTTCGACTACTGCTGCTGCTAATGCCGCCACCTCCAGACTCTGTCATTGTGCCACTCTCTGGCCTAATCATGCTACTGCCACCTCCAGACTCTGTCATTGTGCCACTCTGAGGCCTACTCATGCTGCTGCCACCTCCAGACTTTGACATTGTGCCACTCTCTGGCCTACTCATGCTTCTGTCAACTCCAGACCCTGTCAAAGTGCCACTCTGTGGCCTCCACATGCTGGTGCCACCTCCAGACTCTGTCATTGTGACACTCTGTGGTATCCTTATGCTGCCGCCACCTCGAGACTCTGTCATTGTGCCACTTTGTGGCCTACTAATGCTGCTGCCACCTCCAGACTCTGTCATTGTGGCACTCTCTGGCCTACTCATGCTGCTGCCACCTCCAAACTCTGTCATTGTGCCACTCTGTGGTCTCCTCATGCTGCTGCCACCTACAGACTCGGTCATTGTGCCACTCAGTGGCCTCCTCATACTGCTTCCACATCACCACTATGTCATAGGTGCACTCTGTGGACTTCCCATGCTGTTCTCACCCTCCCCACTTCATGACTGAACCTTTATTGTGGCTTTCAGCCTGGCTGACATCATCATTTATTTGACACTTCTTCGGATGTGTCAGAAGGAAGGAGAAACGAGGCGCACAACGGATTCTGTCTGTGTAGGAGCTTTACTTACTGTATGGTCCCATCAGAAAGGACTTATGATTTGGTATCCAGAAGCAGGAGTGGGTAGAAAACACAGAAGACATGCAAATACTCATGTCATCTTTTTTGATCCACTCCGTCTTTTTTTTTGCCTTTAGCAATACTTATGGATTATTGGGCAAATGCTGACCGAGTGAAGGTGTATGCTCCACAGAACAGGACGATGAAGTTACATTTATTATTTACCTCAGAGTCTCTAAAGTCATCAGCACAAGCTCGATAAATTACCACATTGAGCCTCAAATATTCATGGCCCACTGATTAGGGCCACAGCCCTGTTGTGTGTCCATGCAAAAGATAGGGTGTTTCTGAAGCAGAACATAATAATAAGAGGGATGGCTTTTCCCACTGGCACAAACTGGACACAACATATAGTGCATTGAAAGAGCATATCTGTGTAAAAATGCTGCATATCTGCTGTGCTGTGCATTAATTTTTGCAAAACACCTGTTTTTTTAAATACTCACTACACTCTTTGGCAAATTCTGTGAGGGGTGTGGTTTCCAAAATGGGATCAATTATTTGGGGTTCTTTCTTCTATCTCACCTCAGAGCCTCTGCAGTTGTCACCCTGTGCTGTATAAATCGCCAAGCCGAGCTTCAAATGTGCATGAAACTTTTTCTCTTCTAAACCCTCCAGAAAGCCCAAACAGCAATCTATGACCACATGGGAGTATTATCGTCTTTAACAAAATTTTCTCCTATTATCACTTGTGAAAATGAAACATTGAGTACAGTGTAATTTTTCATTTCATATCACATGTGGGGTCAAGCCAATCACTATACCCCTAGGTTAATTTCTTGAAGGGTTTCATTTCCAAAATTGGGTAACTTTTGGAGGTTATATATTGTATTGGTACCTCAGGGGCTCGCTAAACCTCTTAATACATTCCTTGAGGGGTTTAGTTTCCAAAATTGGGTCACTTTGGGTATTTCCACTAGAGGGGTATTTCAAGGTCTCTTGAAATGTGACATAGAGCCCAAAATCTCTCCTCCAAAACCCAAATTACACTCCTTTCCTTCTGAAACTTGCTGTGTGCCCATATAGCAGTTTACGACTACATATGAACTAGTGCTATATTCAAGAAAAAGTGCTCAACAAATTGTGGGGTGATTTTTTTTTTGTTACTCCTTGTGAAAAGGAAAAATGTGGAACAACATTTTATTGGCAAAAATGCTAATTTTAAGAAAAATTGCGTTCACCTAATTGTAAATTTTAAAAAAATCTGTAAATTTTGTAGTTTTTTAATAGAGGAAAACATACTGTCCCAAATTTACCACTAATATGAAGTATGTGTAACAAAAATATCAGACTCACTTGGATATTCCAAAGTTATTACCATAGAGCGACAAGTCAGATTTGCAAAATTAAGCTGCACCAGGAAGGTGAAAACTGGCTGCATCTGGGAAAGGTTAAAAACTGTAGTCCTGGCAACTTCATTAATTCCAATAGGTGGCTCAGTGGTTAGCACTGGTGCCTTGCAACGCTGAGGTCCTAGGTTTGAATCTGACCAAGGACAACATCTGCATGGAGCTTGTATGTTCTTCTTGGGTTTCCTACAGGTACTCTGTTTTCATTCCACACTTCAAAGACATACTGATAGGGAACTTAGACTGTGAGCCTTATTGGGGAAAGCTTGATTCTAAAGTCTGTAAAGTGCTGCGGAATATAACAGCGCCATGTAAGTGCATCAAATAAATAATTGTGGAGGAAAGAGACCTGGCTTTATATTACATACTATCCGATAGGTGGCTCAGTGGTTACCACTGGTGCCTTGCAGCGCTGAGGGTCTAGGTTTGAATCAGACCAACGACAACATCAGCATGGAGTATGTATGTTCTCCTTGTGTTTACAAAGTTTCCTTCAGGTACTCTGTTTTTTTCCCACACTCCAAAGACATACTGATAGGGAACTCAGCTTGTGAGCCCCTTGGTGATAGCTTGATGATAATATCTGTAAAGTGTTGCGGAATATAGCAACGCCATATAAGTGCATACAATAAATAATTGTGGAGGGAGGAGACCAGGCTATTACTTACTATCCACCCCTTAATAAACTCATGGTCATCTGGACAGAACCCACCCACCATATACAGTATATACAATAAGTTTTTAGTGTCAATGCCCCATAAGAATAAATACTCAGTATTAAGGTCCATATCACAAAAGTAGTAATTACTCTCTTGAAGCCTTCCATATATGTAAATATGTTTTAATTAGACTTTTTTTATTATCTGAGATGAGTTCAAAATAGATTATCCTGGGCCTACTTAGTTTTCTAAACTATTAAAATGACATACAATAACTCAATGAATTTGGAACTGACATTGCAGCAATCTGACTGCAGAAATTGTACCTCCACAGTCTTGTTCAGAAATGAAGAATTAAGTGTGCGGATCCATACACCGTAATTTCATCTCCTGTGCTCACATCTCAAGAGCAGCTCTGCAAACATAACAAATAGATGGCACATAAGAACTATTTGACCTGCCAAAAATCCGCACTTCCTATATTGCTGATCATAACCTCTCATTTATTTTTCCTTAACCCTGTAGGAGGTGGAAATCCAGCAGCAAGGTATAAATACAAGACAAAAAACATCCCTAAACAAAATAATAATGTTGGCACCATGAGGAACCAGGCAGAATAGAATGGGTGTTCAGCTGTGATTTGTAACCTGCATGGTATATTTAATAGACTTTTCTAGGCTTGAGCATACCTCAATGACACGCTGTTATTTCTTTCTTTCTCCATGAGTTCCTTGCTGAACAGGTCAGTGGTACAAAGTATGGTAGGTGCATCTTACAGTAGGTGGCTTAAATGGTTGTTTCATTTTCCTAAAAAATGATCTAGTTTACAATATAGAAAACCTACTGGAGTTTATGAAAGGATATAGATGCCCCACAGATCCCATTATAAAGGAAGCTGTTGCTTAAAGGCTCTAGAATGGCACACACTGTGAGCAATCAGTAGGAAAGACATTGAGGTACACATACGAAAGAGGGTACACAAAAAAATCTTAAAACTTGGAATATCCATTCTACAATGTGAGAGAATAAAAAGCAACATAAAAGAACATCCACAACACTATTTAGGTAATTTGGTATTTAAAGTTCACACATCCAGTTAGTCCTTTACCAGGTGATTACAGTATATCAAAAAGTTATAAATCCCAAAGACACAGCCAATTTTCATTTTTCAATATTCATTATTTCCTCCCTGCCTTCTAAGAGCCATAAATATTTGAAATTTCTCTTAACATAGCTATATTTAAGCATAATTTTTGTGGGACAAGTTGTATCTTTAATAGCACCATATGATTTACCATATCTTATATCGGAAAATTCTTTGTGGGGTGAAACTGAAAATAAAAATGCAATTCCACCATAGTTTCTTTAGATTTTGTTTTCACAGAATTCACTATGTGCTAAAAAAATGAGCTGATACTTTTAGGGCTCTTTCACACAAGTGTGTCCCTTGTGGGAATAACGCTCTGTGTGATAGAGGGATTGTAGGGACTACAGAAGCGCACGGCACTATCACAATTTATTATGCTGAGTGCCTCTGCCTGGACTTTCTGTAACAGAATCATACTGACATAAAGCTGTCAGTATGATTCCATTACAGAAAGAACAGGCAGAAGCATACAGCATTATTAACCCCTTCACCCCCAGTGCCATAATAGTACAGCGCTGGCCGGGTCTTTAAAGATGGCGCCCGCTCCTGAGCGCTGCGGGCACTATAGCCGCGGGTGTCTGCCTGCTTCTTATTGCAGACACCTGCGGCTCATGTCAGCAACCGGCAGTAATGCTGATAGTGGACATTTAACCCCTCAGATGCCGTGGTCAATCCTGACCAGGGCATCCGAGCGCCCTGAAAACTGAAAGCGCGCACTTCCAGTCGTGTAGCGATCGGAGGAGCTGGAGCTTGTGTGCAGCAGCCACTGCCTTTGTGAATGACAGGAGGCTGCTGCATAGTATTTTCTATGAAGTCCTTGCCTGAAATAGGGCTCCACAGGAAATAAGCAATTTTCTCATAGACGCCAATGCTAGTTCATTGGAGTCTATGAGAATAGCAATCTAATGATTGCATGTTACAGTTCCCTATGGGAACTATAAAAAAGTGTAAAAAAAAAAGTAAAAAAATAAATAAATAAAAATATCAAATCACCCCTCCCCCCCACTTTTCCAAAAATAAAATAACAAAAAAAAATTAAAAAAATACCCATCATGGGCAGTGATGAGCGAGCATGCTCGGCCGAGTATTGGTTCGGCTCGAGCATCACTATGCTCGGCTTTACTCGGCCGAGCACCACGTGTATTCGTCGCATTGCTCAAGTCTCCTCCCCGCACGTTTGGTGCCTTCTAAGCAGCCAATGAAGGTCCAGGTAAGTAATTCCTTTCAGTGTAAGGCCATAGCAATGTTAGCTGTAAGCCTTAAACTCATTGGCTGGCCGGAACACGTGATACCATTTCATATAGGAGCTGAGGTCCGGCATTCGGCTCATTCAGCTTCAGGGAGAGCAGACAGTAGGCAGGGACAGATAGTGTTTTGTTCTAAACTTACTGATTTCACTCCAAAAACATTATTGAAAGACCTAACAGTCCTTTTAGGACTAGAGTGTGTATTTGACAGCAGTGCAGCACCTTTTTTTTTTTTTTAAGAAGGGGGTTAATTAAGCACTATCAGGGACAGGTGTCACCAGGAAGGGACAGATAAGTGCAGGGTTTAAAAATCGCTTTGATAACTTCTAAAGGACAGAAAGATTTCAGATTAGTGACATCTACAATACGCCATCATTAAGCAGTGTGTTGGGCGGATATTATCAAAAGGGGCTTATTCACTACAGTGTTCCTTGGTACTGAGATATACACTGCACCATCATAAAGCAGTGTGTTGGGCAGACATTATAAAAAGGGGCTTATACATTACAGTGTTCCTTGGTACTGAGATATACACTGCACCAAATAAAGCAGTGTGTTGGGCAGACATTATAAAAAGGGGCTTATTCACAACAGTGTTCCTGCTACTGAGATATACACTGCACCATCAGAGAAATTATTTGTTCTGGGGAAATTAACCTAAGTTGTGCCACATCTGTGTGTGCGTTCAATCCGCAACCGTTATATAAATTACTCCAGCAGAGAGGGATTTATATTTTGGCCAAAGGTAACTAGTTTTAGGCACATCTGTGTGTACGTTTAGGCCGCAACCGTATATACAGTATTACCCTGCAGAGAATACATTTTATTTGGGACAAATTTGTATCCAATATAGAACTACATCCGAAAAAAAGTGTTTATTGTCGAAATTACATTATCTCTTGGCTAATGTACTGCCGAAAAGCTGTATTTTTCTGTATCCAGTACCTTACTGGAAGCCAATACAGTGTGTATTGTAAAAATTACATTTTCTCTGGTCTAGTGTAGTGCCAAAAATCTGTATTTCTCTGTATCCAGTACATTATAGCAAGCCAATACAGTGTGTATTGTAAAAATTACATTATCTCTGGGCTAGTGTAGTGCCAAATATTTGTATTTTACTGTCTCCAGTACATTACAGTAAGCCAATACAGTGTGTACTGTAAAAAATTATTATCTGTGGTCTAGTGTACTCCTGAAAATCTTTATTTTTCTGTATTCAGTACATTACAGCAAGCTAATAAAGTGTGTACTGTAAAAATTTCAATATTCGTGGACTAATGTAGTGCAGAATATTTGTATTTCTCTGTCTCCAGTACATTACAGCAGGCCAATACAGTGTGTATTGTAAAAATTACATTATCTCTTGGCTAGTGTAGTGCCAAATATTTGTATTTCTCTGTCTCCAGTACATTACTGAAAGCCAATACAGTGTGTATTGTAAAAAGTTCATTATCTATGGCCCCCTTATTTTGATGAAAATTTGTATTTCTCTGTCTCCGGTACATTACAGCAAGCCAGTACAGTGGTATATTATAAAAAATTAATTATCTGTGGCCTACTGTACTGCCAAAAATTTGTATTTCTCTGTCTCCAGTACATTACAGCAGGCTAATACAGTGTATATTGTAAAAAATACATTATCACTGGGCTAGTGTTATGCCAAAAAATTGTATTTCTCTGTCTCCAGTACATTACAGTAAGCCAATACAGTGTGTACTGTAAGCATTTCATTATCTGTGTCCTAGTGTAGTGCTGAAAATTTGTATTTCTCTGTCTCCAGTACATTACTGCAATCCAATACAATGTGTATTGTAAAAATTACATTATCTCTGGGCTAGTGTACTCCTGAAAATATTATTTTTTCTGTATTCATTACATTAGAGCAAGCCAATACAGTGTGTACTGTAAAAATGTCATTTTCTGTGGACTACTTTAGTGGAGAATATTTGTATTTCTCTGTCTCCAGTACATTACGGCAAGTCAATACAGTGTGTATTGTAAAAATTATATTATCTCTGGGCTAGTGTACTCCTGAAAATCTTTATTTTTCTGTATTCAGTACATTACAGCAAGCCAATACACTGTGTACTGTAAAAATTTCTTTATCAGTGCCTACTGTAGTGCCGAAATTTTTAGTTCTCTGTTTCCAGTACATTACAGCAAGCCAATACAATGTGTATTTAAAAAGTTCATTATCTGTGGTCTACTGTAGTGCCAAAAATTTGTATTTCTCTGTCTCTGGTACATTACAGCAAGCCAATACAGTGTGTAAAGTAAAAATTACATTATCTCTGGGCTAGTGTAGTGCCAAAAATTTGTATTTTTCTGTCTCCATTACATTACAGCAAGCCAATACAGTGTGTACTGTAAAAATTTCATTATCTGTGTCCCAGTGTAGTGCTGAAAATTTGTATTTCTCTGTCTCCAGTACATTACTGCAAGCTAATACAGTGTGTATTGTAAAAATTACATTATCTCTGGGCTAGTGTAGTGCCAAAAAATTGTATTTCTCTGTCTCCAGTACATTACAGCAATACAGTGTGTACTGTAAAAATTTTATTATCTGTGTTCTAGTGTAGTGCTGAAAATTTGTATTTCTCTGTCTCCAGTACATTACTGCGAGCCAATACAGTGTGTATTGTAAAAATTACATTATCTCTGGGCTAGTGTACTCCTGAACATATTTATTTTTCTGTATTCAGTACATTACAGCAAGACAATAAAGTGTGTACTGTAAAAATGTCATTATCTCTGGACTACTGTAGTGTCGAAAATTTGTATTTCTCTGTATCCAGTACATTACAGCGAACCAATACAGTGTGTACTGTAAAAATTTCATTATCTGTGGCCTAGTGTAGTGCCAAAAATCTTTTTTTTTCTGTATTCAGTACATTACAGCAACTCAATACAGTGTGTACTATAAAGATTTCATTATCCTCTGACGTACTGTAGTGAGGAAAATTTGTATTTCTCTGTCTCCAGAACATTACAGCAAGCCAATACAGTGTGTACTGTAAAAATTACATTATCTCAGGGCTAGTGTAGTGCCGAAAATCTGTATTTTTCTGTTTCCAGTACTGTCCTGCATCAGAAAACTGTTTCTTTAGCAGACAGTAAAACAATCTGCGCCACATCTACAGACAAAACCATTAATATGAAGAAGGCGAGCACAAAGGGAGGGGGTAGTGGTCATGATGCTGATGGTGCAAATAGAGGCTGTGGCCCTGGGCGTGATACTGATGGTGCAATCAGGGGCTGTGGCCCTGGGCGTGATGCTGATGGTGCAAGAAGAGGCCGTGGCCCTGGGCGCAATGAAACTGTGCCTGCTGCCAGTGCACCAGAAAAAATAAAAAAATCCACCTTACCCAGCTTCAGTTCTAAGTTAGCTGGGCGGCGCAGGACAACACTGTCCAAGTCGGACCAGTGCAAACAGGTGGTCGGTTGGATTGCAGAAGATAATGCTTCCAGTCGGTTAAGCACCACCCTCTCTTCCACGAAGTCCAGTCTCTTTAGCCAAGAGTCTGGTCAACTGAATCCTCACTCTGATCTTCCTTCCTCCCACTATGTCGCGTCTGGCCAAACAAGTGATCCCACTCTCGGATATTCACATGACCTCTTTTAATCGCCAGTACTTGGTTTGGTCCTCTTGCCAAGCATGCTTAAAGAGGTACCTGAGATATTGTGCCCTGATTCCAACCTCTTGAGCCTTCACAGTCTCAAGAAGATGACGGTGGTATATCATTCGTTCACGAGGTGGATGATGATGAGACACAGTTGCCAATCACTGAGGGGGTGGTTAGGTCAAGTCAGGAGCAGAGTGAGGAAGTGGAAGATTAGGTGGTGGACAATGAGGTCACTGACCCAACATGGTTAGGTGAAAAGCCGAGCGAGGACAGCAGTACAGAGGGGGAGGGATCCGTAGCAGCACAACAGTCTGGAAGAGGCAGTGAATTTGCAAAACGGAAACTTAGCCCACACCAAACAGGTCCACAACCATTACACCGAGTACCCCCATGCGTCAATCTACCTTGCCAAGGGGTAGGTGTTCCGCAGTATGAAGCTTTTTTGAGGAAAGCACAGACGACAAAAGAGTGGTAGTTTGCAACCTGTGCCGTTCCAAAATGATACAGGGCATGAACACTAGCAACCTCACCACCACCAGCATATTCCGCCACATGGCATCCAAGCGCCCTAATAAGTGGGACGAAGCCTGGGTCCACACTCTGCATCTGCGGGTCCCACCACTGCCTTCACTTCGCCAGTGTTACTCACTGCTGGCCAATCCCCTGTCGAAGGTGCAGGCCCGGATGCCCCTCGCCCTGGACCTGGACCTTTGCATGAACCGTCAGCAACAACATCCACATCCCTGTCCCAGTGCAGCGTCCAAATGTCAATAACACAGGCATTTGAACGCAAGCGCAAATACCCACCCACTGACCCAAAGGCCATATCCTTAAATGCACAACTTTCAAAATTACTGGCCCTTGAAATGTTGCCATTTAGGCTTGTGGACACTGGACAACGCAGGGAATAAAGGACCAGATTGAGCTGTGGCTCTCGCCACTCAACCTAGAAACAGGCATGGTTGTGTCCGACAATGGCCATAACTTGGTGGCAGCTTTGGAGCTCGGCAACCCTACACACATTCCATACCTAGCCCAAGTCTTAAACTTAGTGGTTCAGCGGCTTATCAAAACCTACCCCAATATGCAGGAGCTACTAGTGAAGGCACGCCACTTGTGTGCCCATTTCCGAATGTCGTCCACAGCTTCAGTCGGTCTGTCAAAGCTGCAGCAGCGCTTGCAGCTTCCAGCTCACCGACTGTTGTGCGACGTGAACACGCAGTGGAACTCTACGATCTATTTGTTGGCCAGGCTTTGTGAGCAGCAGAGGGCAGTTGTGGAATACCAGCTGCAACATGGTTATCACCTTTGCAGTCAACTTCCACTATTCACAAGTGAAGAGTGGGCAATGTCAGACCTATATGAGGTTTTAAAAAACTTTGATGAATCCACACAGATGGTTAGTGGCGATAACGCTATTATCAGTGTAACCATCCCACTGCTGTGTCTACTCAAATGATTGCTGCTCACAATTAAGGAGGATGCTTTGAATGTGACAGACAAGGTAATGGGGGAGGAGATGACACAGGGTGATAGCCAGACCTCCCCCAGTTCGTCTTCTCAGCACAGTTAGGCAATGAAGAGGAGAGGAGCTGGAGACACTTGCCTCTGCTACAGAGGCTAGTACCCATGGAACTTTAATTCTATCTGTTCAGCATGGATGGGCAGAAGAGGAGGAAGATGAGGGTATGGAGAGTCATCCTGAAGTTGACATTGATGTCTTGCCAGTTGGTACTCTGGCACACATGGCTGACTTCATGTTAGGCTTCCTTTCCCGCGACCCTCGCGTTATACGCATTTTAGGCAACACAGATTACTGGGTGTTCACCCTTCTCGACCCCCGCTACAAAGAGAACTTCTCATGTCTCATTCCTGTGGTGGAGAGGATGAGTAAAACCGTGCAAAGGTACTTGACAGATTGCTCAAAAATTTTCCATCTGACAATGCGGCCGCCAGAGTCCGTACTTCCTTAGGCAACCGAGGAAGGGAGACAAGTGAAACACCCAGTAGTTCCAACAGAGGCAGGGCAACACTTTCCAAGGCATGGGACACTTTCATGACACCCCGCCAGCAACCTCACCCTGAATCGCGGCCTAGTGCTAAGGAGGGAAAAGTTTTGGAAGATGGTGAAGGAATACATTGCAGACCATGTCAGCGTCCTAAATGATCCCTCAGTGCCTTACAACTACTGGGTGTCGAAGCTGGACATGTGGCACAAACTTGCACTCTATGCTTTAAAGGTGCTGGCCTGCCCTGCCGCCATCGTATTTTCTGCGCGTGTATTTAGTGCTTCTGGTGGTATTATAACAGATAAGTGTATCCCCTTGTCCACTGACAATGCTGACAGGTTGACTCAGATAAAAAAGAACAAGGCTTGGATTGCCCCTGACTTCTCCACTCCACCAGAGGAAAGCTGAGCTAATGAGGAACAAAAACCCAATTTAAATGTATGCTTTATAATGTACTCAATCCACAAGAATAAGATGCACCCTTTTCACCAGGAAAAAAAAGGGTTTATGTTTTCTAATCCGCCTCCTCCTCCTCCGCCGCCTCTTCCTATCAGAATATATATGCCCTCACTACAATGTTTTGAAGGGTTTGCTCGACTTCAGGACCTCAGCTCCAATGTTTTATACCGTCTGCTCACCTGTAGGCCATCACTGCAATGTTTTATGGAGTTTGCTAGGCTTCAGGCCCTCACCTCTAATGCTTTATATCGTCTGCTCAGCTGTAGGCCATCACTGCAATGTTTTATGGGGTTCGCTAGGCTTCAGGCCCTCACCTCTAATGCTTTATAAAGTCTGCTCACCTGTAGGCCATTACTGCAATTTTTTATGGGGTTCACTCACCTTCAGTCCCTCACCTCCAATGCTTTATACGGTCTTCTCACCTGTAGGCCATTACTGCAATGTTTTATGTGGTTCGCTAGGCTTCAGTCACTCAGTTCCAACGCTTTACACGGTTTGCTCACCTGTAGGCCATCACTGCAATGTTTTATAGGGTCCGCTAGGCTTCAGGCCCTCACCTTCAATGCTTTATACCGTCTTCTCACCTGTAGGCCATCACTTCAATGTTCTATGGGGTTCACTAGGTTTCAGGCCCTCACCTACAATGCTTCATACTGTCTTCTCACCTGTAGGCCATCACTGCTATGTTTTATGGGGTTCACTAGGCTTCAATCCCTTACCTCCAATGCTTTATACGGTCTACTCACCTGTAGGCCATCACTGCAATGTTTTGTGGGGTTCGCTCGGCCTTAGTCCCTCACCTCCAATGCTTTATATGGTCTGCTCACCTGTAGGCCATCGCTGCAATGTTTTATGAGGTTTGCTCAGCTTCAGGCCCTCACCTCAAATGCTTTATACCGTCTGCTTACCTGTAGGCCATCACTGCAATGTTTTATGGGGTTCGCTAGGCTTCAGTCCCTCACCTCCAATGCTTTATACGGTCTGCTCACCTGTAGGCCATCCCTGCAAATTTTTATGTGGTTCGCTCGGCTTCAGGCCCTCAATACAATTTTTTATTGGGTCCGCTCACCTTCAGGCCCTAAACTATGATGTTTTAGAGGGTAACCAGCACGCCCTTGCTCCAAATGTCTTTGAGGGTCACCAGTAGGCCATCACTGATAATTTTTCAAGGGTTTTTATGATGACTTCCTTTATGTGTAATAAAGGGTGTATTGGAGTGTCTGTTCCTTGTAATTTTTGGCAGCCCTTTCATTTAGGGCATAGGCTTTATGAGCAGTGTACCTGAACAATTGTAGCACCATTTGAATGAGGCCCTCCTTTATGTGATATACAGGCTGTATCTGAGTGCTTCTTACTTGTAATTTTTTGCAGCATTTGCACTGTATATACAATTGAATATACAGGAAAGAATGTTTCCTAACAATTTTACCTCTAAAAATGTATATATTTTTTGGGGGGTAGGGAATTTGGGCGCGATTTTGTCGCTATGTGAAAGTGGCAGACAACTGGGACAATATGGTTCCCAGCAGCGACATTGGAGTACAGGATGCACCCAGACATGGTCCCCATGCTGTTCCAGATCCGGTGGTGTTTCTGTCACTTTCTGACCTTTTCCAATGGACCAGGCACCCTCCCCTTATCCGAGCAGGGGGTGCCTGGTTGTCTCCCATTGACTTCCATTATATTCGGGTGCTCGGCCGAGCGCACGAATATCGCTATGTGTTCTGACCGAGTACCCACACACCGAACACTTTGGTGCTCGCTCATCACTACTAGCTACCTATTGGTAGTA
This sequence comes from Bufotes viridis, assembly GCA_033119425.1. Taxonomy (NCBI): domain Eukaryota; kingdom Metazoa; phylum Chordata; class Amphibia; order Anura; family Bufonidae; genus Bufotes; species Bufotes viridis. The sequence continues at coordinate 347,403,992 of CM065590.1, forward strand.
CAGGAGAAACTGTGTTTGTCTTGCCTATTGGACTCACTTTATTAGTTGGATCCCTACAAAGATAGCAAAGTACCCCTTGAGAAAAGCTTACAATGCATCTCATTCATTCAATCAGTACGCTGCTCGTACTGATGACAAGCAATAACTCTGTGTATTGTAAGGGTATTTTGAAGTACTGATTGGTTCTCCCCTTTAATTCTTTCTAATACTTTGTGTAATAGTTTACAAGTTTTCCTTGTAATGGAGTGGGTAAGAGATAGTACCCATTCACCATTGTGCTGATAAGAACACATTCCTCAGTGATCTCGGAGACATGTGTGATGCACACTGGAGGAGGGGCTGATGAGAATAAATGTGATCTGCACTAACAATTAGATCGGGATTCCACCAGGCTCTTCATTCTAGGTAGGATGTAAGTATGATTTGCCCTATCTCTGTTACACCAGGGGAGGTCGGTCATGTGTTATAATGTGGTAGACAGCCATGGGTTATAGCATGATCGATGGAGTCTCCACCCCATTTAGGCTAGTGATGTTTATTTACTTCTTATTATTCTGTATATGATTTTGAATATTTAATCACTTAATAAATATATTTATTCACTAAGCCTGCGTAAGCTTATTCATTCTCAAATCTTTTGAATTCACAATACATTACACTCTGTCTAGAAATGAGTGTATCTGGTTTGACTAATATTCCTCATCATTTTTCAAAGCTATTTAGTTAGCTGGACATTCATTTACAGGGTAACTACCTATAGACCGCACCAAAATCCACTTTTTTAGGACCAATTTAGCTTCAAAGTCACTTTGTGGGGCTTATGTAGTAGAAACCACCCATTTTAGAAACTACACCCCTCAAGTTATTCAAACCTGATTTTACAATCTTTGTTAAGCCTTTAAATGTTTCACAAGAATTAAAGGAAAATGGAGGCAATATTTCACTTTTTTGCAGGTTGTACATTTTGATCCATGTTTTCCTGTAGGGTAGCAACTGCAAAACAAACCTCAATATTTATTATCCTAGTAACATAGTAACATAGTTTATAAGGCCGAAAAAGACATCTGTCCATCTAGTTCAGCCTGCTATCCTGCAAGTGTATCCAGAGGAAGGCAAAAAAAGGTAGAAGCCAATTTTAACCACTTTAGGGGAAAAAAAATCCTTCCCGAATCCAATCAGGCAATCATGATTACTACCTGGATCAACGACACACCTCTAGTAGCTATAGCTTCTACTATTATTACACTCCAGAAATAAATCTAGGCCCCTCTTGAATTCTTTTAGTGTCACTGCTCTTACCATACAGAATCCTCTTCTATGTAAAATCCTGATGCAGAGGATGTCCCCTTGTCACAGTCACAGTCCTGGGGATACAGTAAATAGATGATGGGAGAGATCTCTGTACTGATCCCTGTTATATTTATACATAGTTATTAGATCTCCCCTTAGTCGTCTTTTTTTTAAAGTGAATAACCCTAATTTTGATAATCTTTCTGGGTACTGTAGTCCACCCATTCCAGTTATTACTTTAGTTGCCCTTCTCTGAACCCTCTGCAGCTCTGCTATGTCTGTCTTGTTCACAGGAGTCCAGAACTGCAAACAATACTTCATGTGTGGTTCTGACTAGTGATTTATAAAGTGGCAGGACTATGTTCTCATCACGGCATCTAATCTTTCCAATTCAAATTACATTACAGTCTATCTAGAGATGAGTGTATCTGGTTTGACTGATATTCCTCATCATGTTTCAAGGCTATTTGGTTAGCTGGACATTCATTTACAGGGTAACTACCTATAGACCGCACCAGAGGGACAGTTTTCTTGAAGTAGACTCAATTTGCATGGAATTTGGAATTAAAAGAAGTGGAACTTCCATCAGTTTTTCAGTCTTGGTTAAAAGCTACCTAGTAAAAGCTGATTTCACTCTGCTGATTCTGATACCAGGTTGGACAGAAACAGTGAAATCTTTGATCTGAAACATTTATCATAACTCTTTTTCCTCAGAAAGTAGGACATATGGGCAACTGAAAACTTCGGACCAGCCCTGGAAGTTCTGTTGTTCTTGACTGTGGTTCTGCCATTAATTATATCTGCATTATATCTCTTCCGGATGTGTTCATAGAGAATAGAATGGTTAATGCACAAGACAATAACCCAGAATGAGTTGAGCACGTGCCTCATGCTATTTATACTCTGTTCTGCTCTCTGATTAGGGGAAATCCAAGTCAGCATCACGGTAACATACTGTATTCATGGATTGTTCTATTTGGCTCTCCTGAAAGGTTAGTGCTCTAGTGCAATTTGCATAAGCTTCATAACATCACAATAAGCATGCTTTTAACAGTTGAATTTTTTTTTCTTTTTTCTGCTGACAGCTTGTCAGTCATAATTTAAGCCACCATCTTATTCTTGAGGTCTCTAATATAAAGATATAATAATGGAAATCCATTTCTTCATATAACTTTTACTACAAATGAAAGCACTGATGATACTGAAATGCATGGATACCAAAGCAATAAAATTAAAGTATTGTGAAAAGGAAGCAGGAAAAACTCCCAGGTAAAATGGATTGGAAAGAGTGTCAAGATATCTAACACCATGAAAAGAGCCACATGGAGATTCCTGTGGCAGAACTCCTAAATGAACAATAAAACTGAACTGGTTTAATGATCATTCTGCTGTGCTACATGAAATCAGAATTTCACAGCAGAAAATAATTGGCCCAATTTCCTACTTACATAAAATGTTCAGGCTTATTTCATCTTTAAGTTGTCATGTTATATAGATGATTTTTCATGTTTTCCTTAATGTGGATCAGGCACTTAATAAAAGGAAGTAATAATTGTTACCCAGTAAGGGCAACCTAGAGCTGGTAATATAAAAGAAATCTCTGTTAAGACTAAGGCAGCGCTATGATATTTTACCTTGATATTTAATACACATAATACACAAATATGACTGTTGTTTATATCCTTGTCTAACTAATGTTTGATATCAGTGCTATTTCACCTTCCTGAACTTTTGCTGTATTTGCAAATATCACGTGTCACTTTATGTAATAATAGCTGGAATGCTTCCGCTTATTTAAGCCATTTTGTGAATTTTTTCATCAGATTGTACTTTGTGGTAAAGATAAATTTGAATCGATATGTTTGTTTAAAAAAAATCCAAAATTGGCAGAACATTTCATAAAATTTAAAAAATACCTGGCTATGAAAATTAAAATTTTCATTTCTTCCAATGAAATGGGGCATGTTGCCCCATTTTTTCATTTTCACAAAGCGTAACAGGAGAAAAAGCATCCCAATTTTTTAAGCTTTTTTTTTTTTTTTTGGAACACTGCAACATCCAATATATAGTCGTAAATTGCTGTTTGAGATTATGACAGGGATCAGAAAAGAAGGAGGGCCACATGGTTTTTGAAGGGCAGATTTTGTTGGAATGGTTTACAGGAACCATGTTGCTATTGATCTGCCTTGGGGGCTAGTACAGCCATTTTCTGACAACCATACATTTTATTTTTCTCTCAATGGAGCTTTATCATTGGTTCTATTATGGGGTACATATGAAAAGGCGGCAACTCTACCATTGCTCTTTGGGATTTGCTATTTCGGCGAACACTGTGTGGGAAAAATTACATGTTATGTCTTTATTCTGCTGGTCAGTATGATTACAGGAATACCAATTTTATAGTTTTTTTTAGGTTTTGCCATTTTGACACAAATAAATCACAGTTCTGATCAATACTGACATCAGAAGTACAAATTCGTCACTAGTGTCGCTATTTTCTGAGAGTCATATTTTTATTTTTTTTTCTCCCAATTGTCTTGTGTAGGGGGTCATTTTTTTGTGGGATAAGGTGATGGTTTCAGTGGTACCATTTTGGGGTAAATAGTACTTTCTGATCGCCCCCTACTACACTTTCTGTAAGGTAAAGTGACCAAAAAATGGCTTTTATCTGAAAGGTTAAATCATGTCATATTTTCATAGAGCCAGTTATTATGGAAGTGACGATACCGAATATGTGTATTTTTTTTTCTTTTATTATTTTTGATTTATTGTATATCACTTGATAAATGGAAAGGTACTTTTTTGCTTGAAACTTATTTTTTATTTTTAAGAAACATTTTTTTTACTTTTTTTTATTTTTGTCCTACTGTGGGATATCAACTTTTGGGGGTCGGATCCCCTCTACAATGCATTACAATACACTGTGTACAATGCACTGTGTATCGTAATGCATTGCCTGTCAGTGTAATACACTGACAGAGTGCCTATAAGACCCAGCCAGGGGGCGGATAAGCACAATAGTTTGTGTCTCCATTTATGTCACACCCCAATATAATTATGTGTCAATGAAGTTGATGCTTAAAACGGAATTGAAAACATAAAAAAAAAATGTTTGCTTAATAGCTGTGCCTCTTTGTAAACTCATTTATATCAGTAATGTTTGGGCTTCCCTAATGTCTCTTTTAGCTATATTATTCCCTGTTTCAGCTGCACAGTAGTGAGCCCTGACTGGTCAAATTTGTACATGGCCTCTGCTGTTGCAAAAAACCTCCCTCTGAGCCACTTCTAAGAGACTGGCCTGAAAGTGCTAAAAATGACCCCTCTTCCCTCCTCCTCCTCCTCCTGGGTCACATCCTCGCCCTAAGTATTTTCTCAAGGAGACATAGAAGTGGTATTGTAACGCTGATAATGGTGTCATCGCCACTAGCCATGTTGGTGGAGTACTCAAAACATCGCAACAGGGCACACAGGTCTCGCATGGAGGCCCAGTCATTGGTGGTGAAGTGGTACTGTTCCGCAGTGCGACTCACCCGTACGTGCTGCAGCTGAAACTCCACTATGGCCTGCTGCTGCTCGCACAGTCTCTCCAGCATGTGCAAGGTGGAGTTCCACCTGGTGGGCACGTCGCATATGAGGCCGAAGTTACGCTGTAGCGCACACAGGCGAGCAGTGCCAGGATGTTAACGCCGGAAGCGTGCACAGACGGCCCGCACTTTATGCAGCAGCTCTGACCTGTCGGGGTAGTTGTGAATGAACTTCTGCACCACCAAATTCAGCACATTCGCCAGACAAGAGATGTGCGTCAAACCGGCTAGGTCCAGAGCTGCAACGAGATTTCGCCCATTATCGCACACCACCAGGCCGGGCTTAAGGCTCATCGGCAGCAACCACTCGTCGGTCTGTTGTTGTATACCCCGCCACAGCTCCTGTGCGGTGTGGGGCCTGTCCCCCAAACATATGAGTTTCAGAATGGCCTGCTGACGTTTACCCCGGGCTGTGCTGAAGTTGGTGGTGAAGGTGTGTGGCTGACTGGATGAGCAGGTGGAAGAAGAGGAGGAGGAAGCTGAGTAGGAGGAGGAGGCAACAGGAGGCAAAGAATGATGCCCTGCGATCCTTGGCGGCGGAAGGATGTGCGCCAGACAACTCTCCTCCTGGGGCCCAGCCGCCACTACATTTACCCAGTGTGCAGTTAGGGAGATATAGTGTCCCTGGCCGTGCTTACTATCTGTAGTTAGGTGGACCTTGCCACAGATGGCGTTGCGCAGTGCACACTTGATTTTATCGGATACTTGGTTGTGCAGGGAAGGCACGGCTCTCTTGTAGTGGAGGCTGGGAACAACGTACTGTGGGACAGCCACCACCATCAGCTGTTTGAAGCTGACTGTGTCCACCAGCCTGAATGACAGCATTTCACAGGCCAGTAGTTTAGAAATGCTGGCATTCAGGCCTAGGGTTGAGGGGTGGGAATTTACGCTTTCTCTCCAAGGTTTGTGAAATGGAGAGCTGAACGCTGCCGTGTGACATGGTGGAGTTGCTTAGTGACGGAGGTGGTGGTGTTGGTTGCACATCCTCTGTTTGCTGGGCGGCAGGTGCCAACGTCCCTTCCGAGGTGGAGGAAGAGGCCAAGGCAGCAGCAGAAGAGGAATCAGGAGGAGCATGAGTGAGTTCCTTGTTTTTAAGGTGTTTACTCCACTGCAGTTCATGCTTTGCATGTAGATGCCTGGTAATGCAGGTTGTGCTAAGGTTCAGAACGTTAATGCCTCGCTTCAGGCTCTGATGGCATAACATGCAAACCACTCGGGTCTTGTCGTCAACACATTGTTTGAAGAAGTGCCATGCCAGGGAACTCCTTGAAGCTGCCTTTGGGGTGCTCGGGCCCCGGTGGCAGTGGCCAGTAGCAGGCGAACTCTCTTGGCGGTGGCTGTTTTGCTTTTGCCCCCTGCTCCCTCTTTTGCTACACTGTTGGCTCGGTCTCACCACTGCCTCTTCCTCTGAACTATGAAAGTCAGTGGTACGACCTTTATTCCATGTGGGGTCTAGGACCTCATCATCCCTTGAATCATCTTCCACCCAGTCTTCCTCCCTGACCTCCTGTTCAGACTGCACACTGCAGAAAGACGCAGCATTTGGCACCTGTGTTTCGTCATCATCAGAGACGTGCAGACTCTGTTGAGGTGGTATTCCCATGTCCTCATCATCAGGAAACATAAGTGGTTGTGCATCAGTGCATTCCATGTCTTCCACCGCTGGGGAAGGGGTAGGTGGATTCCCTTGGGAAACCCTGCCAGCAGAGTCTTCAAACAGCATAAGAGACTGCTGCATAACTTGATGTTCAGACAGTTTCCCTGATATGCATGTGGGTGTTGTGACAGACTGATTGGCTTGGTTTTCAGGCGCCACCTGTGTGCTTTCTGCAGAAGACTGGGTGGGAGATAATGTTGTGAACGTGCTGGATCCACTGTTGGCAACCCAATTGACTAGCGCCTGTACTTGCTCAGGCCTTACCATCCTTAGAACGGCATTGGGCCCCACCAAATATCGCTGTAAATTCTGGCGGGTACTGGAACTTGAGGTAGTTGGTTCACTAGGACGTGTGGCTGTGGCAGAATGGCCACGTCCTCTCCCAGCACCAGAGGGTACACTAACACCACCACGACCGCGTCCGCGTCCCTTACTAGATGTTTTCCTCATTGTTACTGTTCACCACAATAAGAAAAAAAATATTTGACCCAATGTATTGAGTTCAAATTCAGGCCTTTTTTTTTACAGGCACCTAACACTATCTGGCTATCTATTTATGTGCCGTATTACACTAATACAGGCACAGCAGTAACCACAGATTTAGGGGAATATCAATTGTAGGCCTAGTATTTAGGCCATGGATGAAGAGTATCCTTTTACGGACAGAATTACTCTTGGAGATGCACAGTAGCCTTTGAAAAAATATAGAGCATTATGCTTTCAGCACTTGTATTTTAACACTTAGTGTAATATACCCTTTTTCGGAAAGAAATACACTTGGAGATGCACGGTAGAGTTTGCAGTTATTGAGGATGACCCTATCAGCACTTGTATTTACACCTTGAGTGTAATATACCCTTTTACAGAAGAAATACACTATGAGTTGCACAATAGTGCGTGCAAATTTAAAGAACTATGCTTTCAAACTTGTAATTTAACACTTTGTGTAATATACCCTTTCACGGAAAGAAATACACTTGAAGATGCACGCTGAGTGTAATATACCCTTTTACAGACAGATTTACACTTGGCCTGCAACAGTTGGAACACCAGATTTTGGGTATTGCTATTTTGGCAATGAACCCCAGAACAAAATATATCCTTTGACGGATGCTATTAAACTACTTGTCCAGCCACAGCTAGAACACCAGATTTATTGTATTTCTATTTTTGCAACTGAATTTCTCCCCAGAAATAGTAAATCCTTTGACGGACACTATGAAACTTGTCCAGTCACAGCTGGAACACCAGATTTACGGTATCGCTATTTTGGCAATTGAATTTCACCCCAGGAAAGTTTAATAGTGTCCGGCAAAGGATAGATTTTTTTTCTGGGGTGCAATTCAATTGCCAAAAGAGCAATACCGTAAATCTGGTGTTCCAGTTGTGGTTGGCCAAGTTCAATAGTGTCCAGCAAAGGATAGATTTTTTTTTCTGGGGTAAAATTCAATTGCCAAAATAGCAATTGTCAGGATCTGGTGGGTACTATTTGTTGGACCATTTAAACAGGCCCTTAGACACAGTTTAGGATTATAGCCAAGCCAGTATCTCATCTGCAGACAGCTGCTTGACGGTGATTGCCATTCATCATTGCAGAGCATAAAGAACTGGCTTAACTGGATGAGAAGCCTTTGTCAGGATCTAGTGGGTGCTATTTGTCCTTATGAAGAGTGCCTAACAGGTGTAAGGAGTCTCATCAGCTACACAATGCTCCTTTTAACAAAAGAAGTAGGATTGAGGCATGCATTGGTCGCATCATTAATACAGTTAGTCAAAACCCCAAGAATAGGTGATTGGATTGTTAGTTCACGATATCCACCCAAAAAGATTATTTCACATGTCGCTTGATTTAAAGAGTCACTGTACTTTCACACAATTATATTTCATTCAATAGAGAATGGTGTAACTAGCAAATGTCTAAATCACTTTATTACCTGATCTACCTGATATAAAGCTGTAAAGTTATGGCCACTAGTAGTTTCACCTTCTCGCATCTTACAGTCCAATGCCTGTTGTCAAGCAAGATCTGTTCCTGAACATACCCATAGCCAAGGCAGGTGCACTCTGCGGCAATACTAAACCCTCACACTGATAAAATTGAGGGGTTAGTTAGGCATATGCTACTAGGAGGACATGTCTTAAGCTCGGACACCACGGCAAGGTCCCTCAAGTAACCCGAGGCCCTACCACTCAACCTACCTGTGCCATATGGGCTATACCAGGAGCTGTTGGGCATTACGGGAGCGTAAGGCCTGACTCACAGACAGCTCACCAGTGACCTCCAGCATGTAACCATGCTTGCAATGGGAGGTGGGAGGTGCCTGTGAGCCCCACCCGAGACCGGCTGATATGGCCCAGAGCCTCCCAGGTGCACCTGAATGTAGGCTGTAGATGAAAAGTAGGCACATTTAAATCGGAGTTTATTTCACCTCCAAACATATTATACAAACCATTAGAAAACGTGGTGTGGTTTTTAACAAGCAGGATATGCTCAACCCATATGCAGTTGTGCATGTATATAAGGGAGCACATCCTGCACTTGTATATAGGGGAGCACATCCTGCACTTGTAGTCCGTTGCTAGGGGCAATCAACAGCAAAAAATGCATGCAATGGAACATGCCAACAACGGACTGCAAGTATCACAATAACCATCCTACATACGATAATGTGGATGTGGAGAACAATCAAAAACATAACCATAGCAAAGGCAGGTGCACTCTGCAGCAATACTAAACCCTCACACTTATAAAATTGAAGAGTTAGTTCGACATATCCTACTAGGAGGACATGTCTTAAGCTCGGACACCACGGCAAGGTCCCTCAAGTAGCCCGAGGCCCTACCACTCAACCTACCTGTGCTGTATGGGCTATTACAGGAGCTGTTGGGCATTACGGGAGCGTAAGGCCTGACTCACAGACAGCTCACCAGTGACCTCCAGCATGTAACCATGCTTGCAATGGGAGGTGGGAGGTGCCTGTGAGCCCCACCCGAGACCGGCTGATATGGCCCAGAGCCTCCCAGGTGCACCTGAATGTAGGCTGTAGATGAAAAGCAGGCACATTTAAATCGGAGTTTATACACCTCCAAACATATTATACAAACCATTAGAAAACGTGGTGTGGTGTTTAACAAGCAGGATATGCTCAACCCATATGCAGTTGTGCATGTATATAGGGAGCACATCCTGCACTTGTAGTCCGTTGCTAGGGGCAATCAACAGCAAAAATGCATACAATGGAAGATGCCAGCAACGGACTACAAGTACCACAATAACCATCCTACATACGATAACGATAATGTGGATGTGGAGAACAATCAAAAACATAACCATAGCAAAGGCAGGTGCACTCTGCGGCAATACTAAACCCTCACACTGATAAAATTGAGGGGTTAGTTCGACATATCCTACTAGGAGGACATGTCTTAAGCTCGGACACCACGGCAAGGTCCCTCAAGTAGCCCGAGGCCCTACCACTCAACCTACCTGTGCCGTATGGGCGATACCAGGAGCCGTTGGGCATTACGGGAGCGTAAGGCCTGACTCACAGACAGCTCACCAGTGACCTCCAGCATGTAACCATGCTTGCAATGGGAGGTGGGAGGTGCCTGTGAGCCCCACCCGAGACCGGCTGATATGGCCCAGAGCCTCCCAGGTGCACCTGAATGTAGCCTGTAGATGAAAAGCAGGCACATTTAAATCGGAGTTTATACACCTCCAAACATATTATACAAACCATTAGAAAACGTGGTGTGGTGTTTAACAAGCAGGATATGCTCAACCCATATGCAGTTGTGCATGTATATAGGGAGCACATCCTGCACTTGTAGTCCGTTGCTAGGGGCAATCAACAGCAAAAATGCATACAATGGAAGATGCCAGCAACGGACTACAAGTACCACAATAACCATCCTACATACGATAACGATAATGTGGATGTGGAGAACAATCAAAAACATAACCATAGCAAAGGCAGGTGCACTCTGCGGCAATACTAAACCCTCACACTGATAAAATTGAGAGGTTAGTTCGACATATCCTACTAGGAGGACATGTCTTAAGCTCGGACACCACGGCAAGGTCCCTCAAGTAGCCCGAGGCCCTACCACTCAACCTACCTGTGCTGTATGGGCGATACCAGGAGCCGTTGGGCATTACGGGAGCGTAAGGCCTGACTCACAGACAGCTCACCAGTGACCTCCAGCATGTAACCATGCTTGCAATGGGAGGTGGGAGGTGCCTGTGAGCCCCACCCGAGACCGGCTGATATGGCCCAGAGCCTCCCAGGTGCACCTGAATGTAGGCTGTAGATGAAAAGCAGGCACATTTAAATCGGAGTTTATACACCTCCAAACATATTATACAAACCATTAGAAAACGTGGTGTGGTGTTTAACAAGCAGGATATGCTCAACCCATATGCAGTTGTGCATGTATATAGGGGAGCACATCCTGCACTTGTAGTCCGTTGCTAGGGGCAATCAACAGCAAAAAATGCATACAATGGAAGATGACAGCAACGGACTACAAGTACCACAATAACCATCCTACATACGATAACGATAATGTGGATGTGGAGAACAATCAAAAACATAACCAAAGCAAAGGCAGGTGCACTCTGCTGCAATACTAAACCCTCACACTGATAAAATTGAGGGGTTAGTTCGACATATCCTACTAGGAGGACATGTCTTAAGCTCGGACACCACGGCAAGGTCCCTCAAGTAGCCCGAGGCGCTACCATTCAACCTACCTGTGCCGTATGGGCGATACCAGGAGCTGTTGGGCATTACGGGAGCGTAAGGCCTGACTCACAGACATGCTTTTTGTCATTTATGTTTTATGCCTTTAGATGCTGGGTTTCTCTCTTTTTATTGTCATTTCATTTACCCTCATCAAATATGGCTGTAGGGGTGCGCGTGTATGCCGCGCATGCGTTTGATTGTCGGCCGCGCCCCCTTGCTTCGAGATGACACCCAGCATGTGACCTTTGTACGGTTGGTCTCCCGTTGACCAATGGTGGTTGCCGCTTACACTTATGGTGGTTATGGCTGATTTTGCCATTGAATACTGTCCTTTTTTCTTGCCCATCTACTTGCCCACATTCAATATGGCCGCAGTGGAGCGCGCACGTTCCGCGCATGGGCCTGGATGCTGGCCGCGCCCCCTCACTCCGTGACGATATCGGTCATGTGATTATCACGTGGCCGCTCTCGCGCGAACTGACGGTGGTGCCGCCTGCGTCCATGGCGGTCATGGCGGATCGTGTGCGCCAGGCAATGAACTGTGGCTGATATAGACTAATGGGCAGATGGTAGCCTTCGACACTTGTTTTAAATTTAAGAGTGATTAGGGGGCGTTATGTTTAGCTTTACTAGCCAATCCTTGTTTGTTAAGCAGTATATATGGCCACATCTGTCACAAGTGTGTATCACCCCTTTGAGAAAGCTAACGCGAAACGCGCGTCAGGGGCTTGTGCTGGTGGTATATTGGTTGGCGCCTCTTTTGGTGTGGTTAGTATGCGTCTTTTCATTATTTAATATTATACTCATTTCTGTGACTTAGAAATAATAGATACCATGTTTTACATGCACATGGTCTTCTACCTAATAGTCCTTTAAAAAACTTTTGGATATTTGACCTGCTTACCCCTATACTACCGAATATTATGGTCATCATTTTGCACTTTGCACTTTATTTACTAATATGAATTTGTGCGCCTACCCTATATCACCAGTACAGTATAAATTTTAAATGTTTTTAATCATGTGAGTCCTGTGCTTTGTCAATCATGTACTCCATGTTATTTTTTGTTTAATAAAATATTGTGATACTACTATATATAACCCTTGTTTGGAGTTATTGGTATGGTATGACCCATACAGCTTTATTGGTGTTGTTTGCATTTGCATGTGTGGGTTGCTTGAACGATTGGGACATTGTATTGGTTTCTCACAGACAGCTCACCAGTGACCTCCAGCATGTAACCATGCTTGCAATGGGAGGTGGGAGGTGCCTGTGAGCCCCACCTGAGACCGGCTGATATGGACCAGAGCCTCCCAGGTGCACCTGAATGTAGGCTGTAGATGAAAAGCATGCACATTTAAATCGGAGTTTATACACCTCCAAACATATTATACAAACCATTAGAAAACGTGGTGTGGTGTTTAACAAGCAGGATATGCTCAACCCATATGCAGTTGTGCATGTATATAAGGGAGCACATCCTGCACTTGTAGTCCGTTACTAGGGGCAATCAACAGCAAAAAATGCATACAATGGAACATGCCAGCAACGTACTACAAGTACCACAATAACCATCCTACATACGATAACGATAATGTGGATGTGGAGAACAATCAAAAACATAACTATAGCAAAAGCAGGTGCACTCTGCTGCAATACTAAACCCTCACACTGATAAAATTGAGGGGTTAGTTCGACATATCCTACTAGGAGGACATGTCTTAAGCTCGGACACCACGGCAAGGTCCCTCAAGTAGCCCAAGGCGCTACCATTCAACCTACCTGTGCCGTATGGGCGATACCAGGAGCTGTTGGGCATTACGGGAGCGTAAGGCCTGACTCACAGACAGCTCACCAGTGACCTCCAGCATGTAACCATGCTTGCAATGGGAGGTGGGAGGTGCCTGTGAGCCCCACCTGAGACCGGCTGATATGGCCCAGAGCCTCCCAGGTGCACCTGAATGTAGGCTGTAGATGAAAAGCATGCACATTTAAATCGGAGTTTATACACCTCCAAACATATTATATAAACCATTAGAAAACGTGGTGTGGTGTTTAACAAGCAGGATATGCTCAACCCATATGCAGTTGTGCATGTATATAGGGGAGCACATCCTGCACTTGTAGTCCGTTACTAGGGGCAATCAACAGCAAAAAATGCATACAATGGAACATGCCAGCAACGTACTACAAGTACCACAATAACCATCCTACATACGATAACGATAATGTGGATGTGGAGAACAATCAAAAACATAACCATAGCAAAGACAGGTGCACTCTGCGGCAATACTAAACCCTCACACTGATAAAATTAAGGGGTTAGTTCGACATATCCTACTAGGAGGACATGTCTTAAGCTCGGACACCACGGCAAGGTCCCTCAAGTAGCCTGAGGCCCTACCACTCAACCTACCTGTGCCGTATGGGCTATACCAGGAGCTGTTGGGCATTACGGGAGCGTAAGGCCTGACTCACAGACAGCTCACCAGTGACCTCCAGCATGTAACCATGCTTGCAATGGGAGGTGGGAGGTGCCTGTGAGCCCCACCCGAGACCGGCTGATATGACCCAGAGCCTCCCAGGTGCAACTGAATGTAGGCTGTAGATGAAAAGCAGGCACATTTAAATCAGAGTTTATACACCTCCAAACATATTATACAAACCATTAGAAAACGTGGTGTGGTGTTTAACAAGCAGGATATGCTCAACCCATATGCAGTTGTGCATGTATATAGGGGAGCACATCCTGCACTTGTAGTCCGTTGCTAGGGGCAATCAACAGCAAAAAATGCATACAATGGAAGATGCCAGCAACGGACTACAAGTACCACAATAACCATCATACATACGATAACGATAATGTGGAGAACAATCAAAAACATTGCCATAGCAAAGGCAGGTGCACTCTGCGGCAATACTAAACCCTCACACTGATAAAATTGAGGGGTTAGTTCGACATATCCTACTAGGAGGACATGTCTTAAGCTCGGACACCACGTCAAGGTCCCTCAAGTAGCCAGAGGCCCTACCACTCAACCTACCTGTGCCGTACGGGCGATACCAGGAGCCATTGGGCATTACGGAAGCGTAAGGCCTGACTCACAGACAGCTCACCAGTGACCTCCAGCATGTAACCATGCTTGCAATGGGAGGTGGGAGGTGCCTGTGAGCCCCATCCGAGACCGGCTGATATGGCCCAGAGCCTCCCAGGTGCACCTGAATGTAGGCTGTAGATGAAATGCAGGCACATTTAAATCGGAGTTTATACACCTCCAAACATATTATACAAACCATTAGAAAACGTGGTATACATAAGAATCTGAATAATCCCCCAGGCAGACCCATTGTGGCTTCCACGGACTTTATAGTTTCCCCAATCTCAGTTTTTCTCGAAAAAATCTTAACTCCTCTTATCAAACAGACACGTTCATTTCTACTGGATACTTCTCATTTCCTATCTGTCATTTCAAGGCTGAATAACATCTCTCATGAAGATCTACTAGTAACACTAGATGTAAACATTCTTTATACGTCAATCTCTCATAAGAAAGGGAAACAGGCTGTCTCGTCCCTCCTGACAACTTCTAATTATTCTCCTACCTCACAAACATTTTGTACAAGACTACTACAATTTGTACTGGAAAACAATTACTTTATTTTTGGAGATGAATTCTATATCCAAAAACGGGGAACAGCCATGGGGGCGAACGTGGCGCCACCGTACGCTAACGCATTTATGGCTAAATTCGAGGAAGACCTTGTCTACATACACCCTCTCTTCATGACACACGCTACAACTTGGTATCGTTATATAGATGACATCTTCTGTATCTGGAATGGGAATTCTGATTCCTTTTTGGAATTCATGGACTATATCAACAAACAAGACCCAGATCTTACATTTACTTCACATGTTGATCTTAAATCCATCAGTTTCTTAGACACCTTAGTCATCAAAACCCAGACAGGTTTACTCACTACTGATCTCCATAGAAAACCGACCGACCACAACACATTACTCCATTATTCCAGTTGCCACCCCAAAAATACAAAACAATCCTTGCCCCTTCCCAATTTAAAAGAGTAGCCCGAATAGTACAAAATCCAACTCTCAGAGATCAACGCCTATCAGAGATGGCACACAAATTCCAAGATAGAGGCTACCCTACCAAATTACTTGAACAAGAATTTACCCTGATTAAATCAACAATATCCACAACAACAAAACCGATTTCCTCACAGCGCGTCCCCTTAGTGATTACTTACCATCCAATAGCTCCTAAAATTCAATCCATTGTCAAAAAACATTGGCCCCCTACAACAGTCCTACCCAAATGCCATTGAATTCCAATACCCTATTCGTATGTGCTACAAAAGACCTACTAATTTAAAAGACAAATTAGTGCATGCAGACATTGGTCCCCTCAAACCAAAATCAACACAAACTACCCTAGCCCCTAAAAAGACAGGTACGTATCCATGCCTACATTGTGCTCAATGCACTAACGTAATTAAGGGCAATAGGATTATACATCCCCACTCTGGGAAAGTATACCACGCTAAAGACTTCTATACGTGCAACTCCTCATATGTGGTATATCTAATTAAATGCCCGTGTGATTTGGCATATGTTGAAGAGACCACTCAAAACGTATGTGACCGGATCTCAAAACATAAATCGGACATACGATGTCACAAAACAGAACAACCTATTCCTCATCATTTCACTTCCACAAACTACCAAATTAACCAACTTAGATTCCAAGTCTTGGAACATGTACCTATGGCGAGAAGAGGAGGGAACCGAATTACGCGTCTCAAAGAACGTAAATCATTTGGATTTTTGAACTAAATACTCTGTCACCGCACGGTATGAACAGGGATTTTGACTTTTGTGCAACATGATGACAATACCGTACCCATTGGAATAACCTGACATTCAAGAAATGTGATCTGTGTGCAATTATTTGACTTATTTTATGATGTATTCTCCCTATTTGCATATTAACCATTTTCTTTTTTCCTTCTCTATCCCTAACAGACAAAATGACTCCTAAAGTCCAATTCAACCAGGTAGTATGAGTAGAAACCTAGTAGTACCCTATATAGTATAGCATTATATATATTAATATATGTCTCCTATACACCTAATATCCTCCTTTAAATTATTATATACCTAGTCTTTTTAAATATAATTTTGGCGATATATTTATATTTATAACTTTGGTGATATTTACCGATATCTTCACAATCTCATAATGTCAACCTGGCAACATCTGCCAGTACTCTATCCCTCCTATCCTTCCGCGCATGCGCGGGCGCACCGCAAGCGCAATGACGCCGCACGTATCTACGTGATGACGTCATGCGCCTTGTGACGCCACACACATTGACGCGATGACACGCAGCGGAATAAGTGCGTGATTATCGCCATTATTTAAATGGAGCCTCGCTTATGACACATATGCCATCCACAATCAACATGACCAGATAACTAAGGTATGTCCTACAACCGAAGCAGCTTATCTATACATGCGACCATGGAACTAAGTTTTACTCATATGTGACATGGACACCCCCTTTTTTTTTTTATATATGTTGTATTTATCATATATGCTGCAATCTATTGAGATGAACCTATGTGATTGCTTCCTATGGAATGTTGTAATGCAATGGCTCTATAAGACCTTATATTTCTATTTGCCCCATTTTTCTGTTTTAAACACAGGTTCTACTACAAGTTCCACTACAGTTCTTTATCCCCTACTGGATCCAATGGACCTTGTGATACTTTGTGATTTCATATCCATAATGAATCATACTTCCATTTTTGATGTATAATACTTACCATAAATAGCGGCTCCTCTGCTCATCACGTATGTTTTGTGGTATATACTTTACTTACGTTATAGATTGGGACATATCTCCATACTGTTCTAATACTTATGTTTTACTACCTATATGATTGTATATCCAGATATATTTTCTTTTTTCGCGCATTCTGATGTATATTATATATTCTTATTTTAGGCAGTGAACAAGGTTTTGGGATAAGACCGAAACGTTGGCCAGCTATACTTTAACTCTGGATGGTGATACATATATACAAAAAATATACAAAAAAATACTAATTATAAAAAACAAAATTGACTGTATTACGAGTGCCTTGGTCTACTTTCTCTATAGCGTCTAAACACAAGGCCTGATAAATAAATCCTCTATATTTGCACACGCTACCATGCATCTCCAAGTGTATTTCTTTCCGTAAAAGGGTATATTACACTAAGTGTTAAAATACAAGTGCTGAAAGCATAATCCCCTTCATTTGCACACACTATTGTGTATCTCATAGTGTATTTCTGTCCGTAAAAGGGTATATTACACTCAAGGTGTAAGTGTAAATACAAGTGCTGATAGGGTCATCCTCAATAACTTCACACGCTACCGTACAACTCTTTCCGTTAAAGAATATATATTTTAGTAAGTGTTAAAATGCAGCATAATCCTCTACATTTGCACACACTGTTTTGCATCTCTAAGTGTATTACTGTCCGTTAAAGGGTATATTACACAAAGTGTTAAAATACATGTGCTGAAAGCATAATCCTATATATTTTTTCACACGCTACTGTGCATCTCCAAGTGTAAATCTGTCCGTAAAAGGATACCTTTAGGCCTACAATTGATATTCCCCTAAATCTGTGGTTACTGCTGTGCCTGGATTAGTGTAATACGGTACATAAATAGATAGCCAGATAGTGTTAGGTGCCTTTAAAAAAAGGCCTAAATTTGAATTCAATATATTGGGCCAAATAATTTTTTTCTTATTGTGTTGAACGGTAACAATAAGGAAAACATCTAGTAAGAGCCCATCACTGGTGAGTGGCTGGGGGGAAAAGGAGGACGATGACGATATGCCTCGCACAGAGGACAGCTTGTCCTTACTTCTGGGCAGCCTGGCTCACATGAGCGACTACATGCTGCAGTGCCTGCGCAACTACAGCAGAGTTGCCCACATTTTAATGTGTGCGGACTACTGGGTTGCCACCCTGCTGGATCCCCGGTACAAAGACAATGTGCCCACCTTACTTCCTGCACTGGAGCATGATAGGAAGATGCGTGAGTACAAGCGCACGTTGGTAGACCCGCTACTGAGAGCATTCCCAAATGTCACAGGGGAACAAGTGGAAGCCCAAGGCGAAGGCAGAGGAGTAGGGAGAGGTTGCCAACGTAGCTGTGTCACGGCCAGCTCCTCTGAGGGCAGGTGTAGCATGGCAGAGATGTGGAAAAGTTTTGTCACCACGCCACAGCTAACTGCACCACCACCTGATACGGAAACTGTTAGCAGGAGGCAGCATTTCACTAACATGGTGGAACAGTACATGTGCCCACCCCTCCACGTACTGACTGATGGTTCGGCCCCATTCAACTTCTGGGTCTTCAAATTGTCCACGTGGCCAGAGCTAGCCTTTTATGCCTTGGAGTTGCTGGCCTGCCTGGTGGCCAGCGTTTTGTCAGAACGTGTATTCAGCGTGGCAGGGGGCATCATTACAAACAAACACAGCCGCCTGTCCAAAGCCAAAGTGGACAAGCTGACGTTCATAAAAATGAACCCATATATCCAACATGCAAACAAGGGGACAGCACACCCTGTGGTCAATACCTTGTAATAGTGCGGCGGTGCAAGTGGTGTTGGATCCCGGTCTCTGATCCCTGATTGATGTAATCAAAAGAAAGTTTTCCACAGCACTCTTGTAGTTGATCTTTTAAATCTTCTTTATTTTTCCAGTGTGCAACGTTTCGACTTCTCTGAGTCTTTTTCAAGCATAATGAATTTACATGTAGTGAGCATTCATTCCTAGGGTGTGTGGGTGGAGTAACTCCTCCCCACTATTCCACCCCTAACATTCTACCAATCTTGATACATTTTACAAACATGATAGTGACAATATCCAATGCATAAGTGTCTTACTGGAGGCTGAGAAGGATCCAATTTGGTAGGTGCAATCTAATATACTCCTCATGGCACATGTTTTCGGCGTCTCCTGCCAGTAGTACTGCACTTCCGCCCTCAGTGTTGCGTCACTTCGGGTCACCGCTTACATCACGTCCGGTCCCAGGTTCCTGATTACTAGTTACTGTGGTTCTAGCATCCTATATGGGCGGCGGAGCACTTCCGCCCTGCCTGTTACATCACTTCCTGTCATATGTTACAGTGTGTTTATTGTTGCTAAGTTACCGGACTCTTTCACAAAAGCGGGACGCTGAACTACCATCATATGCCATAGGTTTATCAAGGTTACCCTAAAGCTAGATACCTGGCCAACCTGGGTCGAGGGACCCCCTAAGGTTCAAGTGGGTTAATGTTATTAGGATGCAATGTAATCGAGATGCTTCTGTGGCGCTCAGTGTGTACCACTGTGGTTTGGCAGCGGTACCGCAGCAGGACCGCAAAAAACTGCTGCAAATGGAAGGGTAAATTGAATATAATCAAAAGGTACTGCGCACATGTAAGGACAGTTTTGATCGAAAAGAGCGGGATTTAACGATACCAATGTCCACCAACAAACACACAGGTATGCAGTGTAGTGGTAAGTCTCATATATGCATTATACCTGTTTGTGCTGTGGTCCGATCCTGCAGTCTGCCAAGGTAGCGTCTTTGCCGGAGTCTTGGGTAATAGTATCGCGGGTCCCGAACTTTAAATGCTGTCTTGAAGACCCGCTACTGAGAGCATTCCCAAATGTCACAGGGGAACAAGTGGAAGCCCAAGGCGAAGGCAGAGGAGTAGGGAGAGGTTGCCAACGTAGCTGTGTCACGGCCAGCTCCTCTGAGGGCAGGTGTAGCATGGCAGAGATGTGGAAAAGTTTTGTCACCACGCCACAGCTAACTGCACCACCACCTGATACGGAAACTGTTAGCAGGAGGCAGCATTTCACTAACATGGTGGAACAGTACATGTGCCCACCCCTCCACGCACTGACTGATGGTTCGCCCCATTCAACTTCTGGGTCTTCAAATTGTCCACGTGGCCAGAGCTAGCCTTTATGCCTTGGAGTTGCTGGCCTGCCTGGTGGCCAGCGTTTTGTCAGAACGTGTATTCAGCGTGGCAGGGGGCATCATTACAAACAAACACAGCCGCCTGTCCAAAGCCAAAGTGGACAAGCTGACGTTCATAAAAATGAACCCATATATCCAACATGCAAACAAGGGGACAGCACACCCTGTGGTCAATACCTTGTAATAGTGCGGCGGTGCAAGTGGTGTTGGATCCCGGTCTCTGATCCCTGATTGATGTAATCAAAAGAAAGTTTTCCACAGCACTCTTGTAGTTGATCTTTTAAATCTTCTTTATTTTCCCAGTGTGCAACGTTTCGACTTCTCTGAGTCTTTTTCAAGCATAATGAATTTACATGTAGTGAGCATTCATTTATACAGAAGTGTACCCGATCCTAGGGTGTGTGGGTGGAGTAACTCCTCCCCACTATTCCACCCCTAACATTCTACCAATCTTGATACATTTTACAAACATGATAGTGACAATATCCAATGCATAAGTGTCTTACTGGAGGCTGAGAAGGATCCAATTTGGTAGGTGCAATCTAATATACCCTCATGGCACATGTTTTCGGCGTCTCCCTGCCAGTAGTACTGCACTTCCGCCCTCAGTGTTGCGCCACTTGGTCACCGCTACATCACGTCCGGTCCCAGGTTCCTGATTACTAGTTACTGTGGTTCTAGCATCCTATATGGGCGGCGGAGCACTTCCGCCCTGCCTGTTACATCACTTCCTGTCATATGTTACAGTGTGTTTATTGTTGCTAAGTTACCGGACTCTTTCACAAAAGCGGACGCTGAACTACCATCATATGCCATAGGTTTATCAAGGTTACCCTAAAGCTAGATACCTGGCCAACCTGGGTCGAGGGACCCCTAAGGTTCAAGTGGGTTAATGTTATTAGGATGCAATGTAATCGAGATGCTTCTGTGGCGCTCAGTGTGTACCACTGTGGTTTGGCAGCGGTACCGCAGCAGGACCGCAAAAACTGCTGCAAATGGAAGGGTAAATTGAATATAATCAAAAGGTACTGCGCACATGTAAGGACAGTTTTGATCGAAAAGAGCGGGATTTAACGATACCAATGTCCACCAACAAACACACAGGTATGCAGTGTAGTGGTAAGTCTCATATATGCATTATACCTGTTTGTGCTGTGGTCCGATCCTGCAGTCTGCCAAGGTAGCGTCTTTGCCGGAGTCTTGGGTAATAGTATCGCGGGTCCCGAACTTTAAATGCTGTCTTGATAATCGAGTTCACTGTGGTAGCGTGCAGCTTCGTGCCCCGGCCGGTGGCACGATGCTACAAACAGGTAGGAGTAAGGCAGAGTATTGCGCTCACTAGGAGCAGCGAGTGACGTCACTTCCGTGGTTGCCACCGGTGGTTAGTGGGAACCCCTTTGTCACACCCGATATGAGTGGTATTTTCTGTAGTATTATTCTCATCAGTTTAATCCCTCTAACGTCCCCAATCTGGGGGCCATTTATTGAATAGATTTTTCGAACGGGGAGATGGTTAAAAAAACGCTGGCTCCCTCCACTCTGTTTTAAACCATGGTGACTGCGTCTGCGCCGTGCAATTTACTGTCACACCCGATATGAGTGGTATTTTCTGTAGTATTATTCTCATCAGTTTAATCCCTCTAACGTCCCCAATCTGGGGGCCATTTATTGAATAGATTTTTCGAATGGGGAGATGGTTAAAAACGCTGGCTCCCTCCACTCTGTTTTAAACCACGGTGACTGACGTCTGCGCCGTGCAATTTACTGTCACACCCGATATGAGTGGTATTTTCTGTAGTACTATTCTCATCAGTTTAATCCTCTAACGTCCCCAATCTGGGGGCCATTTATTGAATAGATTTTTCGAACGGGAGATGGTTAAAAACGCTGGCTTCCTCCACTCTGTTTTAAACCACGGTGACTGCATCTGCGCCGTGCAATTTACTGTCACACCCGATATGAGTGGTATTTTCTGTAGTACTATTCTCATCAGTTTAATCCTCTAACGTCCCCAATCTGGGGCCATTTATTGAATTGATTTTTCGAACGGGGAGATGGTTAAAAAAACTCTGGCTCCTCTCCCTTTGTTTTTATCCACGGTCACCGCGTCTGCGCCGTGCAATTTACTGTCACACCCGATATGAGTGGTATTTTCTGTAGTATTATTCTCATCAGTTTAATCCCTCTAACGTCCCCAATCTGGGGGCCATTTATTGAATAGATTTTTCGAACGGGGAGATGGTTAAAAAAACGCTGGCTTCCTCCACTCTGTTTTAAACCACGGTGACTGCGTCTGCGCCGTGCAATTTACTGTCACACCCAATATGAGTGGTATTTTCTGTAGTACTATTCTCATCAGTTTAATCCCTCTAACGTCCCCAATCTGGGGGCCATTTATTGAATAGATTTTTCGAACGGGAGATGGTTAAAAAACGCTGGCTCCTCCACTCTGTTTTAAACCACGGTGACTGCGTCTGCGCCGTGCAATTTACTGTCACACCCGATATGAGTGGTATTTTCTGTAGTATTATTCTCATCAGTTTAATCCCTCTAACGTCCCCAATCTGGGGGCCATTTATTGAATAGATTTTTCGAACGGGGAGATGGTTAAAAAAACGCTGGCTTCCTCCACTCTGTTTTAAACCACGGTGACTGCGTCTGCGCCGTGCAATTTACTGTCACACCCGATATGAGTGGTATTTTCTGTAGTACTATTCTCATCAGTTTAATCCCTCTAACGTCCCCAATCTGGGGGCCATTTATTGAATAGATTTTTCGAACGGGGAGATGGTTAAAAACGCTGGCTCCCTCCACTCTGTTTTAATCCACGGTGACTGTGTCTGCGCCGTGCAATTTACTGTCACACCCGATATGAGTGGTATTTTCTGTAGTACTATTCTCATCAGTTTAATCCCTCTAACGTCCCATATCAGGGATTGCCTTTTGTGAAAAAATTTTTAGGCCGGGTACCTTCGACTGCCTTCACAGTGACAGACCAAACTCTCATACAACAAACTGAATTGATTTGAGGAACCGGGAGATGGAAAAAGCAGCTTGGTCGGTCCTCTTACTCCCAAATTGGGGCACTGCGCGTGCACAGAGCAATGTGCTGTGGCACCCTATATGAGTGGTGTCTTAACTAGTACTATTCCTATCAGTTTAATCCCTGTTACGTACCCTATCCGGTCGAATTGATTAACCATTGTCGAATTAGCGAACCATTATGACATCATGAAATAATTTCGTTCTGAACTCTGTACTTGCTTTGTATTGGAATTGATGGGGATTTTTTTAATTGTCTGCATCATTTCTAATAAACTATTAAGAGACTTTATTATGATTTTTTATTTTATGTATTAAAAACCCATACAACATATAAAAAAAAAAGGTAAATTAATGTTTTTTGTATGAAATATTATCCAGCCGTCCGATCGCTTTTGGTCTGACCATAATGAAGCAACTGCCTTATCATCTGGGGTGTAGCAACATTGCCACCACACTCATAGAGTTGATGATTGCTTCATTGTGATATGCAAGCCCCTTCACCACAACAAGGTAACGATCACGAAGGGGAATTGACACTTGTATGTGCCTTTTTTTCTTTTGGTTTGTTTTTGCAGCCACAGTGCTGCACCATAGGACAGAAAAATTAGGCATGTACACATGCCTGAAAAATAATGGCATTGTTGCAGCCGCTATTGTAGCAGCGGCCGGAAAAATTGATGTTTTCCAGGCAGAAAAGTGACTAAAACATTGTGGCTTGAACCCTAGTTCGTGGTGGAGAATTCACGAAAGTCATCCGGTATGCAGACATTAAATACAGCAGCGTGGGGACCATTTTGAGGCCAAGGCATGTAATCAGGCCTTTTGTTAGTCAAACGTATCCCCCACTGTCAGTCCCTTCGGGATCCATGCCTCATTCATCTTTATGAAGGTGAGGTAATCAACACTTTTTTGACCGAGGCGACTTCTCTTGTCAGTGACAAGGCCTCCTGCTGCACTGAAGGTCCTTTCTGACAGGACACTTGAAGCAGGGCAGGCCAGAAGTTCTATCGCGAACTGGGATAGCTCAGGCCACAGGTCAAGCCTGCACACCCAGTAGTGAAGGGGTTCATTGCTCCTCAGAGTGTCGATATCTGCTGTTAAGGCGAGGTAGTCTGCTACCTGTCGGTCGAGTCGTTCTCTAAGGCTGGATCCCGAAGGGCTGTGGCGATGAGTAGGACTGAAAAAGCTCCGCATGTCCTCCATCAACAACACATCTGTAAATCGTCCAGTCCTTGCCGCCATGGTAGGAGGAGGATTACACTCACCTCTTCCCCTGTTAGATTCCCGTTGTGCTGTGACATCCCCCTTATATGCTGTGTAAAGCATATTTTTTAGTTTGGTTTTGAACTGCTGCATCCTTTCCGACTTTCGGTAATTTGGTAACATTTCTGCCACTTTCTGCTTATACCGGGGGTCTAGTAGCGTGGCCACCCAGTACAGGTCGTTCTCCTTCATCCATTTTATACGTGGGTCCCTCAACAGACATGACAGCATGAAAGACCCCATTTGAACAAGGTTGGATGCAGAGCTACGCATTTCCCGTTCCTCGTCCTCACTGATGTCATTGACGGTCTGTTCTTCCCGCCAGCCGCGTACAACACCATGGGTCCCAGATAGGTGACAACAACGAGCACCCTGGGGTGCCTGCTGTGGTTGGTCTTCCTCCTCCTCAAAGCCGCCACATTCCTCCTCTGACTCCTCTTTCTCATACTCCTCTTCCAGCGTTGCTGCAGGTCCGGCAAGCGATGATGACAAGGCTGTTTCTGGTGGTGATGGTGACCACAACTCTTCCTCTTCCTCTTCACGCTCATCTACAGCCTGATCCAGAACTCTTCGCAGGGCACGCTCCAGGAAGAAAACAAATGGGATGAGGTCGCTGATGGTGCCTTCGGTGCGACTGACTAGGTTTGTCACCTCCTCAAAAGGACGCATGAGCCTACAGGCATTGCGCATGAGTGTCCAGTAACGTGGCAAAAGATTCCCAGCTCCGCAGAGGCTGTCCTAGCACCCCGGTCATACAAATACTCGTTGACGGCTTTTTCTTGTTGGAGCAGGCGGTCGAACATTAGGAGTGTTGAATTCCAACGTGTCGGGCTGTCGCATATCAAGCGCCTCACTGGCATGTTGTTTCGCCGCTGAATATCGGAAAAGTGCGCCATGGCCGTGTAGGAACGCCTGAAATGACCACACACCTTCCTGGCCTGCTTGAGGACGTCCTGTAAGCCTGGGTACTTAGACACAAAACGTTGTACGATGAGATTCAACACATGTGCCATGCACGGCACATGTGACAACTTGCCCAAATTTAATGCCGCCAACAGATTGCTTCCATTGTCACACACCACTTTGCCGATCTCCAGTTGGTGCGGGGTCAGCCACTGATCCACCTGTGCGTTCAGGGCGGACAGGAGTGCTGGTCCTGTGTGGCTCTCTGCTTTCAGGCAAGTCAACCCCAAGACAGCGTGACATTGTCGTATCCGGGATGTGGAATAACCCCTGGGGAGCTGAGGGGATTCAGTTGATGTGCAGCCAGACGCCGCAGCAGAAGAGGACTCAGCCGAGGAGGATATCGAAGAGGATGGAGTAGGAGTAGAGGAGGTGGCAGTAGGTCTACCTGCAAGTCGTGGTGGTGTCACCAACTCCGCATTCCATGCTTGTCAGCCGTCAGCAGGTTGACCCAATGCACAGTATACATGATATACCTGCCCTGACCGTGCTTTGCAGACCAGGTATCAGTGGTCAGATGGACCCTTGCCCCAACACTGTATGCCAGAGATGCCATGACTTCCTTTTCAATGACATGGTAGAGGTTTGGGATTGCCTTTTTTGAAAAAAAAATTCGTCCGGGTACCTTCCACTGTAGTGTCCCAATAGCGACAAATTTTTTGAAGGCCTCAGACTCTACCAGCTGGTATGGTAAAAGCTGTCGGGCTAAGAGTTCCGTCAAGCCAGCTGTCAGTCGCCGGGCAAGGGGGTGATTCTGTGACATTGGCTTTTTACGCTCAACCATGTCCTTGACAGACACCTGACTGTGGGCAGATGAGCAGGAACTGCTGAAGGTGAGAGATGGAGTGGCAGGTGGTTGAGAGAGGGCAGGGAGGACAGCAGTGGTTGACGTGGCTGAAGATGCTGGACCAGGAGGAGCATGGTGGCTTTGAGTTTGTGTGCTGCTTGTACTCATGTGTTGATCCCATAGGCGTTTGTGATGTGAGATCATGTGCCTTCGCAAAGCAGTTGTACCAAGGTGGGTGTTGGACTTCCCACGACTCAGTTTCTTTTGGCACAGGTTGCAAATGGCATTGCTGTTATCAGAGGCAGACACACAAAAAAATGCCACACTGCTGAGCTTTGCAATGACGGAATTCTGGTGGTGGCAACAGCATGCGTTGACTGGCGTGCTGTCTGGCTGACCCCAGGTGCCGATACATGCTGTCTGACTGTGCCACAAACTCCTTGCGACGACCTCCCCCTGCTTCCAACTCGTCTCCTCATTCTCTCTGTCTCCCCTTATGAACTTTCCCCCTCTTCTTCTCTTCGAGCAGGCACCCACGTGGCATCCGTGGACACATCGTCATCATCAACTGCTTCACTTGTATCTGACACCTCAGCAAAGGAAGCAGCAGCGGGTACAACATCATCATCATCATCATCACACTGTATGTCCATGTGTGTAATTAAGCCTGACTGAGACATATCCCCGTAATCTACATCATCTGGCAATAATGGTTGTGCATCACTAATTGCATCCAACTGATGTGTAAATAACTCCTCTGACGGATCAAGTGAAGCGGCTGTGGTGGCTGTGGTGGTAGTGGTGGTGGTGGCGGCGGGCGGGTGCGTGGTAACTTGAGAGCAGGTGACCGAAGCTGAGCTGAAGGAGGATGGTGCGTCAAGGTTCTTAGCGGAAGCTGTTGAAGATTGGGTGTCCTGTCTAAGCCAGTCAACTATGTCCTCAGAATTTTTCGGGTTCAGGGTACTTGGCCTCTGAACACTGGGCATTATTCCAGGGACAGTGGAAATCACAGCGCCACGACCACGACGGCCCCTGCGCGGTGGCCTGCCTCTGCCTGTCATTTTTTTTAGATAAGTGGTACTACGCGTGCTAGGTACTGTGCCACCCGGTATCAGTGGTGGGCACTGGCAGTGGGCACACTACAGTCAGTGGAAGTGGGCCTGACACACACTGGCAGCAGGCAAGCAACTGAATTTAGACTACTGTTTAAAAATTAAATGCCTTATTTATCGGCAAGCTACTGTGCCACCCGGTATCAATGGTTGGCACTGGCAGTGGGCACACTACAGTCAGTGGAAGCGGGCCTGACACACACTAGCAGCAGGCAAGCAACTGAATTTAGACTACTGTCTAAAAATTAAATGCCTTATTTATCGGCAAGCTACTTTGCCACCCGGTATCAGTGGTTGGCACTGGCAGTGGGCACACTACAGTCAGTGGAAGCGGGCCTGGCACACACTGGCAGCAGGCAAGCAACTGAATTTAGAATACTGTCTAAAAATTTAATGCCTTATTTATCGGCAAGCTACTGTGCCACCCGGTATCAGTGGTTGGCACTGGCAGTGGGCACACTACAGTCGGTGGAAGTCGGCCTGACACACACTAGCAGCAGGCAAGCAACTGAAATTAGACTGTGTAAAAATTAAATGCCTTATTTATCGGCAAGCTACTGTGCCACCCGGTGTCAGTGGTTGGCACTGGCAGTGGGCACACTACAGTCAGTGGAAGTGGGCCTGACACACACTGGCAGCAGGCAAGCAACTGAATTTAGACTACTGTCTAAAAATTAAATGCCTTATTTATCGGCAAGCTACTGTGCCACCCGGTATCAGTGGTTGCCACTGGCAGTGGGCACACTACAGTCAATGGAAGTGGGCCTGACACACACTGGCAGCAGGCAAGCAACTGAATTTAGACTACTGTTTAAAAATTAAATGCCTTATTTATCGGCAAGCTACAGTCCCACCCGGTATCAATGGTTGGCACTGGCAGTGGGCACACTACAGTCAGTGGAAGCGGGCCTGACACACACTGGCAGCAGGCAAGCAACTGAATTTAGACTACTGTCTAAAAATTTAATGCCTTATTTATCGGCAAGCTACTGTGCCACCCGGTATCAGTGGTTGGCACTGGCAGTGGGCACACTACAGTCAGTGGAAGCGGGCCTGACACACACTGGCAGCAGGCAAGCAACTGAATTTAGACTACTGTCTAAAAATTAAATGCCATATTTATCGGCAAGCTACTGTGCCATCCGGTATCAGTGGTTGGCACTGGCAGTGGGCACACTACAGTCAGTGGAAGTCGGCCTGACACAAACTAGCAGCAGGCAAGCAACTGAAATTACACTAAAGTGTAAAAATTAAATGCCTTTTTTTGATGCAAAGTACTGTGCCACACAGGATGACAGGGGTGGGCACTGGCAGTGGGCACACTACAGTCAGTGGAAGTCGGCCTGACACACACTGGCAGCAGGCAAGCAACTGAAATTACACTAAAGTGTAAAAATGAAATGCCTGTTTTTGATGCAAAGTCCTGTGCCACATGGGATGATAGGGGTGGGCACTGGCAGTGGGCACACTACAGTCAGTTGAAGTCGGCCTGACACACACTAGCAGCAGGCAAGCAGCTGAAATTACACTAAAGTGTAAAAATTAAATGCCTTTTTTATGCAAAGTCCTGTGCCAGCCGTGTATGAGTGGTGGGCACTGGCAGTGGGCACACTACAGTCAGTGGAAGTCAGCCTGACACACACTGGCAGGCAACTAACCTTAGATTAAAGTGTAAAAATTAAATGCCTTTTATGATGCAGAGTCCTGTGCCACACGGGATGATAGGGGTGGGCACTGGCAGTGGGCACACTACAGTCAGTTGAAGTCGGCCTGACACACACTAGCAGCAGGCAAGCAGCTGAAATTACACTAAAGTGTAAAAATTAAATGCCTTTTTTATGCAAAGTCCTGTGCCACACGGGATGACAGGGGTGGGCACTGGCAGTGGGCACACTACAGACAGTGGAAGTCGGCCTGGCACACACTGGCAGCAGGCAAGCAACTGAAATTACACTAAAGTGTAAAAATTAAATGCCTGTTTTTGATGCAAAGTCCTGTGCCACACGGGATGACAGGGGTGGGCACTGGCAGTGGGCACACTACAGTCAGTGGAAGTCGGCCTGACACACACTAGCAGCAGGCAAGCAGCTGAAATTACACTAAAGTGTAAAAATTAAATGCCTTTTTTTATGCAAAGTCCTGTGCCAGCCGGTATGAGTGGTGGGCACTGGCAGTGGACACACTACAGTCAGTGGAAGTTAGCCTGACACCCACTGGCAGGCAACTAACCTTAGATTAAAGTGTAAAAATTAAATGCTTTTTTTTTATGCAAAGTCCTGTGCCACATGGGATGATAGGGGTGGGCACTGGCAGTGGGCACGCTACAGTCTGTGGGCCTGCAGCTCCTCACACACAGACAGGCCAGGCAACTGCAATATGTATATAAAGAAAAAAAAAAGCAGACTAATGTTGCAGCCCTAAAAAGGGCTTTTTGGGGTGCTGTCAGGACGCTGTCCTTACAGCAGAGATCAGATGAGTCTTTCAGGACTGGAGTGGACACTGAATTCACTAGCCTAGCTATCGATTTCCCTATTAAATCAGCAGCAACTACACTCTCCCTCCTCTCACTAAGACTGCAGCTTCAGAATGAATCTAAAATGGATGCTGTTCAGGAGATGGGAGGGTATGGGAGGGAGGGTATGCTGCTGATTGGCTGGAATGTATCTGCTGACTGTGAGGTACAGGGTCAAAGTTTGCTCAATGATGATGTATAGGGGGCGGACCGAACATCGCATGTGTTCGCCCGTTGAGGCGAACGTGAACAAGCTATGTTCGCCGGGAACTGTTCGCCGGCGGATAGTTCGGGCCATCTCTATCAGTCGGTTCTTACACGGTTGAGTCGTCTCACCCACATACAGCAGTCCACAGGGTCACTGCAGTATGTAGATCACATACTCCGATGTACACGTATAATAATTCATAATTTTATACTTCTGTCCCGTTCTTGGGTGATTAAACTCCTTACCTTTTAACATGGCATTGCAGTTTGTACAATTCAGACATGGATAACTACCCACTTTCCGGTGTAGACAGACATTAATCAAAACACGACCATAACGTCGGGTACAATTCTTAATGTTACATTAAAAATACAAAAACCATCTTGGGAGAGTTAGTATATCAAAACAAGGTGCCTACTTTGAACTCCCGGTTCATGCCCTTTGGTTCTAGAGTGTCCAATTCGTAAATCAATTTAAGTTCGAGCCTCTTTAATGCTCTCTCCCTGTCTCCACCCCTTTTCAATTGTGGAATACCATCTATTATTTTGAATCTCAATTGGGCCACACTGTGTTGGGATTTGACAGTGCTCTCGGTACCGGCTTCCATATGTCATCCATGTCTGCATCATCATTTTGTTGTCTGGTAAGTGCCTTCCGTATAGTGTACTTATGTTGATTCAGTCGGTTCTTACACGGTTGAGTCGTCTTCCCCACATACAGCAGTCCACAGGGGCACTGCAGTATGTAGATCACATACTCCGATGTACACGTATAATAATTCATAATTTTATACTTCTGTCCCGTTCTTGGGTGATTAAACTCCTTACCTTTTAACATGGCATTGCAGTTTGTACAATTCAGACATGGATAACTACCCACTTTCCGGTGTAGTTTAGGTTTGAATCCCTCCATGTCTGCATGCACCAACCTGTCCGCAAAGTTTTTGCCTCTCCTATATGACATGAGTGGTGGTGTCTGGAATTCAGCCACATCTGTGAAGGATTCAGACAGTACTGTATGTGCCAATTGTGTCTCAAGATCCCCGCTATCCGACCACTCATGCTCGAGTAGGTAGAGACAAATGGAATCCTTTTGTCTGTTTGTATTTTCTCTTTTGGTCTAAGAAGGTCTTTTCTGTCTAGTCCCCGAGTTTTCTTAAGGTGTCTCCCTATCAACCTTTTTGGGTATCTCCTCTGGATGAATTTCTGACTCATTTCTGTCAATCTATCATTCAACCGGTCATTGTCCGAGACTATTCGTTTGGCCCTAACCAATTGGCTACATGGTAGAGCATCTAGCATCCCTTTTGGGTGGGCACTATAAAATCTCAGGATGCTGTTACGGTCAGTTGGTTTAAAAAAGATGTCCGTCTTTGGTTTTCCAGATTCAACATAAACTAAAGTGTCCAAAA
This sequence comes from Bufotes viridis, assembly GCA_033119425.1. Taxonomy (NCBI): domain Eukaryota; kingdom Metazoa; phylum Chordata; class Amphibia; order Anura; family Bufonidae; genus Bufotes; species Bufotes viridis. The sequence goes on from CM065590.1 coordinate 347,435,633, forward strand.
ATTGTAGGGACTGTTCTGAATAGACCTTGGTGAATTTGAGTTGTGGGTGGACCTCATTAAGGGACTCGTGGAATGCATTCAGCTCCTCCACCGTTCCCCTCCAGGCTAGGAAAATATCGTCAATGTACCTCATCCACCCACCTACATTTCTGAAGTGGGTGGAAGGGTACACATAATTCTCTTCAACATAAGTCATATACAGATTTGCATATGTCGGGGCCACATTTGAACCCATTGCGGTTCCCCGACACTGCACATAGAACCGGTCCTGGAAGCGGAAATAATTGCAAGTCAAAATAATTTCCAAAAGGGACATCAGAAACTCACATAATTCAATGTTATAGTCTGATCGTTGTAGAGCCCATTTCACGGCCTCTAGGCCCAGACCATGGTCTTTGCTGGTATATAGACTCACGACATCAAATGATACCAGTAGGTTTTGTTCACTAAAATTAACTTCATCCAACCTCAAAAGAAAATCCGTTGTATCCCTCACATAGGATTTAGCTTTTATTGTAGTGGATCTGAGAAGCAGAGGGCAGCAGTACCAGGAAATACAAAAGTAGAAGTACTCCCAGAAACAGGGGACGTCGATTGAACCGGACCGATACGGAGTCTTCAGGAGAACAATCAGAGGGCCCAACTTTTTTAGGCGTAAGAGACGCACCAGGAGGGGTGGACGGAAACACGGAAAGCACAAACAAAGATGGTGGCTCCACACGACAGACACGATCAAGAAAACCACCCACTGGGATAAAGACTCAGGCAGTCCGGAAAGAAGGCCAGCCACCGGTGAACCCATGAGAATGGAAGACAACTTAGTGGTAAATTTATCTTCCTTTGAACTTTCTAAAGAAGAGGTGCATGTTCTGAATAGGGGACTCTCACTCTGTCCCCAACCCCAAATGGACTGGTTCCAGAATGAAATAGATTTGCTGCAGTTCCTTAGACGTATCAAACTTAGAGTGTACTTCAAAGACCAAGATAAAACTGAGCTCCCTATAGATGATACACCTATAATTAGGGCATTAACACTGAGCGAAGTAGGCCTTAGAGTGAGGAGTGAGTTCCAACCACCTGTGCATCATAGGGGTATAGAGACTTTCATGGCTTTAGTCAGGACAGGGCTTACTAGGCTTAAAAATTTACCACTTAGTTCACCTACTTCCAACCTCACAAAAAAGGAAGTAGCGGCCCTTAGAACGCTTGAGAGGAGGAAGGAAATAACGATAAAGGCGGCGGACAAAGGAGGGGCTATAGTGATTATGGACACTGATAAGTATGTGGCAGAGGTTAACAGACAATTACAAAATGTGGAGATATATAAGGAACTAGAAAATTATCCAAAATTTGTCTTTCAGCGGAGAATGAAACTGTTGATTGATGATGCCTATGCGAATGATGTAATTGATGAGTCGCTACACACTTACTTGATTCAAAAGCATCCGGTTACCCCAATCCTGTATTTACTGCCCAACATCCACAAGGATCTGAGGAACCCTCCAGGGAGACCGATCGTCTCGGGCATTGATTCTATCTTTGCCCCGGCGGCGGTCTTTCTGGATAGGGTTCTCAGATTCTATGCAATAAAAGCAAAATCCTATGTGAGGGATACAACAGATTTTCTTTTGAGGTTGGGTGAAGTTAATTTTAGTGAACAAAACCTACTGGTATCATTTGATGTCGTGAGTCTATATACCAGCAAAGACCATGGTCTGGGCCTAGAGGCCGTGAAATGGGCTCTACAACGATCAGACTATAACATTGAATTATGTGAGTTTTTGATGTCCCTTTTGGAAATTATTTTGACTTGCAATTATTTCCGCTTCCAGGACCGGTTCTATGTGCAGTGTCGGGGAACCGCAATGGGTTCAAATGTGGCCCCGACATATGCAAATCTGTATATGACTTATGTTGAAGAGAATTATGTGTACCCTTCCACCCACTTCAGAAATGTAGGTGGGTGGATGAGGTACATTGACGATATTTTCCTAGCCTGGAGGGGAACGGTGGAGGAGCTGAATGCATTCCACGAGTCCCTTAATGAGGTCCACCCACAACTCAAATTCACCAAGGTCTATTCAGAACAGTCCCTACAATTTTTGGACACTTTAGTTTATGTTGAATCTGGAAAACCAAAGACGGACATCTTTTTTAAACCAACTGACCGTAACAGCATCCTGAGATTTGATAGTGCCCACCCGAAAGGGATGCTAGATGCTCTACCATATAGCCAATTGGTTAGGGCCAAGCGAATAGTCTCGGACAATGACCGGTTGAATGATAGATTGACAGAAATGAGTCAGAAATTCATCCAGAGGAGATACCCAAAAAGGTTGATAGGGAGACACCTTAAGAAAACTCGGGGACTAGACAGAAAAGACCTTCTTAGACCAAAAGAGAAAATACAAACAGACAAAAGGATTCCATTTGTCTCTACCTACTCGAGCATGAGTGGTCGGATAGCGGGGATCTTGAGACACAATTGGCACATACAGTACTGTCTGAATCCTTCACAGATGTGGCTGAATTCCAGACACCACCACTCATGTCATATAGGAGAGGCAAAAACTTTGCGGACAGGTTGGTGCATGCAGACATGGAGGGATTCAAACCTAAACTACACCGGAAAGTGGGTAGTTATCCATGTCTGAATTGTACAAACTGCAATGCCATGTTAAAAGGTAAGGAGTTTAATCACCCAAGAACGGGACAGAAGTATAAAATTAGGAATTATTATACGTGTACATCGGAGTATGTGATCTACATACTGCAGTGCCCCTGTGGACTGCTGTATGTGGGGAAGACGACTCAACCGTGTAAGAACCGACTGAATCAACATAAGTACACTATACGGAAGGCACTTACCAGACAACAAAATGATGATGCAGACATGGATGACATATGGAAACCGGTACCGGAGCACTTTGTCAAATCCCAACACAGTGTGGCCCAATTGAGATTCAAAATAATAGATGGTATTCCACAATTGAAAAGGGGTGGAGACAGGGAGAGAGCATTAAAGAGGCTCGAACTTAAATTGATTTACGAATTGGACACTCTAGAACCAAAGGGCATGAACCGGGAGTTCAAAGTAGGCACCTTGTTTTGATATACTAACTCTCCCAAGATGGTTTTTGTATTTTTAATGTAACATTAAGAATTGTACCCGACGTTATGGTCGTGTTTTGATTAATGTCTGTTATCATTTTTTAGAACACATAAAAACACTAAGAAGGAGACTAAGAAGGACACCAAAGGGCGTGATTACCCAATTCCATTTTGACAAACATCTACGTGTATAAAGACCACTGGGGACAGGGGAATCCCGGAGGATTGGTGGGTTAATGTTTTGATAGTTATATTAGCTTTACGTGCACCAAGGAGTGACTGTTACAATGGGGCTCAGGAAGCGGCGGTGAGCATAAAGGGCTCACTTAAAGAGCAGAAACATGACAGTCCGCAGGGAATGACTGACAATGGGATAAGGTGGGTCTCTCCACAACATGGGATGAGACCTCCCTTTGCTAATTTGTACAGATAGAATGTATGATGCCGACGACATGGATGCGCACCACCTGATGGATGGGTGCGTCCGTGTCTATTATGCGGTACCTATGAATGGATCCTGAGGACTGTCACACTGCATAAAGTCACATGGTGAATTGCCCCATGGACTTATCACTCTGATATGGTGTTTTTTATATCTATATAGAATCTCCTAATAACATTAACCCACTTGAACCTTAGGGGGTCCCTCGACCCAGGTTGGCCAGGTATCTAGCTTTAGGGTAACCTTGATAAACCTATGGCATATGTGGTAGTTCAGCGTCCCGCTTTTGTGAAAGAGTTCGGTTATTTAGCAACAATAAACACACTGTAACATGTGACAGGAAGTGATGTAACAGGCAGGGCGGAAGTGCTCCGCCGGCCATATAGGATGGTGGAACCACAGTAACTAGTAACCAGGAACCCGGGACCGGAAGTGATGTAAGCGGTGACCGGAAGTGACGCAACACTGAGGGCAGAAGTGCAGTACTACTGGCAGGAGACGCCGAAAAGATGTGCCATGAGGAGTATATTAGATTGCACCTACCAAATTGGATCCTTCTCAGCCTCCAGTAAGACACTTATGCATTGGATATTGTAAAATGTATTAAGATTGGTAGAATGTTAGGGGTGGAATAGTGGGGAGGAGTTACTCCACCCACACACCCTAGGATTGGGTACACTTCTGTATAAATGAATGCTCACTACATGTAAATTCATTATGCTTGAAAAAGACTCAGAGAAGTCGAAACGTTGCACACTGGGAAAATAAAGAAGATTTAAAAGATCAACTAGAAGAGTGCTGTGGAAAACTTTCTTTTGATTACATAAAAATGAACCCAGGCATGGATCCCACAGGACCTATCCATCCCTTGTGCAGATTAGACATTTATAACTACCTCCCCTTAAAGGGAACCTGTCACCTTAAACAGCGGTCCTAAACCGCCAGCAGGACCTTCAAGACGACAGCAGTTGGATTCTGATCAAGTATATCTTACTAAATTCCTTGTGCGGCAGTAGTAAGAAAATCGATGTTTAATCCACGGCTGGAGCTATTCTCTGCCCAGGCTTGAAGTCAAGGGGGCAGCGGTCTCCTTGCTTCAAGTTGCGGTGACCACACCCCCTTCCCGGCCCCTTTGCTTTGATTGACAGCGCTTATTCCCGACAGCCGGCTGGCTTCTCAGAACAGCCAGCTGTCAGTCACAACGAAGGGGGCGGGAAGGGGGCACGGTTACCGCAACTTGAAGCAAGAAGGCCGCTGTCCCCTTGACTTCAAGCCTCGGCAGAGAATCGCGCCAGCCGTGGATTAAACATCGATTTTCTTACTACTGCCGCACCAGAATTTAGTTAGATATACTTGATCCGAATCCGACTGCTGTAGTCTTGAAGTCTTGAAGATTTAGGATCGCTGTTGAGGTGACAGGTTCCCTTTAACCATATATTCTTGGACTCCAGGGCACTTCTTCATTCAATCCTCTTTTTTTAATTTTACCATTATTTTGCGGGGCAACCCAAAGTTGAATGAGCTTCTTCTCCGTCTGGTAGCCAGGGACCTAAATATCGTAATGTGGCCTGTTCCAATGGTGGGTGACATGAAGCCTGATTCTCTGCTATGCGACCTCTCTCCTCTGTCTTGGTGCTGGGGCCTAAATATCTGAAAGTGGCCTATTCCAGTGGTGGGTGACATGAAGCCTGATTCTCTGCTATGGGACCTCTCACCTCTGTCTGGGTGCTGGGGCCTGACCAAGTAAAAGTGGCCTGTTCCATTGGTGCGTGACATGAAGCCTGATTCTCTGTTATGGGACCTCTCTCCTCTGTCTGGGTGCTGGGGCCTGAATGAGTAAAAGTGGCCTTTCCATTGGTGGGTGACATGTAGCCTGATTCTCTGCTATGGGACCTCTCTCTAATTGATATTGGTTAATTTTTATTTATTTTATTTTATTTTAATTCATTTCCCTATCCACATTTGTTTGCAGTGGATTTACCTACATTTTGCTGCCTTTTGCAGCCCTCTAGTCCTTTCCTGGGCTTTTTTCAGCCTTTTTGTGCCCAAAAGTTCAGGTCCCCATTGACTTCAAGTTCGGGTAGAGTTCGGATCCTGAACCCAAACATTTTCGGGAAGTTCGACCGAACTTCTCGAACCCGAACATCTGGGTGTTCGCTCAACTCTACTCCACAGATATCTAAATTTATCTTCCAGTTGAGAACCTACAACTTTTGCAACACCATATCTGTGGACATCTACATATACTATTGGTATTATTGGCGCTATTGTAGAACATTATCTGTTGCAATACATATATCCATTAAATATAATTGTCTTTTCTGATGAATGGGATATACTATGTATTCACTATAATGTCTCCTTGATATTCTCTTACAACTGGGTAGAGACATCGACCGTAGTGAGAACACAAAATAACAAATGAATTTGGCAAAATAGCATTTGGTCATTGTAAGTTTTTACCTTTTTTATATATGTTTTTATTTCGATATCACTTGTTGGTTTTTATTACTTTTTTACTTTTATTATTGCTTTTTGTATAAAATAAAATTGGCTTAACATATAAAATACACCCCTTTGCTTTCATCATACTTCTAGATTGAGTGTGGCAGATCTCCCTTCTAGTTTTTATTAATTATCCATATTTCAGTTGTGTACCGGACTAAAGACCTGAGCACCCACTGTCCGGTGTGGTGAGCTACTCTACCTACTATACAACCCTATATATATATATATATATATATATATATATATATATATATACATATATACACATATACACACACACATATATATATATATATATATATATATATATATATAATATATATATTTATATATACATACGTACATACATATATACACACACACACAGTATAAGGGTCAGTTGCAAACTCACAGCATTGTAATAGGTACAGCAACGTACTTACATAAAATTATTCAGTCAGTCACCAGGCTTGTGTTAATGAAAGGGGCACTTACACCTTAACTTTCCTCCCTGGGGGCCAGAGCTAGAATTAAATGATGCAGCTTTATAAGTAACTTTTCCCAGAGGTCTGCCAGAACAATCATAAGCTGAATTAGTAGTCACGTTACAATAGCCTAGGAGAAGGCATCACAAATAGAGGGACCGCTGTATTATTCATGTTTTGTTTGGTGATTTTTTTATGTGAATTTAAAAGGTTTTTTTAGGGACAGGTCATCAGTAACAGGTCATCTACTGTGTATTTTCCAGTGCTGTGTTTTTGAGTATTTTCCAGTGCAGTGCTCAGCTGAAACCAGTTTTCATATTGATAACTATTGTTGAGTGAATTGAAGTGAAACAAATTCACTTTGATCTGAATTTCAGGAAAAATTTGATAGGCAAAAAATCCAAAGTCCTCACGCTTAGTTAATTTTAGAAAATTGGATAGGAAGAATGCAAGGACAGTGTAGGGAGATCGTAGGAATTGTTTTTAGACTCTGTAGGGAAGCATAGGGAGACTGAAGGGACAGTGCAAGTTCAATGTAATCACCCTGTGCATCTTGTTCACCTGCTGCACCATTCATTCTTAATCTGTTCTGTTATACATAGACTTACTGTGTACCAGACTCATTGTTAACAGGCAGTCTAATATATAGGCATGCTTATCTAGTTTATCTGTGGCACCATTTATACTGAATCTGTTCTATTATACAAATACCTACTGTGCATCAGACTCATTGTCAACAGATGGTCTAATATATAGGTTTGTTTATCTAGTTCATCTGCTGCGCCTTTCATACTTAACCTCTTCTGTTATACATAAAGTTACTGTGCATCAGACTCATTGTCAACAGCCAGTCTAATATATATGCATGCTTATCTAGTTCATCTGCTACACTATTAATACTTATTCTGTCCTGTTACACATATACACATTGATTAATAGATAAGCAATTCTTTTAGACCCTGAATCACAAATCAGGTTGATACGCCTGTGTCATTCTACTGTTTGTGGCATGTCTACATTAGTTAATAGATGAGCAATTCTATTAGGCCCTGATTCAAAAATGGGGATGATAAGCCTGTCTCATTCTACTGTTTGTGGAGTGTCCACATTGATTAATAGATAAATAGTTGTATTATGCCCACGAGTTGATCATCGTTTTTTTGTCAGAAAAATTATTCTTTTATCTGAAAAATATTTTTTTAGCAAAAACATTAGTCTTGTAGCAAAAAATAATAATTTTTAGAGAATAAATTAGTTTTTTACCAAATAAATTAGTCATTTATCACATAAATTAGTCTGCTCCAGTATTACTATCCCCAGTCCCTATGATGAAAGATGTTGAGCGGGTAACCTGCACCTGTTGGCAAATGGTAGACACATGGTGCCTCAGTGCAGCGCTTGTGCAGCCCCCGACATGTAAGGGCATCACAGAACAGTTAGTGCTGAATGCCACTTGGCCCTCTAGGAAGTTGGACGAGGAACACCGGGGGTCAAATAATTCCTTGTATTAGGGGTAAAAACCAGATGGATCAAACATGGCAGCTGGATTATTGCCATACGGGAAGAGTGTTGTTGGTTATTGGAATGAACCACACAAATCACTCCACCAACTTGACCCAAATTTATCATAGCTAATACGTTCTTTTAGCGAAAAAATAAGCTACCATGTTCTGTTATGGAAAATGTTATTCTGCATCACTCTGACAGCCACAACAATTATTAAACAAATTCTATGTCACTATGCAGTGAAACGAAATTTTAGCCCATGTGTATTCCTCCATAAGCTGTGGGATCCCTGTATACTATGAACTTAATGACATTTTGCTTTCAACATGTATTTGGGCCACTTTTGTCACAGTTACTGCCACTGCTGCTGCTGCCACCACCGTTCCCACTCTGTCATGGGGCCACCTACTGTCGCTGCTGTTGTTGCCACTGTCCCAACTCTGACATGTGGCCACTACTTGAATTTTGGGGCACTGCTTGATTAAGTCCACGGCAATAAAATAGACCTGACACTTTTATAGAACTTTGGTGAATTGTCCAAATTGAATTTTTGACTGCTCCTCTCTATTGATGACCTATCATAAAAGCATAGGTGCCAGTATCTAACTCCTGCAAAACCCCTAGATAGTAAAAAGAGCCAAATTTCCATAATCTTTAAAGAGTATATACAGTGCATTCAGAAAGTATTCAGACCTGTTCACATTTGTTAAATTACAGTCAAATCTTAATTAATATTTTTCTATGTTTTTTGTTAATAATATTACATTTAGAAAATGAAGAATCACATTTACATATGGGCGAAGATACAACTGTTGACTGTCTGCCAGCTACGATGTGCTCACAATCAAACACCACGTTTTTTTTTTTATTACTCACAATTCAAAGTGGTTTTCTAATTAAATCTGATCTGATTGCAATATACACACAGTTTATGCTGATAAACAGCACCTTTACACACCTTGGCTTTTATGTGTATTAGGCTGGGTTCACAAGTTAACAGAAAATTCTGATCCAGATTTTGCTGCATTTCCTCAACAAAAACCACAGCAAAACTGTTTTACATGTGTTTTTTTTAGGTAAGCCATTGGATTTCACCCTCTCCATTGCAAAGGGTAAAATACACAGGAGAAATCCGCTGTGTAAATTGACATGCGGTGGATTTCAATCCGCAATGCTGCAGCTGCCTCCAGCTTGTAGTGCCACTAGTGATTTCTGTAGGAGGTACCCACTTCTCTAGAGCACTCCTCAGACTTACTTCTCAGTGCACAACTTCTCCTCACAGACTAATTGCACCAATACACAAAATGGCTCCCTCAGAGTCCAAACTGTGTATTGAGCTTCAAAGTAGATCTACCATGCTATTTATTAATAGTATATCCTTTATTAGTTTTACAAATAAATAAAAAAATCTGTAGCAGCAGCAGTTATGCAATAACAGAACTACATGGGTGGTGTAGCAATTAGAGATGAGCGAATCAAAGCTTATGAAGTGGAATTCGATCCAAATTTCAGAAAAAATATGATTCGCACCATTCCTCACACTTCGTTGTAACAAATCATATTTTTTCCTAAAATGGCTGCTGCAGGTGTGAGGACATGAATCAAGGAACTATGGGAAGGAGGGATCACCCTTAATACCTGGCATGCATGCAGCCAATCATCAGCCAGCCAGCCCTGTAATGTCACAGCCCTATAAATAGCGTCAGACATCTTAGATTCTGCCATTTACCAGTGTACTAAGTGCAGGGAAAGATGTCAGCCTACGCTAAGGAAAGTGTTAGAAAAAACTTCATTGTTTCAAAAAAATGATTTACAAGTGCAGGGAAAGATTATTTAAGGCAGGCATCCTCAAACTGCGGCCCTCCAGCTGTTGTAAAACTACAGCTCCCACAATGCCCTGCTGTAGGCTGATACCTGTAGGCTGTTCGGGCATGCTGGGAGTTGTAGTTTTTCAACAGCTGGAGGGCCGCAGTTTGAGGATGCCTGATTTAAGGTGTAGGGAGATGATAGGGAGGAATCATTCCACAGCATTTAAGTTGAACAGGGTTCAGTAGGGGAGGTTATAGCCTGGGTAATAGGAACAATCCTATTACACCTTGCTGCACTGACTGGGGATCCAAATTGCCATTATACAGCTCTGTAATTCCAGGAAACTGTTCTTATTAGGGTGCAAGTGCTATTTGTTACAGGCATTAACAGGTTTTATTGCAAGGACATTTTTTTACGTCTTATTTGCCCTTGGACGGTGCAGTTATAAGTTGAAAAGCATTTTTTGGTTTGTATTAGTGGGAAAAAAGGGCTTATTAGTAGTGTTGAGCGAACAGTTCGAGCATCGTTCGGGTTCGTACCGAATTTTGGGGTGTCCGGTACCTGGACCCGAACCCGGACATTTTCAAAAAAGTTCGGGTTCGGGTCCGTTGTTCGGCCATTTCTTCCCGCTTTCTGAAGGGCTGCACAGCAGCCAATCAGCTAGCGTTTTACTTCTTGCCCTAAGAGCCCATCACAGCCATGCCTACTAATGGCATGGCTGTGATTGGCCAAGTGCAGCATGTGACCCAGCCTCTATTTAAGCTGGAGTCACGTAGCGCCGCACATCACACTGCTCTGATTAGTGTAGGGAGAGGACGCAGCTTCTGTCAGGGCGAGATTAGTCAGGTTAAAGTCAGCAACAGCACCTAATTAAGTGATCGATCTACTGCTGAGAATCATTGAACTTCTGCTAGTTACTTGCTCGCTGGTTTTTAGGCTGCACAGAGCGTTTTTCTGTCACTTATTTTCTGGGTTGATCGGCAGCCATTTTGTGACTTGTGGTGCACCAGAAGAAGCTGCCACCAAGTCCATCAATCCATCAATACTAGTTTTTTTTTTGCTATATCCTACATCAGGGGCTTGGCTGTGCTAATTGTCACCCCTAGAAACTCAGGATAGCCATTTCTATATTTTATTAAGGGGTTAAATACAATTGCCCAAATACCAATCCCCTAAATCTGGTGTTCCAGCTTTGGCTAGCCAAGTATAATACTGTCTGCTGTCTGGCAAAGGATAGATTATTTTCTGGGGTGAAATTCAATTGCCAAAATAGCAATACCATAAATCAGTGGTTTCAGCTGTGGCTGGCAAAATAGAATAGTGTCCGCCAAAACATATATTTTGTTCTGGGGTGAAATTAATCTGTCAAAATAGCAATACCCTGAATCTGGTGTCCCAGCTGTTGCAGGCCAGATTTCATAGTGTCTGCCAAAACACATATTTTGTTCTGGGTGAAATTAATCTTGCAAAATAGCAATACCCTGAATCTGGTGTCCCAGCTGTTGCAGGCCAGATTTCATAGTGTCCGCTTAAAACATATATTTTGTTCTGGGGTGAAATTCAATTCCTAAAATAGCAATACCATAAATCAGTAGTTTCAGCTGTGGCTGGCAAAATAGAATAGTGTCTGCCAAAACACATATTTTGTTCTGGGGTGAAATTAATCTGCCAATATAGCAATACCCTGAATCTGGTGTCCCAGCTGTTGCAGGCCAGATTTCATAGTGTCTGCCAAAACACATATTTTGTTCTGGGTGAAATGAATCTTGCAAAATAGCAATACCCTGAATCTGGTGTCCCAGCTGTTGCAGGCCAGATTTCATAGTGTCCGCTAAAACATATATTTTGTTCTGGGGTGAAATTCAATTCCTAAAATAGCAATACCATAAATCAGTAGTTTCAGCTGTGGCTGGCAAAATAGAATAGTGTCTGCCAAAACACATATTTTGTTCTGGGGTGAAATTAATCTGCCAATATAGCAATACCCTGAATCTGGTGTCCCAGCTGTTGCAGGCCAGATTTCATAGTGTCTGCCAAAACACATATTTTGTTCTGGGGTGAAATGAATTTGGCAAAATAGCAATACCCTGAATCTGGTGTCCCAGCTGTTGCAGGCCAGATTTCATAGTGTCTGCCAAAACACTTATTTTTTTCTGGGGTGAAATTATTCTGCCAAAATAGCAATACCCTGATTCTGGTGTCCCAGATGTTGCAGGCCAGATTTCATAGTGTCTGCCAAAACACTTATTTTGTTCTGGGGTGAAATTAATCTGCCAAAATAGCAATACCCTGATTCTGGTGTCCCAGCTGTTGCAGGCCAGATTTCATAGTGTCCGCTAAAACATATATTTTGTTCTGGGGTGAAATTCAATTCCTAAAATAGCAATACCATAAATCAGTGGTTTCAGCTGTGGCTGGCAAAATAGAATAGTGTCCGCCAAAACATATATTTTGTTCTGGGGTGAAATTAATCTGCCAAAATAGCAATACCCTGAATCTGGTTTAGCAGCTGTTGCAGGCCAGATTTCATAGTGTCTGCCAAAACACATATTTTGTTCTGGGGTGAAATTAATTTGGCAAAATAGCAATACCCTGAATCTGTTGCCCCAGCTGTTGCAGGCCAGATTTCATAGTGTCTGCCAAAACACATATTTTGTTCTGGGGTGAAATTCAATTTCCAAAATAGCAATACCCTGAATCTGTTGTCCCAGCTGTTGCAGGCCAAGTGTAAATCTGTCCATGAAAGGATACCTTTCATCCAGGGCCTAAATGCTAGCCCTAAAAGAGATATTGCACTAAATCAGTGGTTACTCCTGTGCCTGGATTAGTGTAATACGCTACATAAACAAATAAGCAGATAGTGGTAGGTGCCTGTAAAAAAGGCCTGAATTTGAAATCAATACAGTGGGCAAATATTTTTTTCCTTATTGTGGTGCTTGGTGAATGGTAACAATGAGGAAAACATCTAGTAAGGGACGCGGACGCGGTCGTGGTGGTGTTAGTGTACCCTCTGGTGCTGGGAGAGTTCGTGGCCATTCTGCCACAGCCACACGTCCTAGTGAACCAACTACCTCAAGTTCCAGTACCCACCAGAATTTACAGCGATATTTGGTGGGGCCCAATGCCGTTCTAAGGATGGTAAGGCCTGAGCAGGTACAGGCGCTAGTCAATTGGGTGGCCGACAGTGGATCCAGCACGTTCACAACATTATCTCCCACCCAGTCTTCCGCAGAAAGCGCACAGGTGGCACCTGAAAACCAAGCCCATCAGTCTGTCACATCACCCCCATGCATATCAGGGAAACTGTCTGAGCCTCAAGTTATGCAGCAGTCTCTTATGCTGTTTGAAGACTCTGCTGGCAGGATTTCCCAAGGGAATCCACCTAGCCCTTCCCCAGTGGTGGAAGACATAGAATGCACTGATGCACAACCACTGATGTTTCCTGATGATGAGGACATGGGAATACCACCTCATCGGAGTCGGCATGTCTCTGATGATGACGAAACACAGGTGCCAACTGCTGTGTGTTTCTGCAGTGTGCAGACCGAACAGGAGGTCAGGGAGGAAGTCTGTGTGGAAGACGATGCAGGGGACGATGAGGTCCTAGACCCCACATGGCATGAAGGTCGTGCCACTGACTTTCATAGTTCAGAGGAAGAGGCAGTGGTGAGACCGAGCCAACAGTGTAGCAAAAGAGGGAGCAGGGGGCAAAAGCAGAACAGCCGCCGCCAAGAGAGTTCGCCTGTTACTGGCCATCGCCACCAGGGACCAAGCACCCCAAAGGCAGCTTCAAGGAGTTCCCTGGCATGGCACTTCTTCAAACAATGTGCCGACGACAAGACCTGAGTGGTTTGCACGCTGTGCCATCAGATCCTGAAGTGAGGCATTAACGTTCTGAACCTTAGCACAACCTGCATGACCAGGCATCTACATGCAAAGCATGAACTGCAGTGGAGTAAACACCTTAAAAGCAAGGACCTCACTCAGGCTCCCCCTGTTCCCTCTTTTGCTGCTGCCTCGGCCTTTTCCTCCGCCTCGGGAGGAACGTTGGCACCTGCCGCCCACCAAACAGAGGATGTGCCACCGATACCACCACCTGCGTCACCAAGCATCTCCACCATGTCACACGGCAGCGTTCAGCTCTCCATCTCACAAACCTTGGAGAGAAAGCGCAAATTCCCACCTAGCCACCCTCGAGCCCTGGGCCTGAATGCCAGCATTTCTAAACTACTGGCCTTTGAAATGCTGTCATTCAGGCTGGTGGACACAGACAGCTTCAAACAGCTGATGTACATGGCTGTCCCACAGTATGTTGTCCCCAGCCGCCACTACTTCTCCAAGACAGCCTTGCCTTCCCTGCACAACCAAGCATCCGATAAAATCAAGTGTGCACTGCGCAACGCCATCTGTGGCAAGGTCCACCTAACCACAGATACGTGGAACAGTAAGCACGGCCAGGGACCCTATATCTCCCTAACTGCACACTGGGTAAATGTAGTGGCGGCTGGGCCCCAGGCGGAGAGTTCCTTGGCGCACGTCCTTCCGCCGCCAAGGATCGCAGGGCATCATTCTTTGCCTCCTGTAGGCTCCTACTCGGCTTCCTCCTCCTCTGCTTCCACCAGCTCATCCAGTCAGCCACACACCTTCACCACCAACTTCAGCACAGCCCGGGGTAAACGTCAGCAGGCCATTCTGAAACTCATATGTTTGGGGGACAGGCCCCACACCGCGCAGGAGTTGTGGCGGGTATTGAACAACAGACCGACGAGTGGTTGCTGCCGGTGGGCCTCAAGCCCGGCCTGGTGGTGTGCGATAATGGGCGAAATATCGTCGCAGCTCTGGGACTAGCCGGTTTGACGCACATCCCTTGCCTGGCTCATGTGCTGAATTTGGTGGTGCAGAAGTTCATTCACAACTACCCCGACATGTCAGAGCTGCTGCATAAAGTGCGGGCCGTCTGTGGGCGCTTCTGGCGTTCACATCCTGCCGCTGCTCGCCTGTCTGCGCTACAGCGGAACTTCGGCCTTCCCGCTAACCGCCTCATATGCGACGTGCCCACCAGGTGGAACTCCACCTTGCACATGCTAGAGAGACTGTGCGAGCAGCAGCAGGCCATAGTGGAGTTTCAGCTGCAGCACGCACGCGTCAGTCGCACTGCGGAACAGCACCACTTCACCACCAATGATTGTGCCTCCATTCGAGACCTGTGTGCCCTGTTGCGCTGTTTCGAGTACTCCACCAACATGGCCAGTGGCGATGACACCGTTATCAGCGTTACAATACCACTTCTATGTCTCCTTGAGAAAACGCTTAGGGCGATGATGGAAGAGGAGGTTGCCCAGGAGGAGGAGGAGGAGGAGGAGGAGGATGAGGGGTCATTTTTAGCACTTTCAGGCCAGTCTGTTAGAAGTGGTTCAGAGGGAGGTTTTTTGCAACAGCAGAGGCCAGGTACAAATGTGGCCAGCCAGGGCTCACTACTGGAGGACGAGGAGGATGAGGAGGAGGTGGAGGAGGATGAGGATGAAGCAGGTTCACAGCGGGGTGGCACCCGACACAGCTCAGGCCCATCACTGGTCCGTGGCTGGGGGGATACGGAGGACGATAATGATACGCCTCCCACAGAGGACAGCTTGTCCTTACCTCTGGGGAGCCTGGCACACATAAGCGACTACATGCTGCAGTGCCTGCGCAACGACAGCAGAGTTGCGCACATTTTAAGTGTGCGGACTACTGGCTTGCCACCCTGCTGGATCCTCGGTACAAAGACAATGTGCCCACCTTACTTCCTGCACTGGAGCGTGATAGGAATATGCGTGAGTACAAGCGCACACTGGTAGAGGCGCTCCTGAGAGCATTCCCAAATGTCACAGGGGAACAGGTGGAAGCCCAAGGCGAAGGCAGAGGAGGAGCAAGAGGTCCTGTGTCTCCACGCCACAGCTAACTGCACCACCACCTGATACGGAACGTGTTAGCAGGAGGCAGCATTTCACTAACATGGTTGAACAGTACGTCTGCACACCCCTCCACATACTGACTGATGGTTCGGCCCCATTCAGCTTCTGGGTCTCCAAATTGGCCACGTGGCCAGAGTTAGCATTTTATGCCTTGGAGGTGCTGGCCTGCCCGGCGGCCAGCGTTTTGTCTGAATGTGTATTCAGCACGGCAGGGGGCGTCATTACTGACAAACGCAGCCGCCTGTCCACAGCCAACGTGGACAAGCTGACGTTCATAAAAATGAACCAGGCATGGATCCCACAGGACCTGTGCCTCCCTTGTGCAGAATAGACATTTATAACTGCCTC
Organism: Bufotes viridis; assembly: GCA_033119425.1. Lineage (NCBI taxonomy): Eukaryota > Metazoa > Chordata > Amphibia > Anura > Bufonidae > Bufotes > Bufotes viridis. The sequence continues at coordinate 347,451,775 of CM065590.1, forward strand.
CCCATCAACCATGTATTCTTGTACTCTGGGGCACTTCTTTATTGAATCCATATTTTTTTAACTTTACCATGATCTTGCGGTGCAACCCAAAGTTGAATGAACCTCTCCTCTGTCTGGATGCTGGTCCGAAATAAATGAGAATGGCCTTCTCCGTTGGTGGTTGATATGACGCATGATTCCTTGCTGTGGGACCTGTATCCTCTGTCTGGGTGCTGGGCCGAAATAAATGAGAGTGGCCTTCTCCGTTGGTGGTTGATATGAGGCATGATTCCTTGCTGGGTGACCTGTATCCTCTGTCTGGGTGCTGGTCCCAAATAAATGAGAGTGGCCTTCTCCGGTGGTGATTGATATGACGCATGATTCCTTGCTGTGGGACCTCTCTCCTCTGTCTGGGTGCTGGTCCGAAATAAATGAGAGTGGCCTTCTCCGTTGGTGGTTGATATAAGGCATGATTCCTTGCTGTGTGACCTGTATCCTCTGTCTGGGTGCTGGTCCCAAATAAATGAGAGTGGCCTTCTCCGGTGGTGGTTGATATGACGCATGATTCCTTGCTGTGGGACCTCTGTCCTCTGTCTGGGTGCTGGTCCGAAATAAATGAGAGTGGCCTTCTCCGGTGGTGGTTGATATGACGCATGATTAATTGCTGTGGGACCTCTCTCCTTTGTCTGGGTGCTGGTTCGAAATAAATGAGAGTGGCCTTCTCCGGTGGTGGTTAATATGAGGCATGATTCCTTGCTGTGGGACCTGTATCCTCTGTCTGGGTGCTGGTCCGAAATAAATGAGAGTGGCCTTCTCCGGTGGTGGTTGATATGAAGCATGATTCCTTGCTGTGTGACCTTTATCCTCTGTCTGGGTGCTGGTCCCAAATAAATGAGAGTGGCCTTCTCTGGTTGAGGTTGATATGACGCATGATTCCTTGCTGTGGGACCTCTCTCCTCTGTCTGGGTGCTGGGCCGAAATAAATGAGAGTGGCCTTCTCCGGTGGTGGTTGATATGACGCATGATTCCTTGCTGTGGGACCTGTATCCTCTGTCTGGGTGCTGGTCCGAAATAAATGAGAGTGGCGTTCTCCGGAGGTGGTTGATATGAGGCATGATTCCTTGCTGTGGGACCTGTATCCTCTGTCTGGGTGCTGGTCCCAAATAAATGAGAGTGGCCTTCTCCGGTGGTGGTTGATATGACGCATGATTCCTTGCTGTGGGACCTCTCTCCTCTGTCTGGGTGCTGGTCCGAAATAAATGAGAGTGGCCTTCTCCGTTGGTGGTTGATATGACGCATGATTCCTTGCTGTGGGACCTGTATCCTCTGTCTGGGTGCTGGTCCGAAATAAATGAGAGTGGCCTTCTCCGGTGGTGGTTGATATGACGCATGATTCCTTGCTGTGGACCTCTCTCCTCTGTCTGGGTGCTGGTCCGAAATAAATGAGAGTGGCCTTCTCCGGTGGTGGTTGATATGACGCATGATTCCTTGCTGTGGGACCTCTCTCCTCTGTCTGGGTGCTGGGCCAAAATAAATGAGAGTGGCCTTCTCCGGTGGTGGTTGATATGACGCATGATTCCTTGCTGTGGGACCTGTATCCTCTGTCTGGGTGCTGGTCCAAATAAATGAGAGTGGCCTTCTCCGTTGGTGGTTGATATGACGCATGATTCCTTGCTGTGGGACCTGTATCCTCTGTCTGGGTGCTGGTCCCAAATAAATGAGAGTGGCCTTCTCCGGTGGTGGTTGATATGACGCATGATTCCTTGCTGTGGCACCTGTCTCCTCTGTCTGGGTGCTGGTCGAAATAAATGAGAGTGGCCTTCTCCGGTGGTGGTTGATATGAGGCATGATTCCTTGCTGTGGGACCTGTATCCTCTGTCTGGGTGCTGGTCCGAAATAAATGAGAGTGGCCTTCTCCGGTGGTGGTTGATATGACGCATGATTCCTTGCTGTGGGACCTGTATCCTCTGTCTGGGTGCTGGTCCCAAATAAATGAGAGTGGCCTTCTCCGGTGGTGGTTGATATGACGCATGATTCCTTGCTGTAGGACCTCTCTCCTCTGTCTGGGTGCTGGTCCGAAATAAATGAGAGTGGCCTTCTCCGTTGGTGGTTGATATGACGCATGATTCCTTGCTGTGGGACCTGTATCCTCTGTCTGGGTGCTGGTCCCAAATAAATGAGAGTGGCCTTCTCCGGTGGTGGTTGATATGACGCATGATTCCTTGCTGTAGGACCTGTATCCTCTGTCTGGGTGCTGGTCCGAAATAAATGAGAGTGGCCTTCTCCGGTGGTGGTTGATATGACGCATGATTCCTTGCTGTGGGACCTCTCTCCTCTGTCTGGGTGCTGGTTCGAAATAAATGAGAGTGGCCTTCTCCGGTGGTGGTTGATATGACGCATGATTCCTTGCTGTGGGACCTGTCTCCTCTGTCTGGGTGCTGGTCCGAAATAAATGAGAGTGGCCTTCTCCGGTGGTGGTTGATATGACGCATGATTCCTTGCTGTGGGACCTTTATCCTCTGTCTGGGTGCTGGTCCGAAATAAATGAGAGTGGCCTTCTCCGGTGGTGGTTGATATGACGCATGATTCCTTGCTGTGGGACCTTCTCCTCTGTCTGGGTGCTGGTCCGAAATAAATGAGAGTGGCCTTCTCCGGTGGTGGTTGATATGACGCATGATTCCTTGCTGTGGGACCTCTATCCTCTGTCTGGGTGCTGGTCGAAATAAATGAGAGTGGCCTTCTCCGGTGGTGGTTGATATGACGCATGATTCCTGCTGTGGGACCTCTCTCCTCTGTCTGGGTGCTGGTCCGAAATAAATGAGAGTGGCCTTCTCCGGTGGTGGTTGATATGACGCATGATTCCTTGCTGTGGGACCTCTCTCCTCTGTCTGGGTGCTGGTCCGAAATAAATGAAAGTGGCCTTCTCCGTTGGTGGTTGATATGACGCATGAATCCTTGCTGTGTGACCTTTATCCTCTGTCTGGGTGCTGGTCCCAAATAAATGAGAGTGGCCTTCTCCGGTGGTGGTTGATATGACGCATGATTCCTTGCTGTGGCACCTCTCTCCTCTGTATGGGTGCTGGTCCGAAATAAATGAGAGTGGCCTTCTCCGGTGGTGGTTGATATGACGCATGATTCCTTGCTGTGGGACCTCTCTCCTCTGTCTGGGTGCTGGGCCAAAATAAATGAGAGTGGCCTTCTCCGTTGGTGGTTGATATGACGCATGATTCCTTGCTGTGGGACCTGTCTCCTCTGTCTGGGTGCTGGTCCGAAATAAATGAGAGTGGCCTTCTCCGTTGGTGGTTGATATGACGCATGATTCCTTGCTGTGGGACCTCTATCCTCTGTCTGGGTGCTGGTCCCAAATAAATGAGAGTGGCCTTCTCCGGTGGTGGCTGATATGACGCATGATTCCTTGCTGTGGCACCTCTCTCTCTGTCTGGGTGCTGGTCCGAAATAAATGAGAGTGGCCTTCTCCGGTGGTGGTTGATATGAGGCATGATTCCTTGCTGTGGGACCTGTATCCTCTGTCTGGGTGCTGGTCCGAAATAAATGAGAGTGGCCTTCTCCGGTGGTGGTTGATATGACGCATGATTCCTTGCTGTGGGACCTTTATCCTCTGTCTGGGTGCTGGTCCAAAATAAATGAGAGTGGCCTTCTCCGGTGGTGGTTGATATGACGCATGATTCCTTGCTGTGGGACCTGTATCCTCTGTCTGGGTGCTGGTCCGAAATAAATGAGAGTGGCCTTCTCCGTGGTGGTTGATATGACGCATGATTCCTTGCTGTGGGACCTGTCTCCTCTGTCTGGGTGCTGGTCCGAAATAAATGAGAGTGGCCTTCTCCGGTGGTGGTTGATATGACGCATGATTCCTTGCTGTGGGACCTCTCTCCTCTGTCTGGGTGCTGGTCCGAAATAAATGAGAGTGGCCTTCTCCGGTGGTGGTTGATATGACGCACGATTCCTTGCTGTGGGACCTCTCTCCTCTGTCTGGGTGCTGGTCCGAAATAAATGAGAGTGGCCTTCTCCGGTGGTGGTTGATATGACGCATGATTCCTTGCTGTGGGACCTCTCTCCTCTGTCTGGGTGCTGGGCCGAAATAAATGAGAGTGGCCTTCTCCGGTGGTGGTTGATATGACGCATGATTCCTTGCTGTGGGACCTGTATCCTCTGTCTGGGTGCTGGTCCGAAATAAATGAGAGTGGCGTTCTCCGGAGGTGGTTGATATGAGGCATGATTCCTTGCTGTGGGACCTCTCTCCTCTGTCTGGGTGCTGGTCCGAAATAAATGAGAGTGGCCTTCTCCGGTGGTGGTTGATATGATGCATGATTCCTTGCTGTGGGTCCTCTCTCCTCTGTCTGGGTGCTGGTCCGAAATAAATGAGAGTGGCCTTCTCTGGTGGTGGTTGATATGACGCATGATTCCTTGCTGTGGGACCTCTCTCCTCTGTCTGGGTGCTGGTCCGAAATAAATGAGAGTGGCCTTCTCTGGTGGTGGTTGATATGACGCCTTATTCCTTGCTGTGGGACTTGTATCCTCTGTCTGGGTGCTGGTCCGAAATAAATGAGAGTGGCCTTCTCCAGTGGTGGGTGATATGACGTATGATTCCTTTCTGTGGGTCCTCTCTCCAATTGATATTGGTTAATTTTATTTATTTTATTTTATTTTAATTCATTTCCCTATCCACATTTGTTTGCAGGGGATTTACCTACATTTTGCTGCCTTTGGCAGCCCTCTAGCCCGTTACTGGACTATTTTACAGCCTTTTTAGTGCCTAAAAGTTCGGGTCCCCATTGACTTCAATGTGGTTCTGGTTCGGGATAAAGTTCGGTTCGAGTTCGGATCCCGAACCCGAACATTTTCGGGAAGTTCGGCCGAACTTCTCGAACCCGAACATCCAGGTGTTCGCTCATCTCTACTTATTAGCCGTTGTGTGGTGAAGTGCTAAAATGACAGCCCATTTGGCGTGTATTAGGGGCAAAAGTAAAAATATATTTGCCGTTCAGAAGTGCAATTATCTGTTGTAAAGCCTTTTGTGGCATGTATTAGTGGAAAAAGAAAAAATATATTTGCCTCTCATCGGTGCAGTTATCTGTTGTAAAGCCTTTTGTGGCGTGTATTAGTGGAAAATGAAAAATATATTTGCCGTTCAGTGGTGCAGTTATCTGTTGTAAAGTCTTTTGTGGCGTGTATTAGTAGAAAAAATATATTTGCCACTCAGCGGTGCAGTTATCTGTTGTAAAGCTTTTTGTGGCGTGTATTAGTGGAAAAAATATATTTGCCACTCAGCGGTGCAGTTATTTGTACTAAAGCCTTTTGTGGCGTGTATTAGTTGGGAAAAAAGGGCCATTGTGTGGTGAAGTGAGAAAATTACAGACTTTTTTGGGGTGTTTTAATTTCCGTTTTATTTACATAAAATAGGTACATAATTTACATACATAACAGTTTGTCAGACAGAAGTGCCAGGCCCTGCACAGGGGAGTGGCAGAGGCGTAAATATTTCTGGCGCAGGAAGAGGTCGCAGCAGAGTAAGGGGCCAAGGCAGCAGGGGTCATTTCGAGAGGCCTGAGCTCCCAGTGTCAGCTAGCGGTCGTGTCGTGACCAGCAACCCTGCGGTTCTTGAGTGGTTGACTCGATCTTCGACTTCGTTGCAAGTGACATCAGACACCCCCAGCCAAGAATCAGAGGGTTCATCAGACACAACCCTTAGTTGGCATGGCCTGGGAGCAGGCCCTGTGCCCTCACCTGTAGAGATGTCGCAAACATATCATTTTCCGTTCGTGAATGGCGAACACCAACTTCCGCAAATGTTCGCGAATGGGCGAACCGGGCGAACTGCCATAGACTTCAATAGGCAGGCGAATTTTTAAATCCACAGGGACTCTTTCTGGCCCCAATAGTGATGGAAAAGTTGTTTCAAGGGGAATAACACCGGGACTGTGGCATGCCGGAGGGAGATCCACGGCAAAATACCAAACTCCCCTTTTAACGCCCCGCAAACAACCGCAAACTCCCCATTTGCACAAGGTTGGATACCAAACTAGCCATGTCCTGTTCCTTGTCCTCACTGACGTCATTGAAGGTCTCTTACTCCACCCAGCCATGTACAACACCAAGGGTCCCCGAAAGGTGACAACAAGCCCCCTGGGATGCCTGCTGTGGTTAGTCTTCCACCTCCTCAAAGCCACCTTCCTCCTTTGACTCCTCTTCTTCAGACTCCTCTCTCTGCGTTGCTGCAGGTTCAGCAATCGACGACGACAAGGCTGCTTCTGGTGGTAATGGTGACCACAACTCTTTCTCTTCATGCTCATCTACGTCATGATCCAGCACTCTTCGCAGGGCATGCTCCAGAAAAAATGCATATGGGATGAGGTCGATGAAGTTGCCTTGGGTTTGACTGACCAGGTTTGTCACCTCCACAAAAGGACACATGAGCCTACAGCCATTGTGCATGAGCGTTCAGTAACGGGGCCAAAAAATACCCAGCTCCGCAGAGGCTGTCCTTTTTTTTTAATAAAAAAAATCTGTTCTTACCAGTTTAATCTCTGTTTTGTCCCCTATCAAGTTCCCGGTGTATGAAATAGATTTTAGGAACCGGGAGTTGGAAAAAGATCATTGGTCGGTCCTATTCCTTCCAATTTGGGGCACTGCGCGTGTGCCGTGCAATGTACTGTGCCACCCTATATGAGTGGTGTGTTAAGTAGTACTATTCCTAACAGTTTAATCCCTGTTATGTCCCCTATCAGGGGACGTGAATAGATTTCAGGAACCGGCAGATGGAAAAAGATGATTGGAATGGTCGGTCCTCTTACTTCCAATTTGGGGCACTGCGCGTGCGCCACGCAATGTACTGTGACACCCTATTTGAGTGGTGTGTTAAGTAGTACTATTCCTAACGGTTCAATCCCTGTTACGTCCCCTATCAGGGGACATGAATAGATTTTATGAACCGTGAGATGGAAAAAGATGATTGGTCAGTCCTCTTACTTCCAATTTGGGGCACTGCGCATGCGCCGCGCAATGTACTGTGACACCCTATATGAGTGGTGGGCACTGGCAGTGGGCACAGTACTGTCTGTGTAGGCCTGACACACACTGGCAGGTAACTGAAATTATATTAAAGGGTAAAAATCTAATGACTTTTTTATCTGCAAGGTACTGTGCCACCCAATATGAGTGGTGGGCACTGGCAGTGGGCACAGTACAGTCTGTGTAGGCCTGACACACACTGGCAGGCAACTGAAATTATATTAAAGGGTAAAAATGTAATTACTTTTTTATCTGCAAGGTAATGTTGCCACCCTATATGAGTGGTGTTCACACAGTACAGTCTGTGGGCCCCCGGCCTCTCACACACGGGCAGGCAACTGCAATATAATATATATATATATATATATATATATATATATAAAAATCAGACTTTTTGGGGTGCTGTAAGGATGCTATCCTTATAGCAAATGAGTCTTTGAGGACTGGAGTGGACACAGAACACTAGTAGCTAACGCTTTCCCTAGAATCCCTATATTAATTCAGCAGCAGCAGCACTCTCCCTGCTGTAACTAACACTGCAGCTTCAGAATGAATCTAAGATGGATGCTGTCCTTGCTTTTTGATAGGAGGTGGGAAGGTCTGGGAGGGAGGGTATGCTGATTGGCTGGAATGTGTCTGCTGAATGTGAGGTACAGGGTCAAAGTTTGCTCAATGATTATGTATAGGGGGCGGACCGAATATCGCATATGTTCGCCCGCCGTGGTGAACGCGAACAACCGATGTTCGCCGGGAACTGTTCGCTGGCGAATAGTTTGGGACATCTCTACTCACCTATCCTCAACCTGCCTCTGTACTTTTCTGTTCCCTCAGCCAGAGAAGTATTGTATGCTGTGGGCTCAGCTCCACTATACAGTGAGGAAGAGCTATTAGAAGACAGTCAGCAGCAACTGGCCAGCCAAGATGTAGAGGAGACATCCGCCGCTTCCTCTACTAGGCGGGCAAGTAGTGATGAGGAGAGTTTCGTGGGAGCTGGTGTTGCGAGGATTGTGGTTGTGGAGGACATTAGTGACATGCAGACAGTACTCGATGGAGATGATGTAGCTGATCGCACTTGGGAGCTGAGTGACAAAGGAGCTTCATTTATTTATTTTTTTCTTTATATAATAATGTAACATTATAAAATCCAGTGTCTTCATGATATATCTGCAGTGTGGGGGCCCTGTATGGCTTCTACACACTTTCAAAATAATCCTTCAGTGGGGCGAATAGATGCCGGATGAACAGGACGCTCCATGACCTTCCCAGGAGCTTCTGTCGGGAGCAGTGGTTCATTTCTAAGACGTCCGTATAGTGGCTTGAATCTTGATGAACTTTGCAACTCTTCCGGGCTCCAAGCAATCTTGAAGCTTTGTCTTTTCATTGTCTGCAGCTATTAGAGGTCTGTTCATGCCAGATAGGTTACCCCAGAAGTATCTGGCTCGATGAGCAGCCGATACTGCACTTGCATCAATCTTGACAGGTTTCGTTTCTAGGTAGAGAGAAATAGTTTTTTTGGCATGCAGTCCTTGTAATGACTGATCTGTAATGACTTATCCATCGCAACTACATACTCAAAATCTCTCCTGTCTTAAGCAAAAACAGTTGTCCACTGCCCCATAAAGACCTGAACGGTGCGGGTTAACCACAGATAAGTCATTACAAGGACTGTCGCCAATTATGAGATTACATTTTCCCCATTCTTCAATCTATTTCCTGGTTATATTCTGTATGTTGCCCACATTTACAATCTTCCCTGGATGGCGTACCCGTCCTATCGTGATGGCATCCTCCCTCACCTCTGATGCCATATATTTTTCAACTTTGATTCTAAGATTTTTGAGAACCATTAATCCTGTCTGCCCTTTTCAACACAACCGGCATGCTCCTCGCTCTTTCTATCTTGTAACTCTTAGTCCACAATCTTCAACAAGATCAGCACACTCCTCTCCTGAAATACTCTGCACTGCTGAGGAATCCTGCTCCTTTTACTCTCAGTGTGTGATATGCTACTCATCTTTTTTTTATTATTAGAAATTCAAACAAGTCAATTCCCCAATCACCATAAACAAAACATATTATATTCTTTTCCCCTTAATAAACCCTACCCCCCTGTTCATACCCAACCAACCCTCTCCCTTGTGATGCGTTCCCTCCCTCCCCCCCCCTTCATCAATAAGCGAAAAAGGGGGGATATAATGAGTGTAGGCAGGAAAATCTTAAAACTTCCATTCTCCCCAAATTGTTGTCCATTTTTCCTCAGTCTTTCTCTGCTTATATAGAATGTTTTCATATCTCTTTATCTTAACAACCAGTTTAACCCATTAAGTAATACTTGGAGTATTTGAAGAAAACTAAACCCTAGCAAAAGTCTCGCCAAGAACATTATTTTAATCAAAAGAATCTATTTATATTTTGGACATTCTACCTTGGTAAGGTCACTCAGTACCCAACATTGCAATGTAAACGGAATCTCAATATTGTTTCAACTCTATACATGACCAAAACATATACTAGTGATCCGCCCCAGATAAATCACACCGCGGACAATTAAAAGTATCCCTTAAAAGACATTTATTAGGTTATAAAGGTGTGATATTGATTCGGTGCGAAATATTAAATTGAACCAAAACGTGATTAAAATTATAAGAAACTAAACTTAAAGTCAGCACCCAGACAGAGGAGATAGGTCCCATAGCAGAGAATCAGGCTTCATGTCACCCACCACTAGAACAGGCCACTTTCAGATATTTAGGCCCCGGCACCAAGACAAAGGAGAGAGGTCGCATAGCAGAGAATCAGGCTTCATGTCACCCACCAATGGAACAGGCCACTTTCAGATATTTAGGCCCCGGCACCAAGACAGAGGAGAGAGATTGCATAGCAGAGAATCAGGCTTCATGTCACCCACCAATGGAACAGGCCACTTTCAGATATTTAGGCCCCGGCCCCAAGACAGAAGAGAGAGGTCGCATAGCAGAGAATCAGGCTTCATGTTACCCACCAATGGAACAGGCCACTTTCAGATATTTAGACCCCGGCACCAAGAAAAAGGAGAGAGGTTGCATAGCAGAGAATCAGGCTTCATGTCACCCACCATTGGAACAGGCCACTTTACGATATTTAGGCCCCTGGCACCCAGACGGAGGAGAAGTTCATTCAACTTTGGGTTGCCCCGCAATATAATGGTAAAATTTAAAAAAGAGGATTGAATGAAGAAGTGACCTGGACTCCAAGAACATATGGTTAAGGGGAGGTAGTAATAAATGTCTAATCTGCACAAGGGATGGACAGGTCCTGTGGGATCCATGCCTGGTCATTTTTTTCTATGAACGTCAGCTTGTCCACATTGGCTCTGGACAGGCGGCTGCGTTTGTCTGTAATGATGCCCCCTGCCGTGCTGAATACACATTCAGACAAAACGCTGGCCGCCGGGCAGGCCAGCACCTCCAAGGCATAAAAGGCTAGATCTAGCCACGTGGACAATTTGGAGACCCAGAAGTTGAATGGGGATGAACCATCAGTCAGTACGTGGAGGGGTGTGCACACGTTCTGTTCCACCATGTTAGTGAAATGCTGCCTTCTGCTAACACGTTCCATATCAGGTGGTGGTGCAGTTAGCTGTGGCAGGGTGGCAAAACTTTTCCAAATCTCTGCCATGCTAACCCTGCCCTCAGAGGAGCTGGCTGTGACACAGCTGCGTTGGCGACCTCTCGCTCCTCCTCTGCCTTCGCCTTGGGCTTCCACTTGTTCCCCTGTGACATTTGGGAATGCTCTTAGTAGCGTGTCTACCAACGTGCGCTTGTGCTCGCGCATCTTCCTTTCATGCTCCAGTGCAGGAAGTAAGGTGGGCACATTGTCTTTGTACCGGGGATCCAGCAGGGTGGCAACCCAGTAGTCCGCACACGTTAAAATGTGGGCAACTCTGCTGTCGTTGAGCAGGCACAGCAGCATGTAGTCGCTCATGTGTGCAAGGCTGCCCAGAGGTAAGGACAAGCTGTCCTCTGTGGGAGGCGTATCGTCATCTTCCTCCGTTTCCCCCCATCCAGGCACCAGTGATGGGCCCTTACTAGATGTTTCTCTCATTGTTACCGTTCAACACAATAAGAAAAAATTATTTTGAATTCAAATTGAGGCCTTTTTTTACTGGCACCTAACACTATCTGGCTATCTATTTATGTACCGTATTACACTAATCCAGGCACAGCAGTAACCACATATTTAGGGAAATATCAATTGCAGGCCCTGGATGAAAGGTATCCTTTTACGGACAGATTTACACTTGGAGATGCACAGTAGCGTGTGAAAAAATATATAGGATTATGCTTTCATCACTTGCATTTTAACACTTTGTGTAATATACCCTTTAACGGAAAGAAATACACTTAGAGATGCAAAACAGTGTGTGCAAATGTAGAGGATTATGCTCTATTTAGCTGTAATATACAATTTTACGGAAAGAAATATACTAGGAGATGCACGCTGAGTGTAATATACCCTTTTACAGACAGATTTACACTTGGCCTGCAACAGCTGGAACACCAGATTTTGGGTATTGCTATTTTGGCAACTGAATTTCTACCCAGAACAAAATATATCCTTTGACGGATACTATTAAACTACTTGTCCAGCCACAGCTAGAACACCAGATTTACTTTATTTCTATTCTTGCAACTGAATTTCACCCCAGAAAATAATATATCCTTTGACGGACACTATGAAACTTGTCCAGTCACAGCTGGAACATCAGTTTTACGGTATTGCTATTTTGGTAATTGAATTTCACCCCAGAACAAAAGCTATACTTTTACGGACACTATGAAACTTATCCAGCCACAGCTGAAACCGCTGATTTAGGGTATTGCTATTTTGGCAATTGAATTTCACCCCAGAACAAAAGCTATCCTTTGACGGACACTATAAAACTTGTCCTGCCACAGCAAAAACCACTGATTTAGGGTATTGCTATTTTGTAAATATATTCTTTGCCAGACAGTATTACACTTGGTTGGCCACAGCTGGGACTCCAGATTTAGGGTATTGCTATTTTTTTAAGTGAATTTCACCTCTGAATAAAATATAGAAAATTCTATCCTGAGTTTCTAGGGGTGACAATAAGCACAGCCAAGCCCCTGATGTAGGATATAGCAACAAAAAAAACCTACTATTGATAGATTAATGGACTTGGTGGCAGCTTGTGCTGGCGCACCACAAGACACAAAATGGCCTCCGATCACCCCAGAAAAAAGTGACAGAAAAATGCTCTGGGCAGCCTGAAAACAGTGAGCAATTAACTAGCAGAAGTTGAATGATTCAGAGCTGTAGATTCATCACTTCATTAAGTGTTTTTGCTGAGTTAATCCCTGCCTAATCTCGCCCTAACAGCAGCTGCATCCTATCCCTACACTAATCAGAGCAGAGTGACATGCGGCACGACGTGACTCCAGCTTAAATAGAGGCTTGGTCACATGCTGCACTTGGCCAATTAAAGCCATGCCAATAGTAGGCATGGCTGTGATGGCCTCCTGGGGCAAGTAGTATGACGCTTGTTGATTGGCTGCTTTGCAGGCTTTCAAAATGCGCCATAGAAATCGGCGAACAATGAACCCGAACCCGAACTTTTCCGTAAATGTTCAGGTTCAGGTCCGTGTCACGAACACCCAAAATTCGGTACGAACCCGAACTATACAGTTCGGGTTCGCTCATCCCTAGCAATGTCCCCTTTAAGTTCACAAAACAAAAAAGGCTGAAGGGGTGACCTAATAATAGCAACGTACAAATATATCAGGGTTATGAATCAATAACAAGGAGATAACCTCCCCTGTCAGAATGTGTCAGAATGATGTCAATAACATGTGACCTCGGCAGCCAATCACTCCCTTCATCGGGTGCACAACTGAGACAAGTCATTTGCTTCAGAAGTCACATTTTTTTGATATAATGTCACTGCTGGAACAGGGTAAATATAGCCTGGCTATGAAAACTGGAGTGGAGGTGCAGGATCTGTGTAATCAGTACTTTACCTGTTCTTTACTTCAGGCAGATCACAGGGGTTGTCTGGTTTTCTCCTAAAACTAACATCTGTGATCGGCCCTTATCTCTAACATTTAACCCCTCAAATGTGACCATTGTGAGAGTGGAAAACCCTGGAGCGCTACACTCCTGGGGCCAGAATAGCTTCCCCTCGCTGAGATCAGGGAAGGTGTTCCTTAGTGGTAGTAGGCCGGAGTTTGTACAAGGTTACCAGGCCTATTAAAGGTATATTCTAATACAGGCCTGCAAGTTGCACCACTGCAATGGAATATACTGAATTTTCCACATAGTAATTTATTTAATCACATTACAGTGTGGAAAATAAAATCTGATTATTTCGGGTGTGACAATGCAATTTTGTTTTGCAATGATGATAAATATCTTTTGAACTAGATGTTGTGATGCAGTAACGTCTTCACTAAAATGGCTATAATTTGTGCTACTGATGTGAAAGGTGTTTTCTGCTGTATCTACCCATTATCTTGCATCAATCTACAATGCATTGAGTAGCATGGCTATAACCCACTGAAATGCCCAATTATAAATGGTAAACAGAAACTGATTTCTGAAAATAAAAAGGGATCAATTCATCAGTGCTTCCAAGAATTGGTATGTAAGTATAGGAGATAACATTTTTCCCCAAAAAATGCCTATTTTTGCAGGAATCTGAAATGCAGAACTAGTAACCAGAAATTGGGTAGTCAGTAGTCTGACAAAATCACAGAATAAAGTGGTCTAAATGGCAAAAGATGCTCAGGACCCCAAATGCTGTTGCGCATTTCTACCCAGGGGAGCAAATCCTGCCCATGTGATCTTTTGCTAACAGCAATCCCCAGCAAAAATGCATACAATGGAGGATGCTGGCAGCAGACCACATGTGCCACAAAACCATCCTTTTGGTTTGATCTATGAGTAACATTTTGGTGCACCTGGGCAGCCTGCGCCACATGAGCCTGTTATAGGTGGGACTCACAGCTTCCTACCTTCTCCCATTGTATGTGTGTGATTTCACGCTCGAGGTAACTGGGAGTTGCTGGCTAGGTGTCGGACCTTATGCACCTATCATAAATTGTCCATACTGCATAGGTAGGTTAGCATTAGATCTCGTGCCATTTTGAGAGACCTTGATGGGGTGCGCGGCTCCGGTATGTTCTTAATATAGGAATATAGTGGCCAAAGTCTCATATTAATATCAGAGTGAGGGTTTAGCCATATATTGTCAATTGCAATTACCATTGTAGTGCACCATTTTTATTTATGTCTGCAAAAGCTGTTTTTCAGACAGAGCCACTGCACAACATCATTACAGGTCGCAAGTACAATGCAGAATGATGTTCTGTACAGGCTCCTCCTTGCCTGATGCCCTCCTAATTGTCTGATCTAGACTGTCTGTCAGCCTCTGAGCCAATTAAGGCAAACCCCCTGTCCACTTCCTACCAGTCTCATGTGATCATCCTTCTTTTCCCCTGTCCCTTTGTCCACCAGTATGAACAGCAAAATGGTGCTGTATACTGTTTTATGCGATTCATCTGAAGCAAATCTTATTATTTTGTAGAATTTTTGTGAAATTTGTAATTAATTTGGTTCGTTTACAATCGATTCACTTAACCTTTATTTATTTTTCTAATTCTTTCTTCAGTTTATATCATTTTTCTTGTATACTCATCTTCTGTACCCCAAAGCAACACTCACTTGGTTTAGATTTATATGAAAATACTATTTAGACCTCATAGGACTGCAATTACTAAAGAACTGTAGGTAATGCTAGGGGCCATGTGCCCCCAGATACCAACTGGCACTCATACCAACTGGCACTAAAATGTCTTTATTTCCTAGGTGTCTCTCACATAACAGCAGTGATTGAGTGATATTCTCCTCAGTTCCATGAGGCAAAGGAAATCTTAGTCTCATGGCTGACAACAGGGATCCTAACATCAGCAACAAAAGCTGGCGACATGAGCAAGTACAAATGACGCATTCTGACATCAGCAACACTATTTATTACTTTTACACGGCTTAGCCTCTATGGGTAAATAATATTAGAGTACGGCATAGTTCATCCACTGATGAAAGATATTACTATCTCTGGTAGTGGGACTATGCTCTTGGCATCAAACAGAAAAAGAATGGCATAATGATATGAAGTAAGAATGATATCAAAATATGACTTTATATTATCTTAATAGATTATTCCATAAAATCAAGTACATTTAATTTGACTGAGTCTAGGATGTTATTTCAATAACCCAGTACCCCCTACAGAGACATAGAAAAGAAGACAAAAGAAAGCAGAGACAGACAGACAGAGCTGGAGGTAGAGACAGGCAAAGTGAAAACTGGTAAATAATAGATTATGACAAGGCGCTCAGGGGATGACTGTTTGCAGACACATTGTGTGATAATACAGAACATGAGAAGGTTTAGATGAAGAGAGACAAGCTCAGCATCCAGGGGACCTCATCTCTTAAGACTCTTCTTGTGTGACTATGTTATGTAGGACAGTCTTTGCTCTGAATTCCCCGAGGCAACCCCTCTCACTCATGGGGTGCTCGGAAACACAAATTATATTACTTTACACAAAATAAAATCAATGGAAAAAAAGAGATTACAAAATTCTAAGCCTACTAAAGGCCACCGAAGCATTCTAGACATCCCCAGGTATGTGTGTGTTGAAATCCTACCATAGACATTTAGAATCAATGTGTGATTTCTTGCCTCTGTCTGTCAATCAAATCCTTCCCAATTCCCCACTTTGGCTGTGCTCAGCTTTTGAAAAGCAGCCGACTATGAGAAGGATTATTGGAATGCAGACGCTCACTGGCAGTTTCATTCCTTCCTTTCTCTCTGCAGGCTGAACTTCATCATGACACAATCATTCCTTTCCTACAACCCAACATTTTTCTGAATGCCCCCATAGTGTTGGAAGGCAAGGAAGAATCCTCAGCTGGAGTGCTAGAATAAGACACAATAATTATACAATGTGTTCTTTGCCGAATGCTCCTGTGAATCATGTTGAGTTTTTTTTTTACTTCTAATGTCTGCTACATATTCATGTATATACTCAGGGATTTGAGAAGATCCTTATCCCATCTCATATCTAAAATGTTTTTAGTTGTTTCACACAGTTAATTTTTAAGTTAAGTTTTACACAAATATAAAGTAAAACCTATATCCGAATGTTTTCATTGAACTTGGGCACCACATTCACATTGGCACCATATTCACTTCTTATGTGATCTCATTAAAATCTGCACAAAGTCTGTAAAATATAGTGCATTTTAAAAACAGATCTCCTTGTCCACCACATCTACAAAAGAAAATACTATTGACCTATGCACACACAATTCAGTGCTTATTCACTGCTATGGGCCCATATTGTATATCCATGGGCCTGCAATTTATTAAGATAGATTAGAAGTTTCCATATGAACAAGAACTTGTTATACAGTGTGTTAGAAACGTCTTCAGACTAAGTGAAATCTTAGTCTTCAATGACTAAGTGAAAACAGAATTTCAGAAATCTTTGCTAATTTGTTAAAAAGGAAAAACAAAAATTTTGCATTGACATAAGTATACAGACTCTTTACTCAGTACTTAGTTGAAGCACCTTTGGCAGAAAATCCAGCCTCTGGTCTTTTTGGGTATCATGCCATAAGATTTGCTCATCTGGATATGGGGACTTTCTGACATTCTTCTTTGTCGATCCTCTCAAGCTCTGTTGGGTTGGATGGGGACTGTTGGTGGACAGCCATTTTCAGGTCTCTCCAGAGATGCTCGATTGGATTCAAGTTAGAGCTATGGTTGGGTCACTCAAAGACATTTACAGAGTTGTTCCTACACCACTCATGTGTTGTCTTGGCTCTGTGCTTGTCTTGTTTGAAGGTAAACCTTTGTTTCATTCTGAGATCTAGAGCACACAGGATCAGGTTTTCATTTATCGCTGTACTTTGCTCCATTTCTTCAACCTAACCAGTCTCCCTGTGAAAATTACCCCTACAGCATGATGCTGCCACCACCATGCTTCACTGTAGGTATGGTATTTGGTAGTGCTTGTAAAACACTTTAAATTGTGGCCAAAAATATCACACTTGGTTTTATCAGACCAGAGAATCTTGTTTCTCACAATCTAAGAGTCCTTTAGGTGCTTTTTTGCTAACTTTTATTTGTCTTTTACTGAGGAGAGACCATTGGGTTCTTGGTCGACTTTCTTACCAATGCCCTTCTCTTCTGATTACTTAGTTTCTTAAGGGCATCCAGCTCTAGGAAGAGTTCTGGTTGTTACAAGGTTACTCCATTTAAAAATGATTGAGGCCTCTGTGCTCTTGGAATTTTTTCAGTACATGAGAAATGTTTTGTACCTTTCTCCAGATCTGTACTTCAACAAAATCCTGTTTCTGAGCTCCACAGGCAGTTCTTTCCTTATCATGGCTTGGTTCTTGCTTTGATATGCATTGTAAGCTGTGAAAACGTATATAGACAGGGGTACTTCTTTACAAATCATGTCCAATCAACTGAATTTACCACATGTGCACTCCAATCAAGGTGTAAAAATATATGAGGGATGATCAAGAGAAATGTGAGGCCCTGAGAGCTAAATTTCAAGTTCCATAGCAAGAGTTTGAATACTTACCGTATGTCCATGTAAAATTTTAGTTTTTCCTTTTTACTAAATTTGTAGACATTTCTATCATTTCCTTTTCACTTTTTCATTATGAGATATTGAGTGCAGAATAATAGGGAAAAACTTGATTTTTTTTTATATTTTAGCCCAAGGCCTCAATATAAAAATGTGAGAAAGTGAAAGGGTCTGAAGACTTTCCAAAGACACTGTATCGTCTAAGACATTCCATATTTCTAAACCACACTGCTCCATACTTAGCTCCAACCATATGGAGATATGCTCCAACCATATGCCAGATAGGGCTCGTGAGAATGGCCTTACACAGTAAGGCTCTTCCCTGTAGTCCAGGGGTGGATTGGCTATAGACCCTACAGGGAAACTTTCCGGTGGGCTGATGCCCATGGGGACACCTGAGTCCTCATGGCTGGCCAATGGAGGTTTTTGGGGGTGTATTTTGTGCTGTTGGTGTCAGTATTTTGTAATGGACTGTGGTATTTGGCTCTGTTGGGGTGGTATAATGTGCCACAATATGGTATTGCTGGCCCTACCAACTTGTGTGGGTCCTGCCTTACATCAATTTGAACACAACAATAGCTGATCTCAGGGAGACCAGCTACAAAAAACACCGCGGAGCCTCACTTAAGAGTCTCAACACAGCAATCCGAAGTGCAAAGTTCCCTGGGAAACAGGAATATGCAAAATAAATGTGGAGCCCCAGTTATGGGTCTACAACACAATGAAAGCCAGATATCCCTCAAAGGAAGGAAAACCAAGCGAAGGGGTGTCTCCATTACAGAGATCACCAAATCCACCATATTAAGTGGCCCCTATGTCAAGATCCCGCTTTTTTACAAGCTTTAAGGATGTGACAGGGAAAACCTAAGCTAGGTATCCATCCACAGACAGCTGTTTCGGGGTGTTGCCCCTCATCAGTGTGGAGTAGGATTCTGGCTAACCGGGAGCAATGCCTCGGAGACCACTCAAACACAACAATAGCTGATCTCAGGAGACCAGCTACAAAAAACACCGCGGAGCCTCACTTAAGAGTCTCAACACAGCAATCCGAGTGCAAAGTTCCCTGGGAAACAGGAATATGCAAAATAAATGTGGAGCCCCAGTTATGGGTCTACAACACAATGAAAGCCAGATATCCCTCAAAGGAAGGAAAACCAAGCGAAGGGGTGTCTCCATTACAGAGATCACCAAATCCACCATATTAAGTGGCCCCTATGTCAAGATCCGCTTTTTACAAGCTTTAAGGATGTGACAGGGAAAACCTAAGCTAGGTATCCATCCACAGACAGCTGTTTCGGGGTGTTGCCCCTCATCAGTGTGGAGTAGGATTCTGGCTAACCGGGAGCAATGCCTCGGAGACCACTCAAACACAACAATAGCTGATCTCAGGGAGACCAGCTACAAAAAGCTACCGCGGAGCCTCACTTAGAGTCTCAACACAGCAATCCGAGTGCAAAGTTCCCTGGGAAACAGGAATATGCAAAATAAATGTGGAGCCCCAGCTTAGGTTTTCCCTGTCACATCCTTAAAGCTTGTAAAAGCGGGATCTTGACATAGGGGCCACTTAATATGGTGGATTTGGTGATCTCTGTAATGGAGACACCCTTAAGCTTGGTTTTCCTTCCTTTGAGGATATCTGGCTTTCATTGTGTTGTAGACCCATAACTGGGGCTCCACATTTATTTTGCATATTCCTGTTTCCCAGGGAACTTTGCACTGGTTGCTGTGTTGAGACTCTTAAGTGAGGCTCAGCGGTGTTTTTGTAGCTGGTCTCCCTGAGATCAGCTATTGTTGTGTTAGTGGTCTCCGAGGCATTGCTCGGTTAGCCAGAATCCTACTCCACACTGATGAGGGCAACACCCTGAAACAGCTGTCTGTGGATGGATACCTAGCTTAGGTTTTCCCTGTCACATCCTTAAAGCTTGTAAAAAAGCGGGATCTTGACATAGGGGCCACTTAATATGGTGGATTTGGTGATCTCTGTAATGGAGACACCCCTTCGCTTGGTTTTCCTTCCTTTGAGGGATATCTGGTTTTCACTGTGTTGTAGACCCATAACTGGGGCTCCACATTTATTTTGCATATTACATCAATTTGGACTCGACTACAAAACTGGGCCACTTTTCTAATTTTTTTAAGGGCCACTTTAAGTTCCCAGTCCACCCCTGCTGCAGTCCTACCCCCAAAAGTTCTGGTAATGTATGGACATATAATAATAATGTGCTCAGTATGATGTTCTCATAGTCAGTCAGTACTGTGGTCTTCTTTCTACACTACGGCAACTGCAGATCGCCTAGACCATGGCCACCACTTCATGCAACCATTTCTATATAAGGTTATGTAAACATCTGTCTTAATGGTTCCAACTGGAGCTTCTTTTGGGAGCAACATAGCTTTTAATGATTCTTCTAGCTGTTACATTGATACCCCAGCAGACCCCATTATACAGTAAGTCTGTTGTGTCCAACCAATATTTAGATCCATTGTACAACAGATCCAGAAACCATCATTATAGACAGAAGCCATAATGCAGATACTGACAGAGACTAAACTTTGTTCAAGCATTATTGCTGGTTTGGACAGCAAGCGCCAGAGTATGCAGACACCCCCTAATCCTGTCTGCATGTCCCAAGGCACTGTGTTTTATGAGATGCTTTCCTTTCACAGTTTCAAATCCTTAGATAATATGTTACAAATGTGTCTGTACTGTGTGTTTATTATGACAGCATCTATTCTCTCATTGTATTCCACTTCAGTGCCATTCTGTCTTCACAGTAAATATGAAATTGTTGCTCAAGAAACCAAGTTCCCCATTGTAAAATCTTTCCTTGAGCAGTTCCTGGTAATCAGCCGTCACTGACATGGTAATTACATTGGTAAGCCGGTGGCTCTCTGCAGAAGACTTTCGTGTTAAAGCATGCATCTGTGGTTCTGATGAGCTAATGCCAGGGTGCCATCCTCCTGGGCTCTATGAACCGCACACACACTATTGTAATGAGCAGTCTCCTGTATCTCAGCTAAACAAGATTTTTTTTTAACACTTTCCCCTTCACTTCAAATAGTGGCATTCTTCTTTCCGTCCATTAAAGCTCTTTACCCTAAGCACATTTGTTATCTCCCTGCCTACAGATGAAGCTTTGACATTTTTACAATTGCATTTTAAACATGATGGGGTAAGGGGGGAAGTGATGAGTGTGAAGGGATAAAGTAATTGCTGCAAGTAGCTAATTAGTGCAAATAAAATTTGAAAACCAAGAAAAGCGGCATCAGTGTAGTGTAAAAATCTGCGCCTCTGCTTTTCTTCCCTCAGTGCCATAATAAACACCTGCAAAAGGCAGTGTTGTCTGTACTTATTAATGATGTGAAATAGTCCTAAAGGTGTGAACTTGTTAGTTACAGTTTCAGCTATTTACTTGTCAGTCACGACAAATTGTCAAGAGATGTGAATGGTTGGTGACAATCCCTTAACATAATGTGCAAATCCAATGATTCAAGCTGGTTCAACAAGCCGCAGCATTATGTAGTACATTATGTCAGCAGGTTATTACCACTTCGGAATAGAAGGAAGAATGTGAACGCCATTGAATTTTTTTTTTCCTAATAAAGTATTGAGTGGAAATTCCTTTGTTGACTGCAGAGTAGATCTATTATTTTATTTGTCAGAATAGATGCAGATCTTTCCCTTATAACTTATGTCTATGAAGGCTCCAAATCTGGTTTTGGCTCACAATCACTGATGTGTGATTATGGCCTCATGCACATGACCGTAGGTGTTTTGCGGTCCACAATCCGTGGATCCACAAAACACGGCAGCTGTTCCGCATTCCGTTCCGCAGTTTGCAGAACGGAACGTGACCTATTGTAGAAATGCCTATTCTTGTACATGCTATATTTTTTTTGTGGGGCCACGGAACAGAGAAAAGGATACGGACAGCACACGCAGTGCTGTCCGCATCTTTTGCGGCCACATCAAAGTGAATGGGTCTGCGCCCGAGCCACAAAATATGCGGCTCGGACGCAGACCCAAAATACGTTTGTGTGCATGAGGCCTAAGGCTAAGCCTCATTCACACGTCTGTGTCCATGCTCAAATCCATGAGAAGGTGGTCAGTGATGCATCCCTGAAGCTGTCCGTGAAGGATCCTTGTGAGGTCCGTGTGTCTGTTTTTGCTGTCCGTGTGCCATCAGTTTCACTGACCCTGCACAGGTGAAAAATAATTTTCAAAGCATCTTTTAGGCCTCTTGCACACGGGCGTCATGTTTGACGCCCGGATAAGATGCGGGTGCGTTGCGGGAATCGCCGCGATTTTTCCGCACGTGTGCTAACGTTTGTAGTGCGTTGAGCACGCGCGTGAAAAAAACCGCATGCTTGGTACCCAGACCCGAAGTCAGACTTCATCACTGAAGTCTGGTTTCGGGATGAGTATTCTGTATGTGTAATTATTTTCCTTTATAACATAGTTATAAGGGAAAATAATCGCATTCTAATTACAGAATGCAATGTTCCCGGGCTTTAAAGGGTTAAAAATAATAAAGAGTTAACTTACCTTCTCCATTATGCAGCAGAGCCTCAGAGCGTCGTCCTCTTGATAGTTTGCTGCTTGAGGACCTGTGGTGACGTCACAGGGTCACATGGTCCAATCATAGAAGCATTTGAGTGGACCATGTGACCCATGTGATCCTGTGACATCACGGCAGGTCCTTCATCGAACAACAGATGTTCGATGAAGGACCTGCCGTGATGTCACAGGATCACATGGGTCACATGGTCCACTCAAATGCTTCTATGATTGACCATGTGACCTGTGACGTCACTACAGGTCCTCAGCAGCCAAACTATCAGAGAGCGACGCTCTGGGGCTCTGCGTACTGGGAGAAGGTAAGTTAACTCTTTATTATTTTAACCCTTTAAAGCCCGAGGACATTGCATTCTGTAATTGAATGCAATTATTTTCCTTATAACTATGTTATAAAGGAAAATAATAACGATCAGGTACCCATCCCGATCGTATCCTAGCAACCATGCGGGAAAATCGCAACGCATCCGCACATGATTGCGGATGCTTGCGATTTTCCCGCATCCCCATTCACTTCTATGGGGCCTGCGTTGCGTGAAAATCGCAGAATATAGAACATGCTGCGATTTTCACGCAACGCAAAAGTGATGCGTGAAAATCACCGCTCATGTGCACAGCCCCATAGAACTGAATGGGTCAGGATTCAGTGCGGGTGCAATGCGTCCTCCTCACGCATTGCACCCGCGCGGAAAACTCGCCCGTGTGAAAGGGGCCTTACTGATGATCCATGAAACACAGATGCAACACGGATGGCATCTGTGTTGCATCTGTGGCTTTCACAGACCCTTAGACTATAATGGGTTTTCTGTCTATGCCTCCAAACCACAAAAAAGTTGTATATGCACTACTTTTTTGCAGTGCGGATGGATCAGGGGTCCATTCAAGTTGAATGGGTCTGGATCCGTCTGCGGAATCCACACGGATGTTACCCATGCATTTTTTAGCATTTGTTCTCTACTTATTTTTTAGATATATCTTTGCCATATAATAGGTAAAGGTGCAGCAGTAATCCTGATGTACCTGTAACCCAGGAGTATATAAAACTCTTTATCTGGAGTCTTAATTCAGTATTTCATCTTATCTGGTTTGTGCACTAGCAAATCATCATATGGTCATTTTCAGTGGCCATGGGACCCTGGGTCTGCTCAAACTTCCCATATGGTTATTTGCCACTGTCTATACCAGGTTTGAACATCTTAATTTCAGTTACAGGATAAAAATAGAATGTGGGAATATTTAGTTGATGATACATGAAGAAAGAGTAAATGCCCATTCTATATTCCAGAGAAATGGACATCCCTTAAATTAGGTAATATTCCTAAAAAGTATGGACAGTTAGCTACTAAGTGTTCACATTTGCAGCTCCCACCAATATGTCACCAGTATATTACATTGCCTGAGTGGAAACAGAAATTAATTCTATAGTCAATTTCTATTCCTAGTAGGAGTTGGAGTTTAGTATATGACTGCATGTTGCATCAAGCCTTGTCCCACTTGGTGCTGTGAATTACTGTATCTTGATGTGATTCTTTTCCTCAGGAAGTATAACATTTAAATAATCCTGAAATTTTAGGATTGTAAAGTGCAAGTATGAACCACCTATACCATATACCATATGTCAAGGCTGGCTAATCTTTAATTTGTTTTCTTTTTTTGTAATAGCTTGATAAAAAGACAATACAGTACATTTTCCTCCCCTAGTTCTCATAGAAATTACAAAAGCAGAAATGTATTTTATACTGTATTTTATACTCCATGGTAAAAGCACAGACCGCAAATTATCAAATAAATTTTCAGTTCCTATATACTATTTTTAAATTAGTCATTAATTATAGGAGTTTTCTGGAATTTTAAAGAAGACCTTTCTCCACTCCTGACATGCCTGTTTTAATAGCTTCATGCATTCCCCATGTAATAAAAATTCTGGGGCATCTATTCTTATGACTCGTGCATTCAAAAGTTTAGAAAAGGTCACATTAAGTTCACCTGTGAAGGTTAGAGTGCATTTTAGGTTCATCCTGGAAATTTCATCCACAAGCCAAATATTCCAACCTTTTGTGAGCAGTGTATGGACAACACATTGCTAGATCACATCACATTTGTCACTGGAGCGGGGGGGGGGCCGGAGTACAGTCACTGCACCAGCCCCTCCGCAATTGCCGGCCCCCAGCTCCTCCTCCCAGTTCCTCCCCGCTCGCGCATACATCGCAGCTTGCGATGTAAAAAATGTCAGCATTTGCCCCATAAGACTCAGGGGAACTTTCCCCCCATTTTTGGGGGAAAAAAGTGCGTCTTATGCGGCGAAAAATACGGTATATGTTAAACGGACCAGTTTTTTTTTTACATTGGAATCCTATGGTGACGGATTCCACTGTATGACATGTTTCTGAGGCAACTGTGTAATGTATAAGTCATATGTATATGCTAAACCTAGGGAAAAATTCTGATGTAAACACAGCCTATGGGCCAGTTCAGACTGAGTTTTTGGCACCTATTTTGGAGCATTTATGCTGCAAAATCAGCTCTACAAAAGGTCTTAAAACAGCCTTCCATTCACTTCAAAAGAAAGCAGCTTTTTTTTACATATTTAAAAAAGAAGAGTGTAAAAAAGAAGCAGCGTGCCCTATGTTGGAGCACAATTTAGGATTTTCCTAAGTCATGACGTAAAGTCATGATTTTATGAAAGACACGGAGGCGAGTATTGCTTTAACTCTTTCTGTACTGAAGCATAGCAGCAAAGAACAACCAAGGAAAAAATGTCAGTAACCATGGTGATAACTCCTCCCCCCGCTCCCCTATATAAGGAGCCTCTCTCTCATCTTCTTCCTCTTTCTTTGTCTGTGATGAACGATCCTCAAACATCTTCACACTGCCAAACGAACAGCGATAAACCGGGCCGTCGAAAACACCGAAACGAAGCCACCAAAACTAGTGGAAACTCTGGAACTGAAAACAATGCACATTGAAGGGAATCTGGAGCTCTTAACCTGGAAGACAAAAGATGACAGACTACCATAATGATTTGTGAGGAAGGCGTCCTGAAGGTAATAAAAAACCTGTAGAGGCAAGGATCATAAAACAGCATGATACCAAACACAATAAGAAGCATATAAGGCAAAACATTAGAAGGGAGGGAAAAATATCAAACACCGGGTGGGCAATACTCGCCTCCGTGTCTTTCATAAAATAATGACTTTACGTCATGACTTAGGAAAATCCTAAATTTTATATCAAGACACGGAGGCTCATATTGCAAGTTTAAAGCTGCGCTATCACCGTAGTAAATGCATGCGGAGGAGGCTTGAAGTAGAATTCTCTGAAGGTGGACACACGCGACCAATCCGCTAACTGCAACACATCCTCCAAGCGAGCCCCGGCGACCGACATGGAGGTGGCCGAAGCCCCTTGAACCGAGTGGGCCGTAAAAATGGAAGTATCGATACCAGAGAGAGATAGAATCCATTTCACCCAACGCGAGAGGGTAACGCTAGTGACTGGAGCGAACGGCCTACGGAAAGAGATAAACAATTGAAGAGAAGAGTCCTGAGCGAAAAGGAAGCGTCCTAGCTTCATACTCCCGTAGACAAGAGACCGGACATAACTGAAGCGAAGAGGGAAAAGCAGGGTATGATACCGATTGGATGTTGGTTTTCGTACGGCGCGAAATGTTGAAGGTAACCCCGTCCGGAGTGAAGTAACGAGCATCCACATCCAGAGCCCGGACGTCTGAAACTCGTTTGCAAGAGATCAGACATAATAAGGTCACCAACTTCGCCGACAGCTGATGTAAGGGCAGCTGATCGTTGGTCGGCCAGGATTCCAAAAATCTAAGAACACAAGCGACATCCCAAGTGGCTGAGAAACGGGGTCTGGGTGGACGAGCCAAGCGAGAACCCCTACGAAGTCTACTCACTAGGGGATGTTGTCCAGCCGGACAACCATCAAAACCCTGATGCCTAGATGAAATTGCCGAACGATACAGATTAATCGTACGGTAAGCCTTACCCTCCTCAAACAGAGAGATAAGGAATCCGAGAATACCTGTCACAGTGGCTTGAACAGGATCCAAGTGCCTTGCAGAGCACCAGCGAACCCAAACCTCCCATGCGGCACCATAGGCTCTCCTAGTTCCCGGGGCCCAAGCTGAGTCCAACAGTTGCCTAGTTGTTGCCGAAAAACCAGAGGCATCCCAAGATCCCCTGACAGGTTGCAGGCCATGAGTTGTAGAGTCCCGTCTAGTAAAAGGGGGTGGTCGCGCCCGTAAAGGTCCCGCAAGAGGTGAGGGAAAACTGGAAGAAGGACCGGCTCCTCCACTAGAAGACTCAATAATTGAGGGAACCACAACTGGGTTCTCCAAAATGGGACTATTAAGATCAACCGAGCCCTCTGACGGGAAATCTGAGCTAGAACGCGTGGGATGAGAGCAAACGGTGGAAAAGCATAATTGAGGGATTCTCCCCACTGCTGTAGGAAGGCGTCCACCGCTTCCGCGTCTGGATCCGGACGCCAGCTGTAAAATCTGGGGAGTTGTGTGTTCAAACGGGATGCAAACAAGTCGATGGAGAAGGGGCCCCATCGAGAAGAGATATCTAGGAATACCTGCCGATCTAACTTCCAATCGCTGGAGTCCGAGATGCACTGCGAACTGCGAACTCCAGTCCGCCAAGGTATTGTGAAGGCCCGGAAGATACTCCGCCACCACCGAGATTCCCTTGGCCAAACAGTACTCCCAGAAATCTTTGGCCAGGAAGGAAAGAACCGAGGACCTGGTGCCCCCCAGGCAGTTTACATAGCGAACTGCTGAGATATTGTCCATGCGGAGACGCACGCAAGCTCTGACCGAACCCTGAGCGAAGCTGCGGATCGCAAAGGATCCTGCCAACAGCTCGAGAGCATTTATATGGAGACGAGCTTCCTCTGTCGACCACGCACCTCCGATGGACATGCCTTGACAATGAGCACCCCAACCCAGCAAACTGGCATCGGATTCGATGACCAGATCTGGCTGGGGACTGAAGATGGCCCGTCCGTTCCAGACGGACAGATTGTGGATCCACTACCAGAGTTCGTGCCTGGTCTCCGTGTCTAGGACCAGAGTGTCCAAGTAGGACGCTCCCGCCCTCAAGTGTGCAATCTTCAATCGTTGCAACGCACGATAATGAAGGGGGGCTGGAAAAGTCGCCTGAATAGAGGAGGCTAACAGGCCGATTAGACGAGCCAATGCATGACGGATCTCTTTGCGAATCGCCTTGACTTTGGGCATGGGAAGACTGAGGGTCTGGTCCAAGGAATTCACGTTGAAACCCAGAAATTCCATGGTAGTGGCCGGAGTCAGGCAAGATTTGTCTCGGTTGATGATGAAACTGAGACCCTCCAGAAGGGCAATCGCTAGATCTAAGTGGCTTAACAAAATGGGTGGCGACTGGGCCATGATCAGCATGTCGTCCAGGTATATAATTAAACGGATTCCCCTTGCCCGAAGCCAGGCCACTACAGGCTTCATGATTTTCGTAAAGCACCAGGGGGCGGAAGACAGCCCGAAGGGAAGACATTTAAAACGCCAAACCTGGCCTTTCTAGAGAAATTGCAGGAGATCTCGAGACCTGGGGTGAACCGGAACCGTCAGGTAAGCATCCTGTAGGTCCAGTTTGACAAACCAATCCCTTGGTAGGAGCATGTCCCTTAACAAATGTATGTTCTCCATTTTGAAGTGTATGTACCTGACGAAGGCATTCAGATTTTTTAGATTGATAACAGGACGGAATTGACCGCCCTTTTTCTGGACAAGGAAAATACTGCTTATCACCCCCGGTCGTGGGTCGGGAGATAGTTCTATGGCCTCCTTCTGGAACAGAGAGTCCAGTTCCAAGTCTATCAGGGCGGACGCCTGAGCCGACTCGGGACGGGGCTGAGGAGTTGGAGGGTTCTCCGGAAACGCCACCAGTTCTATCACGAAACCCCTGACCATAGACAAAACACATTGGTCTGAGGTGATCTCTAACCACGCATGGAAAAAGAGACGGAGTCTTCCCCCTATAGCTGTCTCCCGAGAGCAGGCACCCTGGGTTCGACTTACCGTACGGACGGCGAGAGCTTGGGGTGCCTCGGAAAACTCTTGAGCGGTTGGTAGCCCCTCTTGACGGAAAAAAGGCCGGTTGATGCTTCGGGTCTTGGAGGGATTGTCTGTAGTTAAAGGAGCCTCTACCTGTACCTGTAGGCTGAAAGGAGGAGCGGCTGGACAGTCGGCCCCTAGAACTGCTGGCCTTAGCAGAAAAACGGGTTTGAAAAACCCGGCGCATAGAGGATTGCGCCTTGTCCAGCGCCGTGAAGGCGCCTACATACTAGCCCAGTTCTTTTATAAAGGGCTCTCCAAAAAGCAATCCCTGAGCCTCTTTGCCTGCTTCCGTGAGGGACAGGTTAGCTAATTTGGGCTCTATCTTCATAAGAATGGCCCGTCGTCTTTCCACGGCGATAGCCGTATTGGCGTAACCCACCAAACAAATCGTCCTTTGGGCCCAGCCACGGAGCTCGTCCGGGTCAACCTGC
Source organism: Bufotes viridis (assembly GCA_033119425.1). Lineage (NCBI taxonomy): Eukaryota > Metazoa > Chordata > Amphibia > Anura > Bufonidae > Bufotes > Bufotes viridis. The sequence goes on from CM065590.1 coordinate 347,480,571, forward strand.
CTGCCCTCAGTGATGGCTGATTCAGCCAGGTCAAAGATTTTTGCCAATGGACCGGTGATGTCCAGAAGCTTGTCCTGGCAAGCTTTTAGGGCTGCGTCAAGACCCTTGCATGGGTTAAACCCCATCTTAGCTAGGAACTGGACTACCTTGGGGTCCACGCTGGGGGTTTCACAGGTTTTATTAGGAATTAAAGGACGCTGGCATTCTGCGCGCAGTTTACTGCGAGCTTCTTTTGATAAAGGGTCCCTAATTCTAGATTCAATATAATGGGCCACGTGAGTAGCGGGTAACCACTCAGAAGAGCAAGGGTGGTGGAGGTGGTCAGGATTGAACAGGATTCCCCTCTGGGATCTAGCAGGGCATCGGGGTCCTCTGCCGTCACTGTAGCCGTTACAGCCACATGAGAAGCGGGAGCTTCTACATCAGGGTCTAGCGCTACGTCACCAAGGTCATCCCCCGAATGGAGGGAAAAATTGTCAAAGGCCTCCTCGTCAGACTCAGGATCTTAGTTAGAAACCGGTTCCAGGTGTGACCGGACGGTTTTCCAATTTCTAGCCCTTTCTGCCGGGTAAGCTCTTTTGCGCGACTTAGTCGTGCATTCATTGGATGGAGTAGAGCCATCATTCAAGGATGGAACAGAGCCATCATTCAATTGACCCCTGGAGGCAAGGGGCATCTCACTGGTAGAGGGAATAGCCCTGAGTGCTTGGGAAATGGAATGGGTAATGGTAGCAGATACCGAACCCATAGCAGAGACGATAGCCTGGGATATAGATTGCTGGAGATCCAGCACAGGCACATTAGATGTAATGGGGTCCTGAACTCTGGAGCCCGGGGAAGGTCTCTGAGCCCCTGCATGGCCCTCTCTAACAGAGGCAGAAGGGGAAGGAATGTTGGACATGATGATGAGAAAAACCTGAAAGGAGTTAGTCACCCCAGACAGGTCGGTGGGAATAGTGAAGAACGGTAGGGCAGATATATATACACTTTAAGTACCAACCTAGCAGGCTATGGATAATTCAATATCAAGGACTGAGCAGGGAAAGTCAGGCAGGGGAAAGAGCCGACAAAAAGGAAAAATGCGCCTGGAGCCAATCGCGATGCTGCTGGAAGTAACAGAGCAAAATGGCCGCCAAGAATCTCGCAGCTAGGAGCGAGATTTCGGGGCCTGAATACCCAAAATGGCGCCCGAGATTCCCGCAGGCAGCAGGAACTCAGCGCCGGGTTGTGTCCAAGATGGCGCCTGAGAATCTCGCGGATCGCGAGATCACGAGCGCGATGCGATAAACGCCTGCCGCGGGAAACAATGCGGGGAGAAGAAGAAACCAAGATGGCGCCGTCACCAGAGGGAGACCGGAAGGTAGGGAGACCGGACGGTACTCCGCTGAAAAAGGGGGCAGAAGGCTGGGTGGACCGGGGAAGCGGCGTCGCCCCTCCAGATTGGTGAAACGAAATTAAAAAGTAAAAAAAACAATATATGCAGAATATACAGTTAGGAGAAATAAAGGAGGGAGTGAAAAAGGACCTAAGGAAAAAGATGGATAAGATAGGGAAGGAAATCAGAAGAAGGAATAAATTCTATAAAATCAACCTGAAAACCAAGGAGCAATACATACAATATAATGTGAGCTGCTATACTTATCATAACTGAAGAGCAGCAAAGAAAGAGGAAGAAGATGAGAGAGAGGCTCCTTTTATAGGGGAGCGGGGGGAGGAGTTATCACCATGGTTACTGACATTTTTTCCTTGGTTGTTCTTTGCTGCTATGCTTCAGTAAAGAAAGAGTTAAAGCAATATGAGCCTCCGTGTCTTGATATAAAATCAGTAATGAATCTCCCTTTGAAATGAATGTGAAGCAGGAAAAAAAAAGCTCTGTGTAAGTCCATGCATTATTTGGCACAGATCTGCTACAAAATCTCAAGCTGAAAATTCAGCTTTGTATTGAAGTGAACACCCATTGGTTAAAAAAAAAGACGTGTCAAAAAATTGCAGAAAAAACATCTCAAATACTGCACTAAAAAACAAACAAATGGATTATGCGCTGATTTATTAAGTCAGTTTTGTGAACTGGGCCTAAGACTGGCATCAGTGGCATATCTATCAGGGAAGCAGCTGCTTTGGGCCCTCGGAGCAGTACTAAATTATTTTATGTATGCACACTTATGCACGCACCCGATGCCAGGAATCCTGACATCACATGTGTGCATATGTAAGTGTGCCAAAATAAGCACTAGTGAATGGCAGAATAAGGAGATGGGAGGCTGCCATGTACTGCATGCAATAGTGCAGAAGGCTGACAGAGGAAGGAGTGGGCAAAGGTTGGGATGGATGTCACCCTCCCCAGCGTAGCCAGACCTGTGGTGTTGATCATATTTACCTGATCCTTACTGCTAGGTTTCAGCTCTGTTGCATTTCTGCCATCTCTGTAGGTCCCAGGGCACTTGACCTCTGCAGCCAATGACTGGCTGCAGCAGTGATGTATCATCCATTTAGCATGTCACTAGGTCACGTGCTATACAGGTGACGTGTCACCACTGCAGCCCTCATCTAAATTGATGCTAAAGATTACAGTAAAATAAGTTTTAAAAAGAGTCACAAAATATCCACATGAGTGGGGTTAGCACAGGAGGAGGGGTTTGCGAAGAAGTGTGTGTGGGAGGGGGGGACATACAAAAATTTGCACTGAGGCCCAGTCAGTTTTAGCCCTGCTTTTACTGATCCAAGAGATTCTAAGACTGTTTTCTCATGACACATCGTACTTCTTGTCAGTGGTGAATTTGAGAAAAATTTACGAAAATTAAAAAAACAAGAAAATATTTTCTCACAAAATAGTTATTAATTAAGATTCCCCATATGTCTACTTGCCATCATTTTGTAAATTGAATTTTTTTTTAAGATTTAAAAAGGCTTAGAATTTTGGAAGCAATTTTTGAAATTTAAAAAGAACTTTAAAGGGCTTACATAATAGAAAACACCCAAAATGACCACAGTTTAGAAACTACACCCCTCAATTTATTCAAAACAGATTTTACTAAGTTTTTTTAGTATTATTTTGGGGTACAAATGTCCTTTTGACAATTCTGTCAGTGTTTTTTTATTTTTATTGGGTTCCTCAATACAGTAACATAACATATAATATAGTTTCTAAATCAGAAAAAAGACATCTGTCCATCTAGTTCAGCCTGTTATCCTGCAACTTGATCCAGTGGAAGAAAAAAAAAACCTGCCAGGAAGAAGCTCATTTTCCTCATTTTAGGGGAAAAAATCATTCTCCAATCAGGCAGTCAGATTACTACCTGGATCTCACGAAATCTAATAACTATAGCCTGTAACATTATTATACTCCATAAATGCATCCAGGCCCATTTTTTAGTAAATTCACCATCACACCCTCCTCAGGAAGGGAGTTCCATAGTCTCACTGCTCTTACCGTAAATAATCCTTCTCTACATTTGTGTACAAACCTTTTCTCCAGACACAGAGGATGTCCCCTCGTCAAAGTCACAGTCCTGGGAATAAATAGATGATGGTAGAGATCTCTGTGATATATTTATACATAGTTATTAGATCTCCCCTTAGTCATCTTTTTTGTACACTGAATAACCCTAACTTTGATAATCTTCCTTGGTACTGTAGTCCACCCATTTAGTTATTACTTTAGTTGCCTCCTCTAAACCCTCATCAGCTCTGCCGTTTCTGTCTTGTTCACAGGAGCCCAGAACTGTACACAGTACTCCATGTGTGGACTGACTAGTGATTTGTAAAGTGGAAGGACTATGTTCTCATTGCGGGCATCTATGCCTCTTTTGATGCAACCCATAATCTTATTGACCTTGGCAGTAGCTGCCTGCCACTGGTTTCTACAGTTTACTTTGCTGTTCACTAAAATTCCTAAGTCCTTTTCAATGTCAGTGATTTACCATTTAGTATGTATGGGTGACTTGCATTATTCCTTCCCATGTGCATAACCTTACATTTGTCAGTGTTAAACCTCATCTATCGCTTCTCTACCCAAGCCTCCAATCTATCCAGATCCATCTGTAGCAGTATACTGTCCTCTTTGTGTTAATTACTTTACACAGCTTAGTGTCATCTGCAAAAAAATGGGTCATTTTATATACTAACCTTTGATGTGGCACAGTATCTAATGCTTTAGAGAAATCAAGATATATGACATTCATTGACCCCCCTGATCAATTATAGAACTTATCATCTCATAGAAACCAATTAAATTAGCTTGACATGAACGATCCCTCATGAAGCTATTCTGGACGTTAATCGCTTATTTACATTGAGGTACTCCAAGATAGCATCTCTTAGAAAACCTTCAAACTGTCTACCCACTGCAAATGTTAAACTAACAGGCCTATAGCTTCCAGGCGCCAATCTTGTGGAATTCTCCCTGTCAATATAGAGTCCCTAGATATCAGAAATAAGTGTCTGTCTGATATGATAATTTTATTCTGTGGTTTGATACGGTTATGGCAATACCAAATTTATATAGAGGAAAGGTGACAAAACAGCAATTCCATTGTTTTTAAAACATTTTTTACAGCCTTCACCACACAGGATTAGTAAAATGATCCTTTTATAGATCAGGTTGTTACAGATACGTCAGACAGTTAAATGTAATTTATTTTATTTTTTTCATTTTTTACACATTTTTGTGCAGTGCACTGCAATAGTCATCTATTGCAATGCACTGTAATGTCAGTATTACACTCACAGTAATCCTGATCAGACACTCAGATACGTGGCAAGCCTAGATGCCTTTCTAAGGAGTACATTGCCATGGTAACTATCAGGCCACTGCTATCACAGCGTGGTAGCTTGATGGGAGAGAGAGGGAAGCCCCCTGCCTCTGTTAAGCCCATGGATGCAGCTGGTAGTTACTGACTGTGACGTCTAAGGCGTTAAACTGACGAAAACTGGTGCCAGCACCAATCTTGGATGTTGCAGCAGAGTATCAGATGTATTCTACAGCTGACACTCGCTGCCGATGGCAATCAAAGCTGCCAGGGGACTACATGGGGGGCATGGCGGCATCAGGGGGACAGGGGGCATAAAGGGGGCAAATTCATTTATTGGGAATTATCCACAGATAAAAACCCTGAATAACAGAAGCAACATCAAAATCAGTATCACCCAAATACATGGGTTTTATAACACAGGTTGCAATTAGAGATGAGCAAAGTTTTAAAAAAATTCGATTTGGCAGCTTCACCAAATTTTGACAAGAGATTTGATTCGTTATGAATTACTTAGTGACAAATCACTTTCCTTTGTATGTAGGTGATGCGATGACAGGAAATGGTAATTGCTCCGCCCCTCCATCATTTGACCCCTCAGATTCCATGTTCAACGCTGATTGTGTCATCTGTAACTCACATGCAGCCTTTCAGGGGTTAATCAGGGGTTAAAAAAAATTATACTCATCTCATCCAATTGATCGCGGAGAGGCCATCCACTCCCGTCTTGATCAATGATGATGTCACTGGGCGCGGCCAGCGTGATCACATGGTGAGGTCATCACGCTCATCACAGGTCCTTTGCTGGGTTTTCTTCAATCAAGACAGGGGTGGACGGCCTCTCCGTGATCAAGTGGATGATGTAAGTATATTCTTCTTTTACTTTCAGCCACCATTTTAGGAAAAATTGATCTGTTACCAGGAATCGCAAGGAAATTCAGCTTGGTGGTGATTGAAGTCCACTTCGGATACTTAGATTCGCTCAACACCAGTTGCAATATAACATTGAAAGCATAGACTGCACTTATTTTCTTTGAACATTGTTTTGAATTGTTGCAATTTCTCTTTTTCGTTAATGCAGCCTTAATTAATATTTTCCCATATTGTGATTATGGCTTGGACTCCATGGATCAAAAATGGCACCCTGGTTGTACCCATTTCTTTATGCAATTAGCAGTTGTACTTCATTTGACTGTCATTTACCTTTATGCCACAAGTAAGCAGAATTCTAATTCTATCCATTGTTTCATTTCACCATTGTATCACCTTCTACCATCTCTGCTGGATACTCCCTCCATAAATCAAGTACTGTTTAATTTTCTCGCCCCCTTACTTTCTATAAAATTCTGTTTAATGCTTTTGGCTTCAAGACTCCAGCTAAGCCCTTCATCCTGCCTCCCACCTCCTCTCGCTCTTTCATTTCATGTTGTAACTGTTACAAACCGGTCAAGCGCAGTTTTGTTTGCACTCTTGCTAACACAGAGTCTTGATATTTCTCTTTCAAGCAATTAAGGCAGGTAATTGCTCCTCAATCAGCCCCTATTTGAATATGGAAATGATTTTAATTACTTCGAGTCAGTATCATTTTATCACTAAAATGTGTTTGAATTAGGTCTAGCTGTGTTTTCAACAGTCTAATAGGCTTCAAGTAAATTTCCTCTCATTTATAAGTTCAAGTTATCAGTTAAATAAACCTTTCTGCAGAAGGAAAATATTTTACATTGTTATTAATTATTATTATCTTATTGTTATTCAGGGGGGTGGTGAGTCGGGGCTCAGGGGGAAATCTGCTCCTTGGGCCGGTGCTATATAGCGCCTGCCTACAGGCCACAAGTCCAACAAAAATAAGGGGCACAGCACTCAGAACTGCATGTGAGGGAAACCGCTGTCATCAAATGCGACCGGCTGGTGTGCGTTCCCACTGGCTGTGCCACTGCTGTGATCACCTGACACCCACCAACTCAGTCGCTGCAGCTACTGGCTGTCTAGAGCAGGATCAGAATGCTGTTTGCAGCCAGGATGCGGCTGCCCTGTTATCTCAACCCCCTTGTGACATCCTGGTAGAGCGAACCACATAACTGCAGTGGAGACTGGCGAGTTGGGCGAGACCTGGCAGCCTTGGTCACTCATTAGACATGTAGCCAGAAAGTTTGGAGAAAATGGGCTGCTGCTTGGATTTAAAAAACTAAAAATAATAAGTGATTTGGTGGAGTGCAGAGTATATAATATTATTATAAAGTGCAGCCAGCAGGTGAGGTGCTGGCAAAGCATATGGCAGCAACAGAAGGCTGCACAATACTGCATAGCTGACATATTGTAAGGGATCGCTCTCCCAGGCAGGGCGGTGATGACAGGGCACAGGGCATTTTTAAGTCCAAAGAGTGCTTTATTATGGGTCAGCATATACAGATGAACCTTTCCCAGTTATATCGTCACTGGGGATGGTAAGACTCCAGCACCAGCATAACAAAACAACCAAAATAAATACCTGCCCATCTAGGCACTGGCTAATACACAGCGTTTGTAGCTCACCTTTACAGTTCACAATATAAGAGGGATATGGATTCACACAGCCTCACCGTCTGTTATTACCCAAGCTCAAGCTCCAACCTTGCAGTTTCGCTTTTCCAGGCATAGCTTCTCACAGATTGACAGCCTGGGATGTGCTTTGTTTTCCCACTAATGATCCCAGCTGGACTACCCGGGGAAAAGCATGCCCTGGAAGGGGGCTGGACTGTGAGGTCCCACTACCAAACCTTTCTTCCCAGTCCAAATAATATCCAGCCCTTGAACTTTAAGAAAATTGCTCCAGCAACTACATTTGCTGAAGCCAGCGCCATATGGTTTTTACTTACCTCACCCAGTTGAGGAACCTGGGTGGGACATACACTCCTTCCATGACTTTATTGTACACTTTACCACAATATATATAATAATTATGGCAGCCTTTTGGAAAGCTATGGGCATTATACCATATATAGAAAAAATACAGTGCCACATAATTAAGAAGTTTTATCATCTTAGACAATGGGGTCATATGCCTTCATTGTCTAATAGGTAAGGGTCCCAGAGATAACACCAAGAACAGAGCCTTAAAAGTCACTGAAGGCACACCGCGCAAGTGCAGCCTCTGCTCCATTTACTTCTATGGGGCAGTCGGAAATAGCCGAGCTAGGCCAGTGTGCATGCTTGTTAATCCATCCCCAGCCAATGGCTAGGGGTCCCTTGGTATTTATGGAGTCCTGTTCAGGCAAAGGGTGCCTGAGCTTCAAGGTTCTTTGGTGACCAGCAAATGTGTATTTAGGTCTAGTGTTTCAGCAATTGGCCTGTGTTATCTCCTACCACTGTATCTAGTGTGTCTCCAGTCTTGCCTCCCCCCCCCCCTACTCCACCTGTGTGATCCTGCACTTTTGATTTGAGTTTTGTTTGTGTTTTGAGTTAACCCAGCTCGTGAGGACTTGTTTGTATTCCTGAAAACACCCAGCCTGCCCTACCTGTGTCTGCACTACCACCCTGCCAGCAAGTCTATCATATGTCTGCATTCATCTACACTTCCAGTGTGCTTTCTGGATCTCATAACAAACAATCAATTCTAAAGGTACCTTTACATGAGCAGATTATCGTGTCAATTCTTGTTCAATCGTGCAAAACTGCACCATTATCGTGCCGTGTAAAAGATGTAAACAAGCAAGCGACTAGCGACGTTCGGTAGAATTCTCACTGGTCCAATCGCTTGTGTAGGCACAAAAATCATTGTTGGTTTTTTGTGTGTCATGCAAACATTTACTATTCAAATTTTCGCCCGCAAGTTCACTTGTCATTGGTTCCTTTATCAACCAATTGGAGTATGTAGGAGGGAAGAAAGGGATCATTACATTTAAACTTTCCCCCTTGGAAGACATTGCGAATATGGATTTGAACAACGGTGCTTGCGAAGGGTGCCTCCTCCTCCTTCTGCGTTTTCTTTGGATTTCTGCAAGCTCCATGTTGATGACATACTCCAGCATTGCTTTGGCAAGGTGATGTTTATCCCACTGGCTCGTCTTTCAAAGTCAGATTAAAGTCTGATTAAAGGCGGAATTGTCTAGTACATTTAAACAGGAGATGAAGGTGGAGGGGGATAAGGGTGTGAAGAAGGTGCACTTACATTTCGCACACACACTCTTTTCACACCCTTACAGCACATCGTTCACAAAATTGCTTTGTGTAAATGCTGCAGTCTATTATACCAATGATGGATTATGCGATCACAACTATTATGTTTCGAACAATAATAGTCATGTCTAAAAGGTCTGACAATCGCCATGTGTAAAGGTACCTTTACTGACTGTTCAGACCATTCTTCCTGTTCCAGTGTGTTTCTTGTTATTCTGAGCTGGCACCAGTAGGTCAGCTGCCAACTATACTAGGACTTTCCTAGGAGGGAACGGTCTGATTGTTCCACTGCAGTGAAGTCCAAAACCCTGTAAAGGGGCTAAAGGGTGAATACCAGGGGAGTGATGGAATATATAGTTTTCTGGTAAATTATTCAACATAACTTGCAATTAATTCCTTAAGATCTCTGCTCTTTATGAAATTGGTAACTGAATGGGCAGTCCTATCAGTGATTGAAAGCTTTTTCTGTTTAAGAATGTATACATAGATAGCTATTAATCAATGACAGATCCGCCAGCTTGGCTGTAGATCTTAGAAAGAGATTGTGATGAATAAATTACAAGTTAAACAGAATAATTTCCCATAAAACTATACATCTGCTCAGCTCCTCCTACTCTATAACATACTGCCTGAAGATTGCACTGCATTTTAAAAGTGACAGATCATCTTTAATACATTACCTGAATGTCAGTTCATTTTAATGTTCACCACGTAATGACATATTTTAGTTGCTTTTTATGACTTCATCTAGTCATAAAAGCAGATTGCTTTACTTTGCCAGTTTCCTTTTCGAAAGGGGTTGATTTCATGAGGCACTTCCCTTAAAGATAACTGGTCACCACAAAAATGCTCAGAAGTTAAGTGGGCAGCTTTATGTGTGATTGACAGCCTTTCCTTTATGAGTGTGTATAACTAGCTGTCAGTCGCAGACAAGGCTTCCTTCACTTTTTCTGTTATCAGAATTTGGCTCAGAATCCATGCAAAAAAGTCACCTGAAGCAGTGCTGAATCAGTTTAGTTCCATTGAGTGGTGATGCCAGTGAGTCTGCACCATTCAAATTGAAAAATGCTGTGATATCTACAGTTGTGTTCAAAATTATTCAACCCCCACTGAAATTGAGTGTTTTGGCCAGTTTGACATTGATTTTGATCATTTCAGTCATCTGGTTTACAATTAAATCAAAGAGGCACTTGTAAGTCAGACAAATATAACATAACATTTATAATGAAATAACCACAAATGTCTTTTCTGTGCTCACATCATTATCAGTTTTATTCAACCCCCAAGTGACATTCAATCTCAGTACTTAGTACAACATCCTTTTCCAGGTATAACAGCTTTTAAACGTGAAGCATAGCTTGACACAAGTGTCTTGCAGGGATCTACGGGTATCTTCGCCCATTCTTCATGGGCAAAAGCCTCCAGTTCAGTCACATTCTTAGGCTTGCGCGCTGCAACTGCTTTCTTTAAGTCCCACCAGAGGTTCCCAATCGGATTTAAGTCTGGTGACTGTGATGGCCACTTCAAAATGTTCCAGCCTTTAATCTGCAACCATGCTCTAGTGGACTTGGAGGTATGCTTGGGATCATTGTCCTGTTGAAAGGTCCAACGTCTACCAAGCCTCAGGTTTGTGACGGACTGCATCACATTTTCATCCAATATCTCCTGGTACTGAAGAGAATTCATGGTACCTTGCACACGCTGAAGCTTCCCTGTACCTGTAGAAGCAAAACAGCCCCAAAGCATGATTGACCCCCCGCCATGCTTCACAGTAGGCAAGGTGTTCTTTTCTTCATAGGCCTTGTTCTTCCTCCTCCAAACATAGCGTTGATCCATGGGCCCAAACAGTTCCAATTTTGTTTCATCAGTCCACAGAACACTATCCCCAAACTTTTGTGGTTTGTCCACATGACTTTTGGCATACTGCAGTCGACTCTTCTTATTCTTTGGAGACAGCAGGGGGGTGCGCCTGGGTGTTTTGGCATGGAGGCCTTCATTACGCAGTGTGCACCTTATTGTCTGAGCTGAAACTTCAGTACCCGCATCTGACAGATCTTTTTTCAGTTCCTCAGCAGTCACACGGGGACTTTTCTCCACTTTGCGCTTCAGGTAGCACACAGCAGTCGAAGTCAGCATCTTCTTTCTGCCACGACCAGGTAGCGTTTCAACAGTGCCCTTTGCCTTGAATTTGCGAATGATGCTTCCTATGGTGTCTCTTGGTATGTTTAACATCTTTGCAATCTTCTTATAGCCATTGCCCTTCCTGTGAAGAGAAATCACCTCTTCTCTTGTCTTCCTGGACCATTATCTTGACTTCACCATGTCTGTAAACACACCAGTAAATGTCTAGAAGGAGCTGAGTATCACAGTAATTTTACATGTGCCTAATTAGTGCTTATTCTGCTTGATTGCTGCTCCTTGACATCCACAGGGGTTTTCAATACCTGATCGAAAACACTTGAATGAACCTCTGTTCTTAAGAGTGGTCGTCTTTAAGGGGTTGAATAATTGTGTCAATGAAGAAAACACAAAAATAACATTTAGTACTGTATTACAAAAACAACTGATGTCATTTTAGTTGCATTTGGTTCTTTAAAAAGTCCTTGTAAGATTTCATTCTGAACACAATTACAAATGTACACTAAATTCCCTAAAACCCTTTACAGCATTGGGGGTTGAATACTTTTGAACACAACTGTACTTGGCAGATTCTGCCAACATCCATGTTGGATTTTGCAAAATCTGCCGTGTGAACTAATTTCTAGGCTAGAAGTACAAGAAAGAAACTTGCACCAAAGAGGCTTAATAGTATTTGATGGAGCAGCAATGGAGATTCCATTCAAATGTAGATTAGTGACACCATCATGCTGTTCCTACCAATAAGGAACCATGTGACAAGTGGGCCATTATGGCTAAAACTAATGTATTAAAACTTAAATGAAGCTTATCTGGTACGTCATAGCCCTGGAAGAAAAATCTGCTTCAATTTACAGACAGAGATTTGAGCTACTGTTAGACCAGTGTGAGTTTCAGTAGAAAATTATGAGGTGATTGAAGTAATCTAATAAAGAGTCAATAAAGTAGAAAATGTTTTAGTAATATATGAAAGTCAGACCAATAGATTAAAAACCCTTGCAAGAAAGAAAAGTATTTTATTAACTCTACATTTAAAGCAATAACTATCTAAATTCATTTGGTGCATCATACTTGTGTGTAGAACAAAAAACAATCAAGGGCAAATGGGCACTTTATTGGCCCATCCTATTATATACAATTGAGTAGATAGATAGATAGATAGATAGATAGATAGATAGATAGATAGATAGAATTTAAATGTAATTATTTTAACGCTTTTTTAGTCTACATATTTTTCACCCTGCAAGACACACCAATAAGATGCACCTAGGTTTTAGAGGAGGAAAATAAGAGAAAAATATTTTTCAACAGTCTACAGATCATACCTCTAGTGTTAATCAGACCTCAGTTCAGACTTCCATTGTTAATCAGACCTCAGCTCAGACACCCAATGTTAATCAGATCTCAGATCAGACCCTCAATGTTAATAAGACCTAAGGTCAAACCCCCAATTAGTATTAGTATTTGCCCTATAAGATGCACTGCCATTCCCCCCCACCCCACACTTTTGGAGGGAAAAGTGTACCTTCGAGGGTGAAAAATACAGTAATTAGAAGGCTTCAACTCTTAAATATTTTGTAAGCTATCATATACTGTAATACCATATGTCCAAATAAAATTACATCATTTTGCCTGCATAAAATGAACAGGCCTATGTATATTTCTGTTGTATTCACTAATAGGCATTAATTCTGGAATGGACAGCATCGGAGACCTCTATTAAGTATCTAGCCAGCAAACAGCCATCAACCCAATTTTACTCAATTCCAGAGCATACAAGCAAGCGATAAGGCATCGTAATCAGCATTGATCTCAATGTAGGAGTGGTTAAGCTCTTCTCAGATTGGGTCTTTCATGTCTGCTTACCACAGGCATCAAGAATTCCCAATGTGCAATGGTTAAATGAACCCATAAGCAGGATGCCGCCTGGTCCCCACATACATTAGGTGGCCAATGACCATGTTAATAATATATACTGCTGACTTAACAGCACAGTTTACTGTGCTATTCCATGTGGCTACAAGATTAGAAACTTGACAGATGCCGGCAGAGGTAAAAAGAACACCCTTCTGAGGTCTATCAATGTAATGAGGTCTGAGGGTCCATTCAACAGATGATGAGGAGTTTTCTTTAAACAGAAACAGTCTGTAGAAAGCTTTAAGTGGCTGGTATCTGTTTTTACTTTTCTGAAGGTGACAGCTATTTTCCAGCAACTGATTGTGTGGGAATCACTTTTGTGACTATAGTATCTTGATTTACTGTACATAAAGGGTCTTAGCTTGATGAGCAAGCAGGGCTGTGCTTCAGGTACTGGGGGCTTGGGGACACCAACAAGCTACTATGTCTTTTACCATGGTATTACGATACAAGACTGTGACATGCTAACTAAATATTTGCCCTGGGTGACAGAATGCCTTGATACACCTTTGAGTACATTTAAATGATTTTGGATGAAGCATTTAAACGGGTTGTCTCACTTCAACAAATATAATTTATTATGTAGACAAAGTTAATACGTGGCAATGTACTGTGACTGTCCATATTGCCTCCTTTGCAGGCTTTATTCATTTTTACATCATGTTATACACTGCTTGTTTCCAGGGTTTACAGTGGTTGGCCGTGCTTACAAACTACAGTATAAGAAAAAGCTCTGGCCTCCCTGGTGATGGGGACTAAAATTCGATTTGGCCGGTTCGCCTAATTTTTTGGAAAAATTTGCTTCGATCAAAATTTATTTGCGGCGAATCTCGTTAAAAGATGGCTATTTCCGGGCTGCAGAGAGCCTTTACAGGGGTATAGAACACTGTGCCTTGCAGTAACACGCATAGGGAGTCTGCTGTGGTAGTGAAATAATGCTGTGAGTCAGTATGGCATGCAAATGACAAGGGGTCGCTCTTAGAATCACTGCATACTTCACTTATTTGGGAAGTCACGGGGCCAAAATTGACCAACTAACTCAAGTATCAACTCAGCCTTACAGGTAGATGTTAGCTTCAAGAAGAAGTGCAGTTCTTTTACACCCTCATCAGATAATTCCACATAGATGTCTACAGAACCTGTTTTATTAAACGCTTATACAAGTAGAGCCCCCCTGGCAGAGTAGAGAGGGTGTCAGCAGTAAGTTTGTGTTGACATCATTGATTAATTTGCCCTTCCTCTGATCCGTCAGAACAATAACCCCCAAAAAACGGATCCTGTCTGTGGAGCATACACCTTCACTTGGTCAGCATTTGCTCAATAAACCATCAGTATTGCTAATGCCAAAAAAGCAGGAGTGAATTTAAAACAGAGATGACACGTGAATGGAATATTTGCTTGTCTTCTGTGTTTTGTTCCCACTCCTGCTTTTGGCTACCAAATCATAAGCCAATTCTGACGGGACCATAAAAGCCTTACAGCTGCTACACAGACAGGATCCGTGAATGGAATATTTGCTTGTCTTCTGTGTTTTGTTCCCACTCCTGCTTTTGGCTACCAAATCATAAGCCAATTCTGACAGGACCATAAAAGCCTTACAGCTGCTACACAGACAGGATCCGTTGTGTGTCTCATTTTTCCTTGCTTCTGACAGATCAGAAAAAAGGTCAAATTATTGATGATGTCAGCGGGGCCGAAAGCCAAAATAGTAGACCAGTCGTGAAGTGGGGAGGGTGGGAACAGCTTATGAAGCCCAGAGAGTGGACCTATGACATAGTGGTGAGGTAGAATCAGCATGATGAGACCTCAGAGTGGCCCATTGACAGTGTCTGGAGGTGGAAGCAGTATGAGAAGACCACAGAGCGGCCCAATGACAGAGTCTGGAGGTGGCGGCAGCAACAGCAGCATCAGGTGGAGGCCACAGAGATGGACAATGATCAAGTGTGGAAGTGGCAGCAGTATGAGGAAGCCACAGAATGGCACAATGACGGAGTCTGGAGGCTGCCATCAATTATCACCATCAGATACGCGATCCTGGCCAGGGGGGTAGTTAGACACAGGTGTCTTGAGCTTTAACCTGCGTCTACACCCCCCCTGTAAAGTGAGTACAGATACTGCAAACTGACTACAGAGGCAATTTTAATTGTCTATTCAGTGCACCTGGTGCAGATACCACTCCTTGTGTCAATATCACCCTTCATTTACAGGGAATACTGAAATATCTCTCCAGTTGATATTACCTTCAGTTACAGGGAATATATCCCTCAGTAACTTTTACGTCTCTATCTATGTCCTTCTGGGAGTGGCGCCTTTACTAGTGTTTTTCGGACTGGGAATCGGTGAGTCCACTCCCTTCGGAACTACCCAAGCCCGTCCAAAGGGAATGAACTTTCTTTCATTTCCTTAACACTTGTGCTGCCTTCCCTTGTTATCATTCTTCGTTTAGCCTTTACTTCGGGTCACCACTTTAATCTGTCCAATTAGAAAAACCTCCACCCATCTGGCGCCAATAGTCCAGGGTATTTCTGCCAAGACAGAATTACTCAACCTCTGTTCTTTCATTTTTAACTTTTCAGAGTCTGGAGGTGTCAGCTGAATCAGGAGGCCACAGGGTGGCACAATGACAGAGTGTGGAGGTGGCAGCAGCATGAGGAGACCACAAAATGGCAATGTGACATAGTGTGGAGATGGCAGCAGCAGCATCAGGAGACCACAAAATGGCAAGGTGACATAGCGTGGAGATGGCATTAGCAGCAGCAGGAAACAACAAAATGGCAAGGTGACATCGTGTGGACATGGCAGCAGCAGCAACATCATCAGGATAACACAGAGTGGCAAGGTGAAATAGTGTGGAGATGGCAGCGGCATCAGCATCAGGAAACCACAAAATGGCAA
This sequence comes from Bufotes viridis, assembly GCA_033119425.1. Lineage (NCBI taxonomy): Eukaryota > Metazoa > Chordata > Amphibia > Anura > Bufonidae > Bufotes > Bufotes viridis. Next base: position 347,496,422 of record CM065590.1, read on the forward strand.
GGTGACATAGTGTGGAGATGGCAGAAGCAGCAGGAGACCACAAAATGGCAAGGTGACATAGTGTGAAAATGGTGGCAGCAGCAGAATAAGGATACCACAGAGTGGCAACATGACATAGTGTGGAGATGGCAGCAGCATCAGGATAGCACAAAATGGCAAGGTGACATAGTGTGGATATGACAGCAGCAGAAGCATCAGGATAGGACAGAGAGGCAAGGTGACATAGTGTGGAGATGGCAGCAGCAGCATCAGGATAGCACAAAATGGCAAGGTGACATAGTGTGGAGATGGTGGCAGCAGCATCAGGATACCACAGAGAGGCAAGGTGACATAGTGTGGAGATGGCGGCCGCAGCATCAGGATTCCACAGAGCAGCAAGGTGACATAGTGTGGAGATGGCAGCAGCAGCATCAGGAGACCACAAAATGGCAAGATGACATAGTGTGGGGATGGCAGCAACAGCAGCATCAGCAGCATCAGGGTACCAAAGAGTGGCAGGGTGACATAGTGTGGAGATAGCAGCAGCAGCATTAGGATACCACAAAGTGACCCGGTGAAAGAGTGGGGCAGTGGGTGGCAATACCATTACCTGCTGACAAAGGTCGATGAAAGAAGGAGAACTTGGCATTAAATGTGTGGCGTCAGGCGGGTGGCAGCATCAGAGTAGTAGCTGAGGCAGGTAGCCAGAAGAAAGCAGTCTCTTTTATCAAGGTTTGGCTGAGGTGGCATGGATGATCTAATCAGATGCATCAGGAATTGGTGGGTGGAAATCCTGGCTCATCCACGCTTGATTTATCTTGACAAAGGTCAGTCTCTCCACATTTTTAGTGGACAGGCGAGTTCTCCGCACTAAACACCTGCATTGATGCCACACTACAGGCCGGGCAAGACAGCTTTTCCAGGGCAAACTTGACCAGTTGCAGCCACAAATCCAGTTTTGCTGCCCAGTAGTGCAGCGGATCTTCAATGTGGGTTGGCAGGGTGCTGTTCAAGTATGCCACCACCTGCTGGTTCAGGTCCTGCTCCAGGTCTACCTGCTGTTGGAGAGTAGTTTCTTCACTAAGCTACTCATCAGCAACTGTAGACAGGCTGCTGCAGATGGAGCTGGTACTACTCCTGCCTCTCCACCCCTCCCCAGCAGCTATGGCAGTGGAAAGTGAGAGCAGAGTGTCCCCCCGGTCAGACCTGCAAGATAATGGCCCCACAGGGCTCATTTGGCGGTGAGATCTAGGTGCCACGTCTCCAGTCCCCTGACCAGCCATTGTTACCATTGTTACCACCATCTGTTCCAGGATAGGAATCAGTGGAATGACATCGTTCATATCATAGTCCTGGCGACTGACAAATAACGTGATGTCCTCAAAGGGCCTGAGCAATTGGCAGGTGTCACGCATGAGCTGCCACTGGCTGATATCGAAGTTACACAGGGAGTACTCCTATCCGCTTGGATCATCAAGAAATCGTTGATGGCTTTAGCTTCACTAAGCTACTCATCAGCAACTGTAAACAGGCTGCGGCAGATGGAGCTGCTACTACTCCTGCCTCTCCACCCCTCCCCAGCAGCTATGACAGTGGAAAGTGAGAGCAGAGTGTCCCCCCGGTCAGACCTGCAAGATAATGGACGATGGTGCAGATGGTGACTACATAGGATGTCTCTGAAATAGTTTGTCCTCCCTCTCAGTGGGTGTAAAAAAAAGGCCCCCATTCTGGACCGGTAGCGAGGGTCCAACAACGTGGAGAGCCAAAAGTCATCCCTCTGCCTAATGGTGACAACTTGTCTGTCACTACGCAACAAGTGAGCATGCAGCGGGCCATTTGTGCAAGTGACTCGGAGGGACTCCTACCTCCATCTCCACTGCATACTGCCACGGTGTGTCTGGGTCCTCTGTCTCGTCTTCCTCATCGCCCTGTAGCTCCTCTGGCTGCTCCTGCTCCTCCTCTCCTGTCAGCTAAGTAGAAAAACCAACCATTTCACTACACATTGCCTTTGCTCCAATGACCTCCTCCCCTCCTCCTTTTCTTCCAGTTCAGCCCCCACAGGGCTCATTTGGCGGTGAGATCTAGGTGCCACGTCTCCAGTCCCCTGACCAGCCATTGTTACCATTGTTACCACCATCTGTTCCAGGATAGGAATCAGTGGAATGACGTCGTTCATATCATAGTCCTGGCGACTGACAAATAACGTAATGTCCTCAAAGGGCCTGAGCAAATGGCAGGTGTCACGCATGAGCTGCCACTGGCTGATATCGAAGTTACACAGGGAGTACTCCTATCCGCTTGGATCATCAAGAAATCGTTGATGGCCTTTCTCTGTTTGTATAGTCGGTCCAACATGTGGAGGGTGGAATTCCAACAGGCGGAAACGTTGCATATCAGCCTATGTTGGGGGATACTGAAATATCTCTCCAGTTGATATTACCTTCAGTTACAGGGAATATATCCCTCAGTAACTTTTACGTCTCTATCTATGTCCTTCTGGGAGTGGCGCCTTTACTAGTGTTTTTCGGACTGGGAATCGGTGAGTCCACTCCCTTCGGAACTACCCAAGCCCGTCCAAAGGGAATGAACTTTCTTTCATTTCCTTAACACTTGTGCTGCCTTCCCTTGTTATCATTCTTCGTTTAGCCTTTACTTCGGGTCACCACTTTAATCTGTCCAATTAGAAAAACCTCCACCCATCTGGCGCCAATAGTCCAGGGTATTTCTGCCAAGACAGAATTACTCAACCTCTGTTCTTTCATTTTTAACTTTTCAGAGTCTGGAGGTGTCAGCTGAATCAGGAGGCCACAGGGTGGCACAATGACAGAGTGTGGAGGTGGCAGCAGCATGAGGAGACCACAAAATGGCAATGTGACATAGTGTGGAGATGGCAGCAGCAGCATCAGGTGACCACAAAATGGCAAGGTGACATAGCGTGGAGATGGCATTAGCAGCAGCAGGAAACAACAAAATGGCAAGGTGACATCGTGTGGACATGGCAGCAGCAGCAACATCATCAGGATAACACAGAGTGTCAAGGTGAAATAGTGTGGAGATGGCAGCGGCATCAGCATCAGGAAACCACAAAATGGCAAGGTGACATAGTGTGGAGATGGCAGAAGCAGCAGGAGACCACAAAATTGCAAGGTGACATAGTGTGAAAATGGTGGCAGCAGCAGAATAAGGATACCACAGAGTGGCAACATGACATAGTGTGGAGATGGCAGCAGCATCAGGATAGCACAAAATGGCAAGGTGACATAGTGTGGATATGACAGCAGCAGAAGCATCAGGATAGGACAGAGAGGCAAGGTGACATAGTGTGGAGATGGCAGCAGCAGCATCAGGATAGCACAAAATGGCAAGGTGACATAGTGTGGAGATGGTGGCAGCAGCATCAGGATACCACAGAGAGGCAAGGTGACATAGTGTGGAGATGGCGGCCGCAGCATCAGGATTCCACAGAGCAGCAAGGTGACATAGTGTGGAGATGGCAGCAGCAGCATCAGGAGACCACAAAATGGCAAGATGACATAGTGTGGGGATGGCAGCAACAGCAGCATCAGCAGCATCAGGGTACCAAAGAGTGGCAGGGTGACATAGTGTGGAGATAGCAGCAGCAGCATTAGGATACCACAAAGTGACCCGGTGAAAGAGTGGGGCAGTGGGTGGCAATACCATTACCTGCTGACAAAGGTCGATGAAAGAAGGAGAACTTGGCATTAAATGTGTGGCGTCAGGCGGGTGGCAGCATCAGAGTAGTAGCTGAGGCAGGTAGCCAGAAGAAAGCAGTCTCTTTTGTCAAGGTTTGGCTGAGGCGGCATGGATGATCTAATCAGATGCATCAGGAATTGGTGGGTGGAAATCCTGGCTCATCCACGCTTGATTTATCTTGACAAAGGTCAGTCTCTCCACATTTTTAGTGGACAGGCGAGTTCTCCGCACTAAACACCTGCTTTGATACCACACTACAGGCCGGGCAAGACAGCTTTTCCAGGGCAAACTTGACCAGTTGCAGCCACAAATCCAGTTTTGCTGCCCAGTAGTGCAGCGGATCTTCAATGTGGGTTGGCAGGGTGCTGTTCAAGTATGCCACCACCTGCTGGTTCAGGTCCTGCTCCAGGTCTACCTGCTGTTGGAGAGTAGTTTCTTCACTAAGCTACTCATCAGCAACTGTAGACAGGCTGCTGCAGATGGAGCTGGTACTACTCCTGCCTCTCCACCCCTCCCCAGCAGCTATGGCAGTGGAAAGTGAGAGCAGAGTGTCCCCCCGGTCAGACCTGCAAGATAATGGCCCCCACAGGGCTCATTTGGCGGTGAGATCTAGGTGCCACGTCTCCAGTCCCCTGACCAGCCATTGTTACCATTGTTACCACCATCTGTTCCAGGATAGGAATCAGTGGAATGACGTCGTTCATATCATAGTCCTGGCGACTGACAAATAACGTGATGTCCTCAAAGGGCCTGAGCAAATGGCAGGTGTCACGCATGAGCTGCCACTGGCTGATATCGAAGTTACACAGGGAGTACTCCTATCCACTTGGATCATCAAGAAATCGTTGATGGCCTTAGCTTCACTAAGCTACTCATCAGCAACTGTAGACAGGCTGCTGCAGATGGAGCTGCTACTACTCCTGCCTCTCCACCCCTCCCCAGCAGCTATGACAGTGGAAAGTGAGAGCAGAGTGTCCCCCCGGTCAGACCTGCAAGATAATGGACGATGGTGCAGATGGTGACTACATAGGATGTCTCTGAAGTAGTTCAGTTTGTCCTCCCTCTCAGTGGGTGTAAAAAAAAGGCCCCCATTCTGGACCGGTAGCGAGGGTCCAACAACGTGGAGAGCCAAAAGTCATCCCTCTGCCTAATGGTGACAACTTGTCTGTCACTACGCAACAAGTGAGCATGCAGCGGGCCATTTGTGCAAGTGACTCGGAGGGACTCCCTACCTCCATCTCCACTGCATACTGCCACGGTGTGTCTGGGTCCTCTGTCTCGTCTTCCTCATCGCCCTGTAGCTCCTCTGGCTGCTCCTGCTCCTCCTCTCCTGTCAGCTAAGTAGAAAAACCAACCATTTCACTACACATTGCCTTTGCTCCAATGACCTCCTCCCCCTCCTCCTTTTCTTCCAGTTCAGCCCCCACAGGGCTCATTTGGCGGTGAGATCTAGGTGCCACGTCTCCAGTCCCCTGACCAGCCATTGTTACCATTGTTACCACCATCTGTTCCAGGATAGGAATCAGTGGAATGACGTCGTTCATATCATAGTCCTGGCGACTGACAAATAACGTAATGTCCTCAAAGGGCCTGAGCAAATGGCAGGTGTCACGCATGAGCTGCCACTGGCTGATATCGAAGTTACACAGGGAGTACTCCTATCCGCTTGGATCATCAAGAAATCGTTGATGGCCTTTCTCTGTTTGTATAGTCGGTCCAACATGTGGAGGGTGGAATTCCAACAGGCGGAAACGTTGCATATCAGCCTATGTTGGGGGATGCCGTTCTGCGGCTTCAACTTAAAGAGGGTTTGCTTTGCGGTGTACAAGTGGCTGAAGTGCATGCAAAGTTTCCTGGCCATTTTTAGGATGTCTTGCAGATGGGTAGAAGACTTCAGGGACCCCTTGACAACCAGATTGAACACGTGTGCCATGCAAGGTGCATGGCTCAGCCTTCCTTGATGCAGTGCCGACACCATGTTCTTCTAGTTGTCGGTCACCATTGTTCCGATTTTCCGGTACTTCGAAGCAGGTTATCTACCCCTGGCATGTTTGGCTCCCGACCTCCCACTGCTGCCACCCTGCCCTACTCCCAGCCATGATACCACCTTCCTGGCTCTGCCACTGCCTCACTGGCAAGCTGCTACCTTCTTCTCTTGATGATAATGAAGCCCCATCTGCACCCGGCTCTCAAATGGTATCGGCCTCATAATCATCGAGTAGTGTCTGCACGTCACTGATGTCCTGTAGTGATGAGCGAGCATGCTCGGTCCGTGGGGGTACTCGTCCGAGTACCACGTGTGCTCGAGCGGAATGCTTGAGTCTCCTCCCGGCACATTTGGCGCCTCTTAAGCAGCCAATGTGCAGGTAAGTAATGCCCTTCAGTGTAATGGCGTAGCCATGTTAGCTACTAGTGATGAGCGGGAGGTGCCATATTCGATTTAGACAAAATTCGCAAATATTCGCTAGAATATTTGTCTCGTATTCGTCGAAATCGAATATTCGTCATTAATCTAGTTATCGCGATTAATATGCGATTTAAATAATCGCGTATTGCGATTTTAACTTAAGGCAACCTTCCTATTGGTTTGATATCTTGAATTAGCAAAGATAACGAATATGACTAATGTATTCGTCATATTCCTCAAAACGAAGATAACACAATATTCTCCATCTTCGTTTTAGCTCCATATTTGTCAACTTCGCTAATTCTAGCAATCAAATAGGAAAGTTGACTAGAGACAGCTAAGTTTTTAATTCGCTATGCGATAATATTACTTAGCTTTTTTTTTAAATAAATAGAATAATTATACTTGATAATTATTATAATTAATCTATTAAAAAAAAAAAAAGCAAAGTAATATAATTGCATAGTGAATTAAACACAGCTGTCTCTATAGTCAACTCTCCTATTTGATGATTGCTAGAAATAGCGAAGTTGACGAATATGGAGCTAAAACGAAGATGGAGGATATTTTGTTATCTTCGTTTTGAGGAATATGATGAATACATTCGTAATATTCGTCATCTTCGCAAATTCTACCAAACCAACCATAGTAAACCAGGTCTAAGTTGAAATCGCAATGCGATTACTTCAAGTTATATTAATCGCACCCAGTATAGCACCCAATGACACGTGTTCGGCTCAGTCAGGGAGAGCAGAGCGTAGGCAGGGAAAGATATTGTGTGAAGCGAAATTTAACAGATTTTATTAGAAACAAGATTTGCAAAGACACAAAAGTCCTTTTAAGGACTACAGTGTGTGTGTGTTTTGAGAGAAGAAATATAATTTTAGTACCTGCGCTCAATTGATCAGTCTCAGGGACAAATATGGTGAGGAAGAAAAATCGCTGTTTTAACAACTACCTAAAGCTTTTCATGCAACCAATAATCCTTTTAAAGGCTAGAGTGTGTGTTTAACAGCAGAAATATATTTTTCTTTAATTCCTATCAATGACATATACTGTACATCATCCGCAAAATGTGTATTTTTGCGTAAATTCAACTAATCAGCGCCACATTTATTGTCTATAGTGTGTGCGTTTAATCCACATACGTGACATATACAGTCCTCCATCTGCAAAAAAAAGTTTTTTGGGGGAAATTTAACTAATTTGTGCCACATCTGTGTGTGAGTTTAATCCATATCCGTCACATATACTGTACTCCATCCACAAACTCTGTGTTTTGGGGAAATTTAACTAATTTGTGCCACATCTGTGTGTGTGTTTAATCCATGACATATAGTGTATTCCATCCACAAACTCTGTTTTTTGGGGAAATTTAAATAATTTGTGCCACATCTTTGTGTGTGTTTCATCCACATCGTGACATATACTGTTCTCCATCCAAAAACTCAGTTTTTTGGGGAAATTTAACTAATTTGTGCCACATCTGTGTGTGCGTTTAATCCACATCCGTGACATATACTGTACTCTATCCGCAAACTCTGTTTTTGAAGGAAATTTAACATAATTTGTGCCACATCTGTGTGTACGTTTAATCCACATCCGTGACATATTCTGTACTCCATCCGCAAACTCTGGTGTTTGCGGAAATTTAACAAATTTGTGCCACATCTGTGTGTACGTTTCATCCACATCCGTGACATATTCTGTACTCCATTAGCAAACTTTGTTTTTTGGGGGAAATTTTATTAATTTGTGCCACATCTGTGTGTGTGTTTAATCCACATCCGTGACATATATGGCACTCCATCCGCAAACTTTGGTTTTTGGGGAAATTGAAATAATTTGTGTCACATCTGTGTGTGCGTTTAATCCACATCCGTGACATATACTGTACTCCATCCACAAACTCTGGTGTTTGCGGAAATTGAAATAATTTGAGCCACATCTGTGTGTGTGTTTAATCCACATCCGTGACATATACGGTACTCCATCCCCAAACTCTGTTTTTTGGGGAAATTGAAATAATTTGTGTCACATGTGTGTGCGTTTAATCCACATCCGTGACATATTCTGTACTCAATCAGCAAACTTTGGTTTTTAGGGGAAATTTTACTAATTTATGCCACATCTTTGTGTGTGTTTAATCCATATCCGTGACATATACTTTACTCAATCCACAAACTCTGGTTTTTGGGGAAATTTAACTAATTTGTGCCACATCTGTGTGTGTGTTTAATCCACATCCATGACATATACTGTACTCCATCCGCAAACTCAGATGTGGCACAAATTTTTTCAATTTCCCCAAAAACCAGAGTTTGCGGATGGAGTACAGTATATGTCACAGATGTGGATTAAACGCACACATAGATGTGGCACAAATTTCTTCAATTTCCCCAAAAACCAATGTGTGCGTTTAATCCACATCTGTGACATATACTATACTCCAATCACAAACTCAGATTTTTGGGGGAAATTTACCTAATTTGTGCCAAATCTATGTGTGCGTTTAATCCACATTCATGAGATATACTGTACTCCATCTGCAAACTCTTGTTTTTGGGGAAAATGTATTTATTTGGTGCCACATCTGTGTATTTGTTTAGTTGACATCTGTTACATATGCAGTACTCCATCCGCAAACTGTTTTTTGGGGAAATTAAAATAATTTTTGCCACATCTGTGTATGCGTCTAATCCACATCCGTGACATAGGGTACATTCACACGTCAGTATTTTCCTATAACCGTATTCAGCATTTTTCTATAACCTTTTTTGATGTCCGTTTTTTGCGGATCCGTTTTCTATAATTAGTTTCCGTTTTTATCCGTTTTTTGCGGATTCGCAAAAACGGAAAGATGAGTATAAAATTTCAAATCAGCAATAAAGATTTAATATAAAAAGAAAAATGCGATGAATGTTAATGATAAAATTTTCTGTCAGTGACATCTCAGGCGCCATTTTGTTTAGTTCATCGTGTACTGAGCATCTGTGTGTGGAAATTCTGTTTGATAAGCATTATTTTCATACATTATCCTCTACAACGATATCATGCCTAAAGATTTGGATGGAGTACTTTTCCATTGGATCCTATTTCGGCTATTCGGACATCAAGCAGCGATGGTGGACGAAGAGCCGGAGAGGAGGCGAAGGAGGAGACAGTGGATTCACCCCATTGTCGCTCAACGTCATCAGAAGAGACAGTTCCATACAATTTATAATGACCTGCGTCAGGACCACTTCAAGTTCAAAAGTTACTGCCGCATGTCCATGGAGGCTTTTGACAATCTTTTGTCTTCTTTACATCCTCATTTAACCTTCATGGACACGAACATGCGGCGTAGCATCTCTGCAGAACAAAGACTTATTGTCACTTTGAGGTAACATTTTTTAATTTATTTCATGATTTTAATTATAGTTATTACAATTTTTATTTATTTTTTCCCACAGATTCCTTGCCACAGGAAATTCCTTTGCATCGCTGCACTACGAATTTTTGCTGGGAATCTCAACTATCTCTGGGATTTTCTGCCATACCTGCAAAGTGATATGGCAGCGTGTCAGAGAAGCTGTCATGCCCACCCTGAAGGCGGAAGATTGGCTATGTATCGCTGGACGGTAAACACATCCGTGTGAAGAAGCCGCCTCACTCAGGGTCCTGATACTTCAATTACAAGCAATATTATTCTGTTGTACTGATGGCCTTGGCTGACAGTAGTTACAGGTTTGTAATTGTTGATATCTGGGCCTATGGGAGCCCTTCTGACGGCCGCATCTTTTTTGCTTCCAGAATGTGTGAAAGGCTTTGCCAAAACCAGCTAGCCCTACCAGAGCCAAGAAGACTACCCGGATCTGCAAGTCCGCCGGCTCCATTTGCGCATCTTTAACTATCGATTGACTCGTGCCCGTCGGTATGTTGAGTGCGCTTTCGGAATACTGGAGAGTATTCCAGTCATCCATACAGATGAATCCGGACAATGCCATCCTGGTGATACAGGCTTGTGTAATACTACACAACTTCACCAGGATACATGATGCCACCTCTGATGCAGATATTGATCAAAATATGACATCTACAGTCATTTTTGATCAAAGCCGGACTGGGCGACATAGAACGGCTGGAGTAGCTGTTCGGGAAGTCTATGCCGACTATTTCTGCAGCACAGAGGGGGCATTACCATGGCAGATGGATGCCATCCGTGGTAGTCGTTGATTTCAGCTTGGTTCTGGATTAAAATTTTCTAAAACATTTGATTTTTTTTTTAGCTTAGATAGATTCCCTTTTTTTAGATTAGTTTAGGGACTCGCAGTATGATGAGGAGCCTTGACGTTGGCTTGCGGGCTGGGGTATTCACCAAATTCCTAAATTCACTATTATAATTCATTTAATTTAAATATTTTAATGTAATTTTATATAAATTTAGGATTTTGGTTAAAATACCTTCTAATACCTCATCGCCCCTTACTCCTATTTCATAGTTTTTTACACTGATACACTATACACAAAAAAAAAAAAAAAAGAAAAATAGTTTTTTTTAAATCACACACTACTCCATACATTTTTTGAAAAAAAAAAAACAGAAGACTTTTTTGAAAGAATAATAAAATCTTTATAAAAGATTTTTTTTAGAATAATGAAAACTTTACAACAATAATTAACATCAATAAAACAATGTAAAAAAATTATAAGTCAAATAGATCCCTTGTAAAAGGGCCAGGATTTGCTGATGGGGGGGGCGACTTCCCTCGGATGGAACATTAAATTGTTGAGTAAATTGACTACTCCCAGTAGGGCAGTGTTCCTCAATTCCAGTCCTCAGGTCCCACCTGCGGGTCATGTTTTCAGGATTTCCTTAGTATTTAGCAGGTGATATAATTAGTGCCAGTGCATCAGGACTCACCTCAGGTACTCATTCTGTGGGATATTCTCAAATCATGACCTGTAGGTGGGCCCTGAGGACTGGAGTTGAGAAACACTGCAGTAGGGTAAGTATCAGGCCTTCTACCAAAAGTAGATTGTGGTGGATTATAGGCTACATTATGTCTGGAATGCCAATTTAGCATGGCATCCCCATCTCCAGATTATGGATGGTGTTCACAGGTTCGAAAGGGCCTGCAAATAAGTCCATTAATATCAGAACGGACGACATGCAACACGCCCTTCTATCCTCAGGAATGCGTCTGAGGTACCGGATCAAGCTGGCTGCTAGCTCGTCGAGATTCTCCTCGCGATTCCGGTTTAGATAATCCATAACTCTGGACTCTACTATTGTTCTGGTATCTAAACCAGAATCGCGAGGAGAAGGGCCCCTGCGTCTACCTGAGGACTGGCGAACAGGTAAGGTTGGTTCCGCAACAATAGAAGGAGCTGCTGTCCGGGTCATTTCAGAACCCTCTTCCTCTATCGCAGTTTCTTCTGAGCCTTCTTGTTGAGGTCCCATCTATTTTTCTCCAGAAGCAAGTCCTGAAGTACCTGTTGCCTGATTTGAGGATTCCTCTGCTTCCTCGCTCAAGTTATCCACAGTTCTATAAAATAAAAATCCAAAATTGAATAAAAAAAATGTTTGAGTATTTTTTTGATATTATCTAAGTTTCATTTAACTTCAACAAGTGATTGAAATGGTTCAGAACCATGGGAACCCAACTAATAATTTTGCTTATTCTGCAGGGCTCCTTGAGCGACGGTCCTGTCTAGTGGTTTAGTGTAGACAAAGTGACATCAAGACTTTTCTCATTTTCAAGGGCAGATTAATATATTATAGCTAAATGAGCTTTGCTCATCCACGGACAGTGGTACAAGTCTTGATGTCACTGGGCCTGCATTAAACAGTAACAAGGATGCAGAGCTAAAGGAGTGGATTGGAAAGGGTCCCATTGTTTCCAGGGCATCCAGTGCACAACAAAAGTCCCGCCTGTCATGGAAAAACAGTGGTGAGCAGCTAAACATCAAGGGAGCATTTAGGGCGCTCATCAATGACGTAGCATGTTCCATAGGTGACATGGCTCACATATGCAATGTGATAAAAACTGCTGACGATCAGAACGGCACATAGTACCATGCAACTTATAGACTATTTGCCGTCATTGAGGAACGCCCCAGCTGCCACTACGATGTCTAAGTGTTTCTTAACCAGTGGGCCTCCAGCTGTTGTAAAACTACAACTCCCAGCATGCCTGCACAGCCAAAGGCTGTCCGTGCACGCTGGGAGTTGTAGTTTAGCAACAGCTGGAGATACGCTGGTTGGGAAACGATGGTCTAATAGATGCTCCCCACTGCTATTCCATGACAGGACTTTAGTTGCATCAAGGCTGCCATGGTAACCAGAAAGCATATTGATGAGTGAACATTACTCGTATGCTTTCAGGTGTGTTGCGTTGTAACGGATCCGGCATCCTTTTCCGGCTACTTTAAGTGCATGATTGTCCCTTACAACACAGATTTGAAAGAGGCCTTCAATATGGAAATTTTTTATTAAAGTCCGTTTTCAAATATGCGTTCAGGAAATGCCCTCTAGATCCGTCACAACGCAATATACCAGAAAGCATTAAAAAGACTGATCCATGCTTAAAAAAATCATAGATCTACAACAATATCTATTTATGGATTTAAATAAAATTATTTGAGAAAAAAAAAAAATTTACTTACGGACCACTTTCCATTATTGGGCGCAAAAACTGGAGATGTTGCGTGTAGAGGTATGGCTTCTTTGAGGCTGCCGTCACCACTTCTTAATTTGATGTTCGTCTACCTCTTAAATTGGTCACGACAGGAGTACCATCGGCACTTGATCTTAGCAACTATAAAAAATAAAATAAATAAAGTTAAAATATGCAAAAACTGTAGGATTAAGGTTTCATGCACACGGCCGTGGAATTCAGCCGTGCACGGACCATGGTGTTCCGGCCTGTAATCCAGATGACAGCGCTATGGATTACAGGCCAGAACACCATGGTCCGTGCACGGCATAGTTCCAAGGCCGTGTGCATGAAACCAAAAATTATAGCCAATTGTGTGCTCGCCAAATGCTGGGAAAAAAAAAATCTCTCCTGGATGCACATCATGGTAGGATTAGGAGTTATTTGAAGAGACACAGTTTGCCCAGTACTGAATACACACTGTAGATAGGAATATAATACAAGCATATATAAGATCAAAATATGATTTTACTCACTGATGGTACTTTTCTTTGAATCCACCTTCTCCCATTCGGCCCCAAACATCTCCTGCCCAATCTCCTGCCATGCCTTGTCTTTCAAAATTCGGTCCTGATATGAGTCTGACCGGGTGTCCCACAAGTTAGGGTGCTCTTCAATCAGCGTGATCAGTTTTTCCACATCCATGGATGGCATTTTTAATAGTTTTGCAGCACTAGGGAGCACTGCTGACTTTCAGGCTGCTGCTCTTCCTGGGCCTTGAACTTTGTCAGTGGGCAGTACTTTATTTCCTGGAACGGAATCCGCATTTTGCGGAAGACATACGGAATGGCATCCGTATGTGTTCAGCATTTTGCGGATCCATTCATTCTATGGCCGAACGGACCGCATTTTGTGGAATATAATAGGACATGTTTTATATTTTTGCGTACCTGCGTAACTGAATCACGGATGCGGAAAGCACTTATTGTGCTGTCCGCATATTTTCGGAAACCTTAGAAAATGAATGGGTCAGCATATGTTCCGCAAACATCGGAAAAGACGCGGAAACAAAATGCGGACGTGTGAATTGAGCCATATACTGTATTTTTTCCACAAATTCTGTTTTTTTGGGGAAATTTAACTAATTTGTGCCACATCTGTGTGTATGTTTAATCCACATCCGTAAAATATACTGTACTCAATCCACAAACAGTTTTTTGGGGAAATTTAACTAATTCGTGCCACATCGGAGTTGCGTTTAATCCACATCCATGACATACTGTACTCCATCCGCAAACTCTGTTTTTTGGGGAAGTTGAAATATGTGTCACATCTGTGTATGCGTTTAATCCACATCCGGGACATATACTGTACTTTTTCCGCAAACTCCGTTTTTTTGGGGGAAATGTAACTAATTTGTGCAACATCTGTGTGTGCATTTGATCCAAATCCGTGACATATACTTTACTCCATTCGCAACTCAGATTTTTGGGGGAAATTCAGCTAATTTGTGCCACATCTATGTGTGCGTTTAAGCCAAATCTATGACATATACTGACTCCATCCGCAAACCCTGTTTTTGGGGAAATTGAAATAATTTTTGTGACATCTGTGTGTACGTTTAATCCACATCCATGACAAATACTGTACTCCATCTGCAAACTCTGGATTTTAGGGAAATTTAACTAATTTGTGCCACATCTGTGAGTGCGTTTAATCCACATCTGTGACATATACTGTACTCCATCCGCAAACTTGGGTTTTTTGGGAAATGTAACTAAATTGTGCCACGACTGTGTGTTCGTTTAATCCAAATCCATCACATATACTGTACTCTATCCGCAAAATCATTTTTTTTTAAGGAAATTGAAATAATTTGTGCCACATCTGTGAGTGCGTTTAATCCACATCCGTGACATATAATGTACTCCATCCGCAAAATCAGTTTGAGGAAATTGGAATAATTTGTGCCACATCTGTGTGTTCGTTTAATCCACATCCGTAACATACTGTACTCCATCCGCAAAATCATTTTAAGGAAATTGAAATAATTTGTGCAACTTGTGTTTTAGTTTAATGCAAATCCGTCACATATACTCTACTCCGTACGCAAACTCTGCTTTTTTGAGGAAATTGAAATAATTTGTGCCACATCTGTGTGTGCGTTTAATCCACATCCATGACATATACTGTACTCTATCCACAAAATCATTTTAAGGAAATTGAAATAATTTGTGCCTCCTGTGTTTTAGTTTAATGCAAATCCGTCACATATACTGTACTCCGTACGCAAGCTCTGGTTTTTAGGGAAATTTAACTAATTTGTGCCACATCTGTGAGTGCGTTTAATCCACATCCATGACATATACTGTACTCTATCCGCAAAATCAGTTTAAAGAAATTGAAATAATTTGTGCCACGTCTGTGTTCGTTTAATCCACATCCGTGACATATACTGTACTCCATCCGAAAACTGTTTCTTTAGCGTAAATTTAAATAATTTAGGGCCAGCCCTCATCAACTGTCTCTGTAGTGTATGCGTGTAATACACATCCGTGCCATATACAGTACTGCATCCGAAAACTATTTCTTGAGCGCAAATTTAAATAATCTGGGCCTAATCTAGTGTGTGGCTTTTAGTGACATATACTGTATTACATTAGAAAACAGTGTCTGTAGCACAGTGTCTTCCGGTCTTACACCAGCATGTGTCTGAGAACATCACCCGTGCCCTGACTAACACACTTACTGTCAAGGTCCACTTCACCACGGACACATGGACAAGTGCTGGAGACCAGTGATGCTACATTTTCCTGACTGCACCTGGGTGAGGCCCTACATCTATCAGGGTCTCCACCAGCAGCTATGTTTCTGGCTCCAACCCTCACTTCTCCTCCTCCAGTGCCTCCTCCTCCACTTCCACCTCCTGCAGCAGTCAGCCATCAGTCGCTAGCTGGAAGAAGTGTAGCACTGCTGTGGGTAAGTGTCAAATGGCTGTGCTGACGCTGATCTTTTTAGGGGACAAACAGCACACCGCCGCAGAGCGGTGGCAGGGTATAAGGGACCAGACCGAGCTGGGGCTCTCGCCACTCAACCTACAATCAGGCATGGTTGTGTCTGACAATGGCCATAACTTGGTGGCAGCTTTGGAGCTCGGCAACCTGACACATATCCCATGCCTAGTCCACATCTTAAACTTAGTGGTTCAGAGGTTTAATAAAAACCTACCCCAATTTGCAAGAGCTACTAGTGAAGGCGCACCACGTGTGTGCCAATTTACGCAATGTTGGCCAGGCTTTGTGAACAGCAGAGGGCAGTTGTGGAATACTAGCTGCAATATGGCCGTTGCCTTTCGAGTCAACTGCCACTATTCACAAGCGAGGAGTGGGCATTGATGTCAGACCTCTGTGAGGTTTTAAAAAACTTTCATGAATCCACACAGATGGTTAGTGGCAATAACGCTATTATCAGCGTAACCATTACACTGCTGTGTCTACTCAAACGTTCGCTGCTCACAATTAAGGAGGATGCTTTGAATGTGGCAGAGGAGGTAATGGGGAGGAGATGACACAGGATGATAGCCAGACCTCCCTCAGTTTGTCTTCTCAGCGTGAATTGGACCATGAAGAGGAGGAGGAGCTTTAGACAGTTGCCTCTGCTACAGAGGGTAGTACCCATGGAACTTTAATTTCATCTGTTCAGTGTGGATGGGCAGAAAAGGAGAAGCAGGATGAGGAGATGGAGTCATCCCGATGTCGACATCGACATCTTGCCTGTTGGTACTCTGGCATACATGGCTGACTTCTTGTTAGGCTACCTTTGCCGTGACCCTCGCATTATACGCATTTTAGATAACACGGATCACTGGGTGTTAACCCTTCTCGACCCCCCGCTATAAAGAGAACTTCTCATCTCTCATCCAAACTTCCTTAAGCAACCGAGGAAGGGAGGCAAGGTGAACACACAGCAGTTCCAACAAGGGCAGGGCAAGACTCTTCAAGGCATGGGACATTTTCATGACACCCCACCAGCAACCTCACCGTGAAGTGCGGCCTAGTGTTACAAGGAGGGAAAAGTTTTGGAAGATGGTAAAGGAATACATAGCAGGTCGTGTCAGTATCCAAAATGATCCCTCAGTGCCTTACAACTACTGGGTGTCCAAGCTGGACATGTGGCACGAACACCTTGGAGGTGCTGGCCGGCCCTGCCGTCAGAGCTTTGTCTGAGCGTGTATTTAGTGTTGCTGGTGGCATTATAACAGATAAGCGTATCCGCTTTTCCTTGCAATGCACTGGTTGACTCAGATAAAAATGAACAAGGCCTGGTTTGCCCCTGACTTCTCAACTCCACACCAGTGGAGAGCTGAGCCGTTGATGAACATAAAGGCCATTTCAATCATTTATAATGTACTCAATCTACTGTAGTGTATTCCCATGCATGTTTTCCACCACAGAAATGAGTATATGGTTGAATCTTGTTTTCTCCTCCTCCTTCTCCTCATCCAGATTGTATATATTCCCTCCACTCTAGTTTTTTATAGGGTCAGCTCAACTGCAGGCCCTCAACTCAATTTTTTTTTATAGAGTCAGCTAAACAGCATGCACTTGCATATAATGTTTTAGAGCATTAGCTCACCTGCAAGCACTCACATATAATGTTTTAGAGCATCAGCTTACCTGCATGCACTAGCATATAATGTTTTAGTGCGTCATCTCACCAGCAGGCACTCGCATATAATGTTTTACAGCGTCAGCCCTTTCACTTAGTGCATAGGCTTTATGAGTGTAGGAGTCCCACAACCTGAACAATTGTACGACAATGTGAATGAGGCCCTCCTTTATGCGATATACAGGCTGTTTCGGAGTGCCTCTTGCTTATAATTTTTGGCGCACTTGCACTTTATATACAATTGAATATACAGGAAATAATTAATTTTTGGGGTTTTTTTCTGCGTATTTTTGTCAGTCTGTAAAAGTAGCGTACAACTCGGACAACATGGTTCCCAGCAGCGACCTGGGAGTCCAAGATGCATCCAGACATCGTCCCCATGCTTTTCCCGATCCATTTCGGTGGTGTTTCAGTCACTTTCTGACCTTTGCCAATGAACCAGGCACCCTCCCCTCTTCAGAGCAGGGGGTGCCTGGTTGTCTCCCATTGACTCCCATTATACTCGGGTGCTCTGCCGAGCACATGAATAAAGCAAGGTGTTCGGGCCTAACACCCGAATACTTTAGTGCTCGCTCATCACTAATGTCCTCCTCAACAGCCTCTGGGTCAGGAGCCTGACCGCTCGCAAAACCTCAACCCAAGCCACTCTTCTCATCTCTACTTGCCCACCTAGCGGAGGAAGCTGCGGATGTCTCCTCCACATCTTGGCTGGGCAGTAGATGCTGACTGTCCTCTAGTAGCTCTTCCTTGCTGAAGTGTAGCTTAGCCTACAGTATATACTACTTCTCGCAGTGAGGGAACAGAAAAGGACAGAGGCAGGTTAAGGACAAGTGAGGGCACAGGGCCTGTGCCCGGGCCATGCCAACTAAGGGTTGTGTTTGACAAACCCACTGACTGTTGGCTGGAGTGTCTGATGTCACTTGGGATGACACGATTCCTAGATGATGCCGGGAGCTTAGGCCTCTCGTTGCAACATCTGCTGCCACGCCCCCTTATTCTGCTACTACCTCTGCCTGTGCCAGAAACATTTAGGTCTCTGACACTCCTCTGTGCATGGCTTGGCACTTCTTTGTCAGATGTACTTTTAGCTGAACAAAATAAATTAAAAGCAAATTAAAACACCCCTAAAAACAACAAATATATTTTTCTTTTTGTACTAAAAAAGGCCACTAAACGCTTTTACCACAAATAACAGCAACAGTAAACTGCTTATATATAACTTTTTCTTGTAGTACAGAAATACGTCACTAAATGCTTTTAACCCCAAATAACTGAAAAAGTGAACTGCGTATTGTGGTAAGGTGCAGGGTGCCGTCCTAGATGGCAGGTACGTGTCACCGAGGTTCATAGCCTCGGTGAGGTAAAAGCAGTTTGTTGGTGTCAGTAGCAGGTAGTGCTACTGACACATTTGCTAGATAGCATGGCTGCAAAGCCGATCCGGGCCGGCTCTTACCGGGAGCAGCTAAAGTGTAGGGTGGGTGGCTGCTCCCCACGACCCAGTCCTGGTTTTGGGCTGGGTTTAAAAACTCAGCCAGCACTAGCAGCTGGGAGAGTGATTGTCTTGGAAGCTGCTGCTAGTGTTGTGGAGCTTTCTGGGCTGGAAGGACGTGCCCAGCAAGGAGGCGTGCAGCCGTCCTGGAACCCTGAAGGAGGATTGTCCTGCGGCTGGGCTGAGAGCCAGGTGCGAACCCGCACATCAAACCTGCCAGGTGAATGGAACCTGTGTTTGGACTTTTTGTTTTCCCTTCATTTGCTGATGGGTGTGACTTAACACCAATTGACTTTCTGCTGTTATTTTGATGCAAGTGTGAATTAAACACTGTTTGCTGCACCTTCTGGACTCCTTGTTTTGCCTCAGTACTGCACCCGCACCGCTGTCTACCAGAGCGACTCCCCACATTTGGTGTCGGATGCGGGCATGCGCAGTGAGGCTGGCGTGAACGCCGAAGTTTTTTTGCTAAGCACGAGTGCATGGAATATATTAAGCCAGCAAAGTTGCAAGCAGGAATTTCTGGCAACATGGAGGCTGCTGTGAAGGCTCTCATAGAGGCTAACGTGCAGCAGCGGGAGACCAACCAGCTACTGCTACAACATGTGATGGCGTTACAGGCGGCAGGAGCGTCCCACCACGTCCATGATGCCCGAAAGCGGTCCGTGCGGCGATCCCAAAATGACCCCCGCAGACGACGTTGAGACATACCTGGCGGTCTTTGAGAAGGTCGCCGTGAGGGAAAAGTTACCCCGTGACCAGTGGGCCGAGGTGGTTGCTCCGCTCCTGGCATCCGGACCCCAGCAAGTTTTTTTGATTTAGCAGATGACCAGGCTGCTGACTATCCCACGGTGAAGGGGGAGATCCTGGCCAGACTGGGGGTAAACGTGTTGGTCCGGGCTCAGCGGGTCCACCAGTGGGACTTTAAAGCGGCTGAACCCGCCAGGCCGCAGTACTATGAGTTGCTGCACAGGTTGCAAAAATGGCTGCAGCCTGACATTCTAAGTCCGACTGCTATGCTGGACCGTCTGCTGGCTGACATGTTCTGGAGGGCCTTGCCTTACCCCCTTCAGCACTGGATCGGCCAGGTATCACCCACCAATGCTCTAGAAATGGTCGACCTGGTGGAGCGCTATGAGGCCACCCAAAACTTGAAGGGGGTGTTGTTGGGAGGGGGCCGGTCAAACCCCGGAGGACTCCCATCCAGTCCCGACGACTGGTACCCGAGAAACCTGCTCGGGTGTACCCCTGTAGACCCGGCCCCGATAGTCTGCTGGCGGTGTCACGAGCCTGGCCACGTAAGGGCCGACTGTCCACACTGGGGAGAACCCATGGAGGTTAATTATGGGTACCGGGCTTCCATGTATGCCCGGAGACTGTGTGCGACCGGCACCCCGAGACAATAGACAATCATCATCTGTGCCAGGTGCAAGTCGGGGATAACCTGGCCGTGGCGCTGTTGGACTCAGGGAGCCTAGTAACCCTGGTAAGTGCTGCCCTGGTACAGCCCACCCAGTATACGGGCCGGAAAGTTGGTGTGGTCTGCATACACGGAGACTTAAAGGACTATCCCACTGCGGTAATGTCTCTGTCCACGGCGGCCGGCACCTGGACTTGTGAAGTGGCGATCTCCTCAACGCTACCCTATGAACTAATAATTGGGAGAGACTTCCCTGGTTTTCCGTCACTATGGCCTGAGGTGAAAGTGGCTAATAGCCCTGAGACAGGGGTAACCCTAGCAGAGTGGCCTGATACCACTGGAAGGCCAGAGCCCTGGGAGCCCGAGTCTGAAGGGCCGGCGGTAGGGGTGACCACTGCTCCAGCGGTAGAGGGGGAGACAACCCCAC
The DNA here is from genome assembly GCA_033119425.1 of Bufotes viridis. NCBI lineage: Eukaryota > Metazoa > Chordata > Amphibia > Anura > Bufonidae > Bufotes > Bufotes viridis. The sequence goes on from CM065590.1 coordinate 347,517,164, forward strand.
TGAGTGTAATGGTGGGAGACACGGAGGACTTGCCACCGGGACCTGAGTTGGCAGACCTCAATGTCTCCGGGGAAAATTTTGGGACCGCACAACACCGGGACCAAACCCTAACCAGAGCCTGGGAAAGTGTCATAATAATTGATGGTAAACCCCAGAAACCTGGGGCTGAATTAATGTTTCCGCGATTCATTGTCCTTCAGGATATGTTGTATCGGGTGAACCAAATCCGGGTGAACCTGTTGAACAGTTGGTGGTGCCCACAGCGTATCGCAGGCTTGTCATGGAGCTTGCCCACCAACATGTTCTTGGGGGACACCTGGGGTGGCAGAAAACCCAGGACCGCATACTGCAGCGGTTTTATTGGCCCAGTGTGTTCAAGGAGGTAGAGAATTATTGTAAGTCCTGTCCCACCTGTCAGATAAATAGCCCCCAGCCACATTTCCGTAGTCCTCTGGTACCGCTTCCAATTATTGAGGTCCCGTTTGAGCGAATCGCTATGGATCTAATTGGGCCTGTACCAAAGTCTGCCAGGGGCCACCAACACATTCTGGTAGTTCTCGACTATGCCACTCGGTATCCGGAGGCGGTGCCTCTGCGACATACCTCAGCTAAACTCATTGCCAAAGAGTTAATGGAAATGTTTTCCCGTGTGGGCCTGCCAAAAGAGGTTCTGACAGACCAAGGGACCCCTTTATGTCCAAAGTTATGAGGGAACTGTGTAAATTATTGCGTATAAAGCAATTACGGACGTCCGTTTACCATCCACAAACGGACGGTCTTGTCGAGAGGTTTAACCAAACTTTAAAAAATATGTTAAAAAGGGTGGTGTCTAGAGATGGGAAGGACTGGGACCTGCTTCTGCCCTATCTCATGTTCGCAGTGCGAGAGGTACCCCAGGCCTCTACTGGGTTCTCGCCCTTCGAACTGCTTTATGGCAGACACCCTCGGGGCCTGTTGGATATCGCCAAGGAAGCGTGGGAACAACAGCCTGTCCCCCACAAAAGTGTCATTGAGTATGTCACCCAGATGCAGGAACGGATGGAAAAGGTGTTGCCGCTGGTCCGGGAGCATATGGAGGCAGCGCAACAAGCCCAGAGTAGGGTGTACAATCGTCAGGCTCGGGTACGGGGCTTCAAGCCGGGAGATCGGGTGTTGGTTCTGGTACCCACCCTTGACAGCAAGTTCCTAGCTAGGTGGCAGGGCCCCTATGAGGTGATCGAGAAAGTAGGGAAGTAAATTACAAAGTACACCAGCCAGGCGGCGCAAGCCGGAGCAGGTGTACCACGTGAATTTACTAAAGCCGTGGAAAGATAGGGACACGGCCGACGACCACAGCCCCCGGCCAGGGCTTCTAGGTGAAAAGGGTCCAGCCCCACCGTTCGAGGCCTGTGAAGCCGTAACCACGGTAAGAATTGCAGACAGCCTGTCTTCCAAACAAGTTCAGGAAGTCAGGAGTTCCTCAGTCGGAACACGGATGTGTTCTCGGACCTCCCTGGCCGCACGTCTCTCATCCGACATGACATCGTCACTGAGCCTCAGGCCAAGATCCGGTTAAAACCATACCGGGTACCCGAGGCTCGGCGACGAGCCATCGCGGAGGAAGTGAAATTAATGTTGAAGCTCGATGTCATTGAGGAGTCGAAAAGTGAGTGGGCCAGTCCCATAGTCCTAATACCCAAGCCGGATGGGACGTTGCGGTTCTGCAACGACTTTCGCAAGTTAAATGAAGTGTCCAAGTTTGACGCGTATCCCATGCCCCGGGTAGACGAGCTTGTGGAGAATTTAGGACAAGCCCGTTATTTTTCTGTGCTGGACCTCACTAAAGGGTACTGGCAGGTACCCTTAACGGAGTCGGCTAAGGAAAAAAACGCTTTTGTTACCCCGCAGGGCCTGTATCACTACAAGGTGTTACCCTTTGGCCTGCATGGCGCTCCCGCCACCTTCCAAAGGTTAATGGACATAGTGCTGCGACCACATCGTCGGTACGCCTCGGCCTACTTAGATGATGTGATCGTCCACAGCACCGACTGGGAAAGCCATTTACCCAAAGTGCAGGCGGTAGTGGATGCCCTGAGGAAAGCCGGTCTAACCGCCAATCCAAAGAAGTGTGCGATTGGGTTGGAAGAGACCAAATACCTGGGATATGTCATTGGGCGGGAGTCATCAAACCTCAGGTAAATAAGGTAGAGGCAATACGGAATTGGCCCCGACCGGTCACCACCAGGCAGGTAAAGTCGTTCCTGGGGATTGTGGGGTATTACATGAGGTTTGTGCCCCACTTTGCTACTATCGCTTCGCCATTGACAGAGTTGTTAAAGGGGCGTAAGACAGGGATGGTCCGCTGGAATGAGCAGGCGGAAAAGGCTTTCTCCGCCTTGAAATCGGCCCTGTGTGGGTCCCCGGTTTTGGTGACACCCGATTTCAGGAAAGAATTCATAGTCCAGACCGACGCCTCTGAGGTTGGCCTTGGTGCGGTACTATCGCAGGAAGTCAACGGGGAGGAGCATCCCGTTGTCTTCCTCAGCCGCAAGCTCACCCCAGCCGAGACTAGGTACAGCATAGTCGAGAGAGAGTGCCTGGCCATCAAGTGGGCACTCGAGGCCCTCCGTTATTACCTGTTGGGCAGAAGCTTTCGCCTGGTGACCGACCACTCCCCACTCAAGTGGATGTCCCAAGCCAAAGAGAGGAATGCCCGGGTCACCAGGTGGTTTCTGTCCCTACAGAATTTTAAATTCACGGTGGAACACAGAGCGGGCCGGTTGTTAAAAACGCAGACGCGCTCTCCGGGTACACTGTTTGTCGTGTGTCCACCCCTCAGGGTTGAACAAAGGGGGGTATGTGGTAAGGTGCAGGGTGCCGTCCTAGATGGCAGGTACGTGTCACCGAGGTTCATAGCCTCGGTGAGGTAAAAGCCGTTTGTTGGTGTCAGTAGCAGGTAGTGCTACTGACACATTTGCTAGATAGCATGGCTGCAAAGCCGATCCGGGCCGGCTCTTACCGGGAGCAGCTAAAGTGTAGGGTGGGTGGCTGCTCCCCACGACCCAGTCCTGGTTTTGGGCTGGGTTTAAAAACTCAGCCAGCACTAGCAGCTGGGAGAGTGATTGTCTTGGAAGCTGCTGCTAGTGTTGTGGAGCTTTCTGGGCTGGAAGGACGTGCCCAGCAAGGAGGCGTGCAGCCGTCCTGGAACCCTGAAGGAGGATTGTCCTGCGGCTGGGCTGAGAGCCAGGTGCGAACCCGCACATCAAACCTGCCAGGTGAATGGAACCTGTGTTTGGACTTTTTGTTTTCCCCTTCATTTGCTGATGGGTGTGACTTAACACCAATTGACTTTCTGCTGTTATTTTGATGCAAGTGTGAATTAAACACTGTTTGCTGCACCTTCTGGACTCCTTGTTTTGCCTCAGTACTGCACCCGCACCGCTGTCTACCAGAGCGACTCCCCACAGTATATATTTTTCTTTTTGTAATGAAATAGGCCACTAATAGCTTTTACCGAAAAAAACGGCAACAGTGAACTGCGTATATATATTTTTTGTAGTACAGAAATACGTCACTAAACGCTCTCAGAACATAGCTGCAGAAGTGAACTGCGTACATATTTTTCTTTTTGCAATGAAATAGGCCACTAAATGATTTGAAGGAAATAACGGCAACACTGAACTGTGTATATATTTTTCTTGTAGCACAGAAATGCGTCACTAAACGCTCTCAGCACATATAGCTGCAGAAGTGAACTGCGTATATACTTTTCTTTTTGTAATGAAATAGCTAAATGCTCTTACCTCAAATAACTGCAACAGTGAACTGCGTATATATTTTTCTATTCAACAGATATAAGCCATTAAAGGCTCTTCAACATAGCACTTGCACTCCAAGAACAAATTGCTCGAATGATAGAGCTGTATAATGGCTATTTGGAGCCCCAAATTACATTTCCCTACACTTGTAATCACTTTTCTTACACTGTCCCTAGCGCCTTCTGACGTCGCTCTCTGCACTAAGATTCTGTGAAAAGATTCCTACCTATCCTTTCACTGCACTTATAAATCGCTATTTCAGTGTTTTTTTCTTAACAAATAGCTTTTTCCAATTGCTGTCCCTAGAGCCTTCTCACGTCTGTCCCTGCACTCAGAATGCTGGTGATCCCACCTTCCCAGAGTTCCTTGCCCCATATCCTCAGTCCTCACACATGTGGCCACAATTTTAGGAAAACTTGCGATTAATTACCACAAAGCTAGAGGAAATTCACATTCCAGCCACCTTGCATCTGCGCTGCAGTGGTGGCCGTAACCCCTTAAAAAGATCAATGTATAATGCGTTAGAAAAATGAATTAAGCCAGCAAAGGAGGCAACATGGGCAATCACAATACATTAGTAAGTGTCTTGCATTACCTTTCTCTACATAATAAATGCCATTTGCTGAACACTAGGGATGAGCGAACCCGAACTGCCAATCAACAAGCGTTTTACTACTTTGCCCCAAGAAGCCATCACTGACATGCCTACTATTAACATGGCTGTGATTGGCTAAGTGCAGCATGTGACCCAGCCACTATTTAAGATGGAGTCACGTAGCGCCGCACGTCACTGCTGCTGTTAGAGTAGGGACAGGCAGCTGCTGGTGCTCTCAGGGAGAGATTAGGGAAGAAATCTGTTGAACTTGGTAGTGTTAACTCTTCAAACTACAGCAATTATTGAGGGTGCTATGCTACATATTTGTACCCAGCCTTGAGCCCAGTAACACTGCAAAATAATTTTTAATCCATCTGTTACTGAGGTGGGGGGGGGGGGTCAGTTTTAAGCAACTGCAGTGTTCTTGGAACTGCATGTGACCTGCATGTGTGCCAGCCTGCCAGGGACATCAGACTAATTATTTTTTGGTAGCTCAGTGGAGGAAAAATTCCTTTTTTCTGGCATGTCAAGTCCCCCTACATTACCTATTTTATAATTTTGGGGTGACATAGTGCATTTCTGTAGTTGGGAGAATAAACCCATACTGTCGTACCACAGAGCATATTTGCATACACCGCTGAAAAACCTATTTTTAAATTTTGTCGTGACATAGTGCATTTCTGTAGTTGGTGCATTTCTGTAGTTGCTGTAATAAACCTGTACTGTCGTACCACAGAGCACGTTTGCATACAACGCTGAAAAACCTATTTTAAAAGTTTGCGGTGACATAGTGCATTTCTGTAGTTGCTATAATAAACCGTACTGTCATACCATGGAGCACATTTGCATACACCGCTGAAAAACCTGTTTTATAATTTTTGGGGTGACATACTGCATTTCTGTAGTTGGGTAATAAACCCGTACTGTTGTGCCACAGAGCAAATTTGCATACAATTCTGAAAAACGTATTTTAAAATTTAGCAGTGACATACAGCATTTGTGTATTTGGGGGAAATAAACCTGTATTGTTGTTCAACAGAGCAGTTTTGCATACAACGCACAAAAACGTATTTTCAAATTTAGCAGTGACAAAAAGCATTTGTGTATTTGGGGGAAAATAAATGTACAGCAATGGTTCGGGCAGCACTACTCACAGTTCCTTAACAGAAGATCATTCGGTGGTGGTGCCTGTAATGTCAGGTCCCGGCCCTTGGGTCCTCAGTAGAGATGAGCGAACACCTGGAAGTTCGGCCGAACTTCCCAAAAATGTTCGGGTTCGGGATCCGAACTTTATCCCGAAACCGAACCCCATTGAAGTCAATGGGGACCCGAACTTTTAGGCACTAAAAAGGCTGTAAAATAGTCCAGGAAAGGGCTAGAGGGCTACAAAAGGCAGCAAAATGTAGGTAAATCCCCTGCAAACAAATGTGGATAGGGAAATGAATTAAAATAAAATAAATAAAAATTAACCAATATCAATTGGAGAGAGGTCCCACAGCAAGGAATCATGCGTCATATCACCCACCACTGGAGAAGGCCACTTTCAGTTATTTCGGCCCCACCACCCAGACAGAGGAGAGGTTTATTCAACTTTGGGTTGCACCGCAAGATCATGGCAAAGTTAAAAAAATGAGGATTCAATAAAGAAGTTCCCCTGGAATACAAGAATACATGGTTGAGGGGGAGGCAGTTATAAATGTCTATTCTGCACAAGGGAGGCACAGGTCCTGTGGGATCCATGCCTGGTTCATTTTTATGAACGTCAGCTTGTCCACGTTGGCTGTGGACAGGCGGCTGCGTTTGTCAGTAATGACGCCCCCTGCCGTGCCGAATACACGTTCAGACAAAACGCTGGCCGTCAGGCAGGCCAGCACCTCCAAGGCATAAAATGCTAACTCTGGCTACGTGGACAATTTGAAGACCCAGAAGTTGAATGGGGCCGAACCATCAGTCAGTACGTGGAGGGGTGTGCAGACGTACTGTTCAACCATGTTCGTGAAATGCTGCCTCCTGCTAACACGTTCCGTATCAGGTGGTAGTGCAGTTAGCTGTGGTGTGGAGACAAAACTTTTCCACATTTCTGCCATGCTAACCCTGCCCTCAGAGGAGCTGGCCGTGACACAGCTGCGTTGGCGACCATTTGCTCCTCCTCTGCCTTTGCCTTGGGCTTCCACCTGTTCCCCTGTGACATTTGGGAATGCTCTCAGGAGCGGCTCTACCAGCGTGCGCTTGTACTCGCGCATCTTCCTATCACGCTCCAGTGCAGGAAGTAAGGTGGGAACATTGTCTTTGTACTGGGGATCCAGCAGGGTGGGAACCCAGTAGTCCGCACACGTTAAAATGTGGGCAACTCTGCTGTCGTTGCGCAGGCACTGCAGCATGTAGTTGCTCATGTGTGCAAGGCTCCCCAGAGGTAAGGACAAGCTGTCCTCTGTGGGAGGTGTATCGGCCTCCGTATCCCCCCAGCCACGCACCAGTGATGGGCCTGAGCTGTGTCGGGTGCCACCCCGCTGTGAACCCGCTTCATCCTCATCCTCCTCCACCTCCTCCTCCAGTAGTGGGCCCTGGCTGGCCACATTTGTACCTGGCCTCTGCTGTTGCAAAAAACCTCCCTCTGAGCCACTTCTAACAGACTGGCCTGAAAGTGGTAAAAATGACCCCTCATCCTCCTCCTCCTGGGCCACCTCCTCTTCCATCATCGCCTTAGCGTTTTCTCAAGGAGACATAGAAGTTGTATTGTAACGCTGATAACGGTGTCATCGCCACTAGCCATGTTGGTGGATTACTCGAAACAGCGCAACAGGGCACACAGGTCTTGCATGGAGGCCCAATCATTGGTGGTGAAGTGGTGCTGTTCCGCAGTGCGACTGACGCGTGCGTGCTGCAGCTGAAACTCCACTATGGCCTGCTGCTGCTCGCACAGTCTCTCCAGCATGTGCAAGGTGGAGTTCCACCTGGTGGGCACGTCACATATGAGCCGGTGAGCGGGAAGGCCAAAGTTCCGCTGTAGCGCAGACAGGTGAGCAGCGGCAGGATGTGAATGCCAAATTTGCGCACAGACAGCCCGCACTTTATGCAGCAGCTCTGACATGTCGGGGTAGTTGTGAATGAACTTCTGCACCACCAAATTCAGCACATGCGCCAGGCAAGGGATGTGCATCAAACCGGCTAGTCCCAGAGCTGCGACGAGATTTCGCCCATTATCGCACACCACCAGGCCGGGCTTGAGGCCCACCGGCACCACTCGTCGGTCTGTTGTTCAATACCCCGCCACAACTCCTGCGTGGTGTGGGGCCTGTCCCCCAAACATATGAGTTTCAGAATGGCCTGCTGACGTTTACCCCGGGCTGTGCTGAAGTTGGTGGTGAAGGTGTGTGGCTGACTGGATGAGCTGGTGGAAGCAGAGGAGGAGGAAGCAGAGTAGGAGGAGGAGGCTACAGGAGGCAAAGAATGATGCCCTGCGATCCTTGGCGGCGGAAGGACGAGTGCCAAGGAACTCTCCGCCTGGGGCCCAGCCGCCACTACATTTACCCAGTGTGCAGTTAGGGAGATATAGTGTCCCTGGCCGTGCTTACTGGTCCAAGTATCTGTGGTTAGGTGGACCTTGCCACAGATGGCGTTGCACAGAGCACACTTGATTTTATCGGATACTTGGTTGTGCAGGGAAGGCACGGCTGTCCTGGAGAAGTATTGGCGGCTGGGAACAACATACTGTGGGACAGCCATGGCCATCAGCTGTTTGAAGCTGTCTGTGTCCACCAGCCTGAATGACAGCATTTCAAAGGGCATTGGTTTAGAAATGCTGGCATTCAGGCCCAAGGCTCGAGGGTGGCTAGTTGGGAATTTACTCTTTCTCTCCATGGTTTGTGAGATGGAGAGCTGAACGCTGCCGTGTGACATGTTGTAGATGCTTTGTGACGCAGGTGGTGGTGTCTGGTGGCACATCCTCTGTTTGGTGGGCGGCAGGTGCCAATGTTCCTCCCGAGGCGGAGGAACAGGCCGAGGCAGCAGCAGAAGAGGGAGCCTAAGTGAGTTCCTTGTTTTTACGGTGTTTACTCCACTGCAGTTCATGCTTTGCATGTAGATGCCTGGTCATGCAGGTTGTGCTAAAGTTCAGAACGTTAATGCCTTGCTTCAGGATCTTATGGCACAGCGTGCAAACCACTCGGGTCTTGTCGTCATCACATTGTTAAAAGAAGTGTCATACCAGGGAATCCCTTGAAGCTGCCTTTGGGGTGCTCGGTCCCTGGTGGCGGTAGCCAGTAGCAGGCGAACTCTTGGTGGCGGCTGTTCTGCTTTTGCCCACTGCTCCCTCTTGCTACGCTGTTGGCTCGGTCTCACCAATGCATGGGGGTGATGTGACAGACTTGTGGGCTTGGTTTTCAGGAGCCACCTGTGCGCTTTCTGCAGAAGACTGGGTGGGAGATAATGTTGTGAACGTGCTGGATCCACTGTCGGCCACCCAATTGACTAGCGGCTGTACCTGCTCAGGCCTTACCATCCTTAGAACAGCATTGGGCCCCACCAAATATCGCTGTAAATTCTGGCGGGTACTGGAACCTGAGGTAGTTTGTTCACTAGGACGTGTGGCTGTGGCAGAATGGCCACGTCCTCTCCCAGCACCAGAGGGTCCACTAACACCACCACTACTGCGTCCGCGTCCCTTACTAGAGGTTTTCCTCATTGTTACCAGTCAACAAGCACCACAATAAGAAAAAAAATATTTGGCCCAATGTATTGATTTCAAATTCAGGCCTTTTTTTTACAGGCACCTAACACTATCTGCCTATTTATTTATGAAACGTATTACACTAATCCAGGCACAGCAGTAACCACTGATTTAGGGGAATATGTCTTTTAGGGCTAGTAATTAGGCCCTGGATGAAAGGTATCTTTTTATGGACAGATTTTACACTTGGCCTGCAACAGCTGGAACACCAGATTCAGGGTATTGCTATTTTGGCAATTGAATTTCACCCCAGAACAAAATATATCCTTTGCAGGACACTATGAAACTTGGCCAGCCACAGCTGAAACCACTGATTTATGGTATTAATATTTTGGCAATTGAATTTCACCCCAGAACAAAATATATGTTGTTGTGGACACTATGAAACTTGGCCAGCCACAGCTGAAACCACTGATTTATGGTATTGCTATTTTGGCAATTGAATTTCACCCCAGAACAAAATATATGTTGTTGCGAACACTGTTATAGTTTGCCAGCCACAGCTGTGACGCCATATTTATGGTATTGCTATTTTGACAATTGAATTTCACCACAGAAAATATTCTATCCTTTGCCAGACAGCAGGCAGTATTATACTTGGCTAGCCAAAGCTGGAACACCAGATTTAGGGGATTGGTATTTGGGCAATTGTATTTAAACCCTTAATAAAATATAGAAATTGCTTTCCCGAGTTTCTAGGGGTGACAATTAGCACAGCCAAGCCCCTGATGTAGGATATAGCAAAAAAACAACTAGTATTGATGGATTGATGGACTTGGTGGCAGCTTGTTCTGGTGCACCACAAGTCACAAAATGGCCGCCTATCACCCCAGAAAATAAGTGACAGAAAAACGCTCTGTGCAACCTGAAAACCAGTGAGCAAGTAACTAGCAGAAGTTCAATCATTCACAGCTGTAGATCGATCACTTCATTAGGTGCTTTTGCTGACTTTTTCCTGCTTAATCTCGCCCTCACAGCAGCTGCGTCCTCTCCCTACACTAATCAGAGCAGTGTGACGTGCGGCGCTATGTGACTCCAGCTTAAATAGAGGCTGGGTCACATGCTGCACTTGGCCAATCACAGCCATGCCATTAGTAGGCATGGCTGTGATGGTGTCACAGCGGGAAGTGGTGAAAACCCCCCGCCGTGCAATTTCCACGGCCGCTGGGCCAAAAGCAGGGACTAGGGAACCGCTAACATCCTAGCACGTCCCTAATGCTGGCCCTGGTCTCCTAACTGTATGGGCCGACCCTGAGGGTAGGAGGGCCCAGGTCATCCCTGCTTCACCCTGGATATCACGACAGGGCAGAGACCACCTGCTCACCCAGTATGCAGAGCTGCACGGCTGATAAGATAACAAACTCACACACGCTTACCTGCTGCGCCGCAGAGGACAAAGGTGTACCAGGACCTCCAGAACTCCCATGCCAATACCTGCTGCATGGGGAAGGATCCCGACGTGGCAGCACACTATCAGGTTGGTACTTAACCCCTCCGGGTAAGCAAGCCCCTTCCGGAGCACATAAACAGAAAGTAGTGCTTCATACAATCCCACAACAAACATAACCAAGAGAGGGAAGGGTAAGCAGAAGCACACAGAAGGGGAACACAACCACTCAGAGTAAACAATATGAGAAATAAAGGTGGCTCACACAGACATAGGGAACAACCACTCCAGCCATGCTCACACCATGGCTGGACAAACAAACTGACCTCAGGCTCCACACAAACCAACATATAAGGAGGCCTGAGGTCACACCCACGTGAGCAAACAACCACACCTAGCATAACCTTAACCCCGTGCATACCAAATGGGGAAAAGAAGACCACAGCAAAGGTGAAAGTAGACATGCATGCAGAACAACCTTGTTGCCAGCGGCAACCACATGTGAGGCAACAAACACACAACCCTCACATGCGGCAACAACACCTCGCCGCCGGAAAGTACATGCGGAACAACAACCACAACATCGGTCGTGGCACGCAGGCTGCCGACGGAAAAGGGGAGGCATGGCCCCTCCTCTTGTGATTGCCCTTCCAACCGAAAAGGGGAGGTTGGAAGGGCAATCACAAGAGGAGGGGCCATGCCTGATGACACCGATGTCCCCCCTCATAACTGCTACCAGCCCCTGGAATAACACACTGGAAGCAGGGCACCAGCCACCACACAGTCTGCAGGAGGGAACAATGAAGGCAACGCCCAGAAGGTGCCAGTCTCTTCCCCAAGACTCCCGCGGACCTACCTGGACCAATCCAAGGTTCCAGGCTGTCGACACAACAGGCAGTCTGAGGAAACCACCGACACCTCATCCCACTCAGAGGTTTAGCTCCTGCTCAGAGTCACTGCTCCCAGCCATACTCCCAAATCCGCACACAGCCAGATTACAAGTGAAATGTAGGGAGCCAACGACCAGAGCCAGGAACCCTGAGAAGGACGAGGGGGACACCAGGTCCAGCTCAGGGAAGAAGCTCCTACTCCAAGTCACTGCTCCCAGCCATACTCCCAAATCCGCACACAGCCAGATTACAAGGGAAATGTAGGGAACCACCGACCGGAGTTAGGAACCCTGAGAAGGACGGTGAGTGGGAACACCACAACGGACATGGTAAGGGAGGTGGCGGGGGAAATGCCACCAACCGTGCCGTAGAGGGTGTAAATCCCCGTAACGCTCTCCCTCTGGAGAACGCGCACGCGTGCCAGCAAGTAGCAGGCAACGCATGCTGCACCCTCTTTCGAAGGCGTTAAGCTGCGGAGCTATTATTCCTCATAATGTCACGGCGGGAAGTGGGGAAAACCCCCCACCGTGCAATTTCCACGGCCGCTGGACTAAAAGCAGGGACTAGGGAACCGCTAACATCCTAGCACGTCCCTAATGCTGGCCCTGGTCTCCTAACTGTATGGGCCGACCCTGAGGGTAGGAGGGCCCATACCTCAGGAACCTGATGCCCTGGTCATCCCTGCTTCAACCTGGATATCACGACAGGGCAGAGACCACCTGCTCACCCAAGGACACGGATGAGCAGGAGTCTCCAGAGGCCCCTATGCAGCCGGGACCCTGACAGTATGCAAAGCTGCACGGCTGATAAGATGACAAACTCACACACGCTTACCTGCCGCGCCACAGAGGACAAAGGTGTACCAGGACCTCCAGAACTCCCATGCCGATACCTGCTGCATGGGGAAGGATCCCGACGTGGCAGCACACTATCAGGTTGGTACTTAACCCCTCCGGGTAAGCAAGCCCCTTCCGGAGCACATAAACAGAAAGTAGTGCTTCATACAATCCCACAACAAACATAACCAAGAGAGGGAAGGGTAAGCAGAAGCACACAGAAGGGGAACACAACCACTCAGAGTAAACAATATGAGAAATAAGGGTGGCTCACACAGACATAGGGAACAACCACTCCAGCCATGCTCACACCATGGCTGGACAAACAAACTGACCTCAGGCTCCACACAAACCAACATATAAGGAGGCCTGAGGTCACACCCACGTGAGCAAACAACCACACCTAGCATAACCTTAACCCCGTGCATACCAAATGGGGAAAAGAAGACCACAGCAAAGGTACAGCAAAGAACAACCTTGTTGCCAGCGGCAACCACATGTGAGGCAAAAAACACATAACCCTCACATGCGGCAACAACACCTCGCCGTCGGAATGTACATGCGGAACAACAACAAGACCGCAACATCGGTCGTGGCACGCAGGTTGCCGACGGCAACCGCATGCCAGCAACAGCGTCATGACACCAACGCGAGTCGTGACAGATGGGCTCTTAGGGCAAGAAGTTAAACGCTAGCTGATTGGCTGCTGTGCAGCCCTTCAGAAAGTGGGAAGTAATCGCCGAACAACGAACCCGAACCCGAACTTTTTTGAAAATGTTCGGGTTCGGGTCTGTGTCCCGAACACCCCAAAATTCGGTACGGGAACTATTCTCGAACTGTTCGCTCAACACTAGTCCTCAGTCCATTCAGTATAACGTAAAAAAGATTACGGCACTCTTGTTCTGGCGGTTTCTTTTCTTTATTTCACCAAAAGTGTAGCAACGTTTCAACCATAAGGTCTTTATCAAGCTCATACAACCATTTACAGAGTGCCTATAAATACCCCAGGGTTCCCTCTCATTGGTCAAAGTGTACATTACATAAAACACAATTAAAACAAGCTCTTTTCCCATGTTTCTCACCATGTACCTTTACCACATCCATATCTGATTCATACTGTAGTCGATCCAACAATTTCCCATCCAAATTCATTTCGAAAAATGTAAAAATCCACTCTCGGCGTCACTCTGTATCTATTGCGCATGTTCCCGCTCTCTACGTCATAACGCGCCTCCAATCTATTCTTCTGGCGCTTGCATTCAATGTGCACACCTTGTTCTGGCCACGTGTGCATTCCATGTGTGCTTTCCACTGACGTCATTCTCATGCGCCGGCCGGGCGGAGCCACAGCATCACGTGACTGTTCGCATGACCTAAATGCTAAACAAAGCGCTTTCCTTCACAATACTAGCATAGAATTTAAAGTATAGCAACGCAGATTTTGAGAGGCTGACAGGTGTCTGAAAAAGGGGGGGGGGGGGGGGGAGGCATGGACAGTAATCCAAAACAATCAATAATAGATTAACATCTGAATAACATTATCCCAAGGAGGAACATGTACCTATTAGGACATACATTCAACCATCGGACGCCTCCATAGGACCTATATATGCACGTTTCATTAATATTGCCATATGTCCATCCCACTCAATTACTACATGGAACGGCCTATACACTGGCTCATTTTCTTTTTATTTGGGTGTAATATGTAGTCCCAGTACATCCATCCATATGGGTGACCAGAAGCCGCACAAATCACCTCTACCATGTTTTAAGGTTCTTTAGGATCCCCAACAATCACCCTTATACGTGATCCTCCTTAGTAGACCAACAACGTAGAAAACTACGACTACTTATACATCCTGTCCGTGTCCTTACCACCAGCACCTGTTGTCCTCCCAAAGCTGTTCATACACGTGGATATTCACATCAGTCCATGGATGGAAAAAGGATCGACACAAAATTCATCTTAGGATAAATCTAGAAAAGGACAAATAGTTAAAACCAGCACGGCTACCAGCTGGGCAACCTTACTTTATGGTACTCTTTATTGCACAATAACCCAGGGACACTTCAGATCAATATAGGGAGCCTACCTTAAAATCCCTATTTAACCCTCTCGGTTCCAATGTATCTAACTCAAAGATCCACTTTAGTTCTTTCCTTTTTAACAGTTTCTCCCTATCACCTCCCCTTCTTAGAGGTGGTACTCCGTCAATGATCCGGAACCTCATCTGTGAGACATTATGACAATGTTTCACAAAATGTTCCGGAACCGGAAATTCTGTCACCTCCTTCCTCTCTGTTTCCGTTTTACTCATCAATTTTCGTATCGTGTAACGATGCTGATTAATCCTGTTCTTGCAAGGTTGTGTGGTCTCCCCCACGTACAAGAGACCACACGGGCATTGGATAACATAAATTTCAAACTCAGATGAACAGGTGTAAAATTCCCCTATCTCATATCTCCTCCCTGTTCTCGGATGATTGAAGGAACTACCCCTGATTAGGCCCCTGCAATTGCAGCAGCCCAAGCAGGGGTAGCACCCCCTCTTTTTAGGACACTGTCTCGGCTTCATGGTGTCCGTCCTGACCAATTCATCCCCCAGATTCCTAGGTCGACTATACAACATCAGGGGTGGAGAGTGGAGACTGAAACTCCTCCACCTCTGGAAATGATCTGGCTAAAATTTGCCAATTGTGCCTTAAGATATTAGAGATATTCCACCTGACATTTGGGTTGATAATGGGTTGCATCAAAAGGGGCATAGATGGGGGGCGTGGCCAAGCTGCCGGGAGAGATGGACGCATAATCCTGAGCTCCCGCTCCTGTACTGCAACTTAACCTGCAAAAGCCCTTCAGCATCGGTCATTCCTGCCGATTATACTTGTGGTGCAGCCTGTCTTCAGCCCTCATGATGCCGCGGGGCAAGAGAACCTCCAAGGCGCAAGGAAAGCTGGAATTCTTTTTCAGCACGGACCGGGCCCAAAATGGCGCCGACGGAGACACTGCCTCCACCGCACCTAACCCCAGCCCCCCTCGGGGTGCTGGCTCACCTTCTCTGGGGCGAACGGAAGATGAACTACCCACTCACCAGCACCTGGTCGGCCGCCCGGCCTCCCCGCTGCGGTCCTCTCCATCCTCCTGCTCTCAGGTCAGTAGGCCCAGCCCTGGTGCAGGCTCTCCACGCGCTGCGCAAGCTGAGCAGGCCTCTCCTTCTGCCAGCCCTGAAAAGAGGAGACAGAAATTACATGCTGAGCAGCACATTGGAACCGATATAGCTGACCACCCTGGCAGTTCAGCTTTTGTATCACCGCTTGAGGCCTTGCAATCTTTGCCTACTGATGATTTACCAGCATCCAGCAGCCTATTACAGCAAATGCTGCTGGCCTTTAACCATTCCATGACCACACATATGACGCGCTTAATTGCACCGCTGCAAACTTCAGTCACAGATCTAAGCTCCAGAACGCAGCATGTTGAGGGAAAAATGGGCGAGTTTGCGTCGTCGCACAACAATCTTATTGACGATCATGTAGAGTTAACTGCAGAAGTGTCGCGCCTCCAAGCCAAAGTTGCGGACCTAGAAGATAGGTCTCGCAGGAATAATCTCAAGCTGCGGGGGTTCCAGGAAAGTGTTACCCAAGCAGAATTGTTTGATTATATCAAAGGTTTACTTAAACTGCTAGAGCCTTCTTGTACGGAACGTGACTTGATTATAGATAGGGCACATAGAATTGCCAAGCCCAAGCATCTCCCAGAGGAGGTTCCTAGAGACGTTCTTGCAAAGATCCACTTCTACCACATTAAAGAAAGTGTACTAGCGAAGGCTAGAAAGAGGGACTCTTTGCCGGCCCCTTATGAATCGGTCCAGCTCTTTACCGACTTATCAGCTGCCACCTTGCAGCTCCGACGCAAGTTACTTCCTATCACAGCTGCTTTGGCGCTCTCACTCCATTGCATATCGCTGGGGTTTCCCCGTCAAGCTTCTAATCCGGAAAGATGATTCGCTCGTGGTTATCAGCTCTTTGGAGGAGGGCCTGAAATTGCTTTCTTCTTGGAACATTCAGACGAACACAACCCAGGAAACGCTGCCTCGACGTACATCGCCGTCTGATGACGACTGGACCGTGGTGGACAACAGGCGAAAAAGAAGACCCGTTGAAGGACTTGTCATTATCCTGGTTTTGGTATTACAGGAACGGATGAGTATCTTTTACTCTATGTTGGATTACTGTTTTGACCCCCATTGTATCAGGGAGGCAATTTCATCTGCCTCTGATTTCCATTTCTAGTTGCCCTACTTCATGGGCATTCTTGAATCTTTTGTTTGTATTGTTTTCTGATTATGTTTCTTTCAGTTCTGTACCTTTATACTTGGGTAGATGTATGCCAAACTGTGACATTCCTCAGACACTTATACTTAGGATGTGCGGTGGCCTCCTTCTCAGATGTACACGTGCTGTAATTATCAAGCTAATACACCACTATTATGGTACTTAAGTTAGGATCTCTTAACGTCAGGGGTTTGAATAGCCCCTTTAAACGTCGTATGTTGTGGAAGGAGGCCCTTGCCCTTAAATGTGATATCCTCTGTGTACAGGAGACACATATACTTGAAAAAGATGCACACAGACTCCAGCATCGGTGCTTTCCGGTGATCGTACAATCCCATGATGTCAAAAAGAAGAGGGGTGTCCTCCTGGCCTTTAAAAATACGGTAGCCCACTCCGCAGTTTCCACATATGTCGACCAGAGAGGGAGGTACATTATACATGTCTGTCATTTGAATAACGTATTATACACCATACTGGGACTGTACGCCCGAACCGGAAACCCTACCGTTTTTACATAAATTACTCAATAAGCTCAATTCCCTGCAACAAGGTAGGATTGTAATATGGGGCGACTTTAACACTGTCCCTGATTTATCCCTAGATACTACCTCCTCTAGATCTGCTAGGCCCAATCTATCGCAACTATTACTTAGCAACTCTCTTTACGATATCTGGCGCCTCCAACATGCGTCAGAGAGGGACTACTCCTACTTTTCGCCATCTCACCAATCTTATTCCCGCATTGACCTGATCCTGGTGGATAGACGGTCCATAGAATTGATAACCAAATCCGAAATCGGTCAAATCACATGGTCGGACCATGCGCCGATCACAGTAGAAATTAGAGAACAGTTTCAATCCTCCCTAATCAACTCTGGAGAGCGAATGATTACATTTTAGCTCACTCCCAATATAAAAGGAGATCACCCAGGCGTTACAAGAATTTTTCTTTTAATGCCGATTCAGTGGCGGACCCTTCAGTGGTATGGCTAGCCCATAAAGCGTTTATTAGAGGAATTTTGATTAAAATTGGCCACCTTGACAAGAAAAGACGGGAAAAATCCTGACTGATTTGACCAACGAAATAGGAAAATTGGAACGTGCCAACAAGGCTTCCTCCACAGCTGAGTTGTCTGAGAAGCTACGGTCTCTAAGACTACAACTTAGGGAATGCTTGTTGCATTCTTACGAATACTCCTTGAAAAAAGTCAAAGCTTTATATTATTCTCAAGCCAATAAGGCCGGTAGGTTGCTGGCGAGTAGAATAAAAGCTAAAGCTTCTAAATCTCGGATAGCTTATCTGTGGAGCGCTACTAACTCTCAGAAAATCTATGATCCAAAATCGATAGCTAATAGATTTATGGAATTCTATTCCCATCTTTATAATCTATCAAATGACCCTCAGGTCCCTCAACCTTCCGTTACTGATATAGATGACTTTTTAAGCTCCTTTCCCTTCCAACTCTTGACGAAGCTCAAAAACCTCTCTTACCTCTCCGATCACTGTGGAAGAAATCTCCCAAATTATACAACATCTTCCTGGCCATAAAAGCCCGGGTCCTGACGGTCTGACTAACTCTTACTATAAAATTTATGCTTCAACGCTGACCCCTCACCTACACGCTTCCCTGTCTCGTGCTGCATTGGATGGCAAATTTCCGAAAGAAATGTTAGAAGCGGTAATAGTGACATTGCCCAAACCTGGCAAGGAACCTTCCATCCCCCAGAACTTCCGGCCAATTTCACTATTAAATGTCGACTTGAAAATCTACGCAAAAATAATCGCGAACAGACTAGCCCCAATAATCCCATCATTAGTTAATCCTGACCAAGTGGGGTTTGTTCAATGTAGACAAATCACAGACAACTCTAGGAGAGTCCTTAACTTAATTGATTTTGTTAACAGGTCCTCCACCCCAGCTTTGTTTGTCACTCTTGACGCCGAGAAGGCGTTCGACCGAGTGAACTGGTCGTTCGTCTTCTCGGTGCTTGAGAAGATGGGATTCCCCATTTATTTGTTAAATGCTATTATGGCGCTTTATAAAAATCCCTCGGCGAAGGTGCTAGCAAATGGTACACTATCTGACTCGTTTGATTTGTCAAATGGCACGAGACAGGGATGCCCCCTGTCCCCACTTATTTTTATTTTATCCATAGAACCCTTGGCGCAAGCGATTCGGAGGGCCCCTAATGTGACGGGTATTCAGATAGGAGACAGGCAACACCGCATCTCATTGTATGCGGATGATATCATCTTGACACTTACTAATCCTTCTATCTCCTTACCAGCAGTGATGGACCTAATACGGAAATTTGGCGCCCTATCCTACTATAAGATCAATGAATCCAAGTCTCAGGTTCTCCCTCTGTGCGTACCAGCTGCTGAAATTGCCCATCTCCAGAGGACCTTTTCCCTGGATTGGCAATTTGACAAAATACAGTACCTGGGGATCTATCTTTGTTCTGATCTACAGTCTTTGTACGCCGCTAATTTTTCTCCGATGTTACCACGGCTTCAGGCTGAGCTTGCTGATATAGCGAAAACTGAACTGTCATGGTTTGGCAGAATTGCCGCCTTTCAACAACACGTCCTCCCCAAGCTATTGTATTTGTTCAGGACCATCCCCATCCGAATTCCTGACTCTTTCTTTGGGTCGATTAATAAGCTACTCAACAAATTTGTTTGGAAGAAAGGCCCCCAAGGATAGCTAGGAATATAATGAATAGACATAAAAAATGTGGCGGGCTAAGTATGCCTAACGTATCTGACTATTATTTAGCCTCTAGAATCAATCAGTTAAAAGCATGGTGGGTGGGCGACTTGTCTGTTCACTGGATTCATATTGAACAATCCCAAGCCCCCTGGCACAACCTCAAGGCTCTACTGATGGCATCTATAGCTACTACCACAACTATCTCACTTAGACCCTTTCTCTTATCATCCTCGGTAGCCTTATGGAAGTCCTATGTCAGAAGGGTGGAAGGTACCGAGACTTCATGTCTGCATATGGCCCCGATTGAATGCTTATCTCTATTGTCTCCTGATTTGGTATTGACCTCTTGGAAGGAGAGAGGGATCCAATCGGTAAATGATTTGTTGGTGCGCTCCACCCCCAAATCCTTTGCAGAGCTCCAGCGTTCCTTTGATATCCCCAATGGAGAAATCTTTAATTATTTAAGAGTGAAACACATATTAACTAACACACCTTTTCACATCAGTGAGGGACTCCTTCAGATCTTGAAACACTGGAATCTTCCTAATGCTGTCGCATCCGGAATTAAACCTATTTATTCTTTATTAGGTAGCAAGCTCACCTTTGTTAAAACTGTCCCCTTTCGGTCGTGGGAGACAGATCTAGGCCAAACCTTTTCACTAACCCAGTGGTCCTCTGCCATAGGAACAGCTACAACTCACCTTAGATGTGTCACCCATCTGGAGTCTTACATGAAGACACTGTTGCGCTGGTATTTTACTCCTCTCAAACTCAGCCTAATTTACCCTGGTTCTTCTCATGTTTGCTGGAGAGGGTGTGGGGGTAAGGGGTCCTTACTTCATATCCTGTGGGATTGTCCCTACGTTAGAGGGGTATGGATTCAAGTTTTCCATCGAGTTTCTCTTTTGACTGAGTCTCCTATTCTTCCAAATCCGGCTCTCGCTCTTCTTTTTTGAACATAAATGAGCTGCCTCGAGCAGTGAGAGTGACAGCCTTGCACCTTTTTTTAGCTACAAAGCTTCTCATAGTGACCTACTGGAAGAGCACCAAAATACCCACATTGGCAGAAATATTTGATTCTGTGTCGACTCACGATGGTCTATGAAAAAATGATGGCTTACAAGGACAATAGATTACATAAATTTGAAAGGGAATGGGCTTCTTGGGAGATTGTGCGTCCCTCCCAGTAGATTCACCCTGAATTGTGGATGTTTCCCTGTATCTAGACTTCCTAGACTGTATACATATTTTGTTCACTCCGTAAGTGTCACAGTTTGGCCTATACGTATCGAAGAATGTATCCTCAAATATTTTGAGTCCAAAGCGTGTTTTACACTACTCATGTACCTTATTATTCTTTACTTTTACCTTTTGATTCTAAGCTATACTGCTTTAATTCTTGTTTCTCATTGTTACTGCAAAAATTTCTAATGTCATAACGTATGTACATTTATTTTGTGCCTCAATAAAAATATTATTGACAAGTAAAAGGGGCATAGATGCCCGTAATGAGAACATAGTCCTACCACTTTACAAATCACTAGTCAGACCACACATGGAGTACTGTGAAAAGTTCTGGGCTCCTGTGAAGAGCTGGAGAGGGTTCAGAGGAGGGCAACTAAAGTAATAACTGGAATGAGGGATCAGTACAGTACCCTGAAAGGTTATCAAAATTAGGGTTATTCATTTTAGAAAAAAGACGACTGAGGGGAGATCTAATAACTATGTATAAATATATCAGGGGTCAGTACAGAGATCTGTCCCATCATCTATTTATCCCCAGGACTGTGACAAAGGGACAACCTCTGCGTCTGGAGTAGAGATGGCCCGAACCATTCGCCGGCGAACATAGCTTGTTCGCGTTCGCCGCAGCGGGCGAACACATGCGATGTTCGGTCCGCCCCCTATACATCATCATTGAGCAAACTTTGACCCTGTACCTCACAGTCAGCAGACACATTCCAGCCAATCAGCAGCATACCCTCCCTCCCAGACCCTCCCATCTCCTGAACAGCATCCATTTTAGATTCATTCGGAAGCTGCAGTCTTAACCTGGGTTCAGACCTGAGCGTTCTGGAAACACACGTTTTACGCGCGTATTTCAGTGCGTTTTTGCAAATAGGGAATGCGCGTTCGTACGCGCGTTCTTGTAATTGACTACTGTGGCGTCAATCACAAAACGCGCGACAAACGCCCCAAAAAAAGCTCAAGTACTTGTTTATGCGTCGGGCGTTTTACAGTGCGTTCCAACGCGCTTTAAAACGCTCAAGTGAGAACCAGGGCCATAGGAAAGCATTGGTTTTCATGTGTTGAGCGTTTTACAGCACGTTTGAACGCGCTGTAAAACGCTCAGGTGTGAACCCAGGATAAGTGAGAGGAGGGAGAGTGTAGTTGCTGCTGATTTAATAGGGTAATCGATAGCTAGGCTAGGGAATTCAGTGTCCACTCCAGTCCTGAAAGACTCATCTGATCTCTGCTGTAAGGACAGCGTCCTGACAGCACCCCAAAAAGCCCTTTTTAGGGCTGCAACATTAGTCTGCTTTTTTTCTCCATATATATATTGCAGTTGCCTGGCCTGCCTGTGTGTGAGGAGCTGCAGGCCCACAGACTGTAGTGTGCCCACTGCCAGTGCCAACCACTGTCATACCGGGTGGCACAGGAGCTTTCCGATCAAAATAAGGCATTTAATTTTTACACATTAGTCTAATTTCAGTTGCTTGCCTGCTGCCAGTGTGTGTCAGGCCCACTTCCACTGACTGTAGTGTGCCCACTGCCAGTGCCAACCACTGTCATACCGGGTGGCACAGTAGCTTGCTGATCAAATAAGGCATTTAATTTTTACACATTAGTCTAATTTCAGTTGCTTGCCTGCTGCCAGTGTGTGTCAGGCCCACTTCCACTGACTGTAGTGTGCCCACTGCCAGTGCCCACCACTGCATACCGGGTGGCACAGTAGCTTTGCCGATCAAATAAGGCATTTAATTTTTACACATTAGTCTAATTTCAGTTGCTTGCCTGCTGCCAGTGTGTGTCAGGCCCACTTCCACAGACTGTAGTGTGCCCACTGCCAGTGCCAACCACTCATACCGGGTGGCACAGTAGCTTGCCGATAAATAAGGCATTTAATTTTTACACATTAGTCTAATTTCAGTTGCTTGCCTGCTGCCAGTGTGTGTCAGGCCCACTTCCACAGACTGTAGTGTGCCCACTGCCAGTGCCAACCACTGATACCGGGTGGCACAGTAGCTTGCCGATAAATAAGGCATTTAATTTTTAGACAGTAGTCTAATTTCAGTTGCTTGCCTGCTGCCAGTGTGTGTCAGGCCCACTTCCACAGACTGTAGTGTGCCCACTGCCAGTGCCAACCACTGATACCGGGTGGCACAGTAGCTTGCCGATAAATAAGGCATTTAATTTTTAGACAGTAGTCTAATTTCAGTTGCTTGCCTGCTGCCAGTGTGTGTCAGGCCCACTTCCACAGACTGTAGTGTGCCCACTGCCAGTGCCAACCACTGATACCGGGTGGCACAGTAGCTTGCCGATAAATAAGGCATTTAATTTTTAGACAGTAGTCTAATTTCAGTTGCTTGCCTGCTGCCAGTGTGTGTCAGGCCCACTTCCACAGACTGTAGTGTGCCCACTGCCAGTGCCAACCACTGATACCGGGTGGCACAGTAGCTTGCCGATAAATAAGGCATTTAATTTTTAGACAGTAGTCTAATTTCAGTTGCTTGCCTGCTGCCAGTGTGTGTCAGGCCCACTTCCACAGACTGTAGTGTGCCCACTGCCAGTGCCAACCACTGATACCGGGTGGCACAGTAGCTTGCCGATAAATAAGGCATTTAATTTTTACACATTAGTCTAATTTCAGTTGCTTGCCTGCTGCCAGTGTGTGTCAGGCCCACTTCCACAGACTGTAGTGTGCCCACTGCCAGTGCCAACCACTGATACCGGGTGGCACAGTAGCTTGCCGATAAATAAAGCATTTAATTTTTAGACAGTAGTCTAATTTCAGTTGCTTGCCTGCTGCCAGTGTGTGTCAGGCCCACTTCCACAGACTGTAGTGTGCCCACTGCCAGTGCCAACCACTGATACCGGGTGGCACAGTAGCTTGCCGATAAATAAGGCATTTAATTTTTAGACAGTAGTCTAATTTCAGTTGCTTGCCTGCTGCCAGTGTGTGTCAGGCCCACTTCCACAGACTGTAGTGTGCCCACTGCCAGTGCCAACCACTCATACCGGGTGGCACAGTAGCTTGCCGATAAATAAGGCATTTAATTTTTAGACATTAGTCTAATTTCAGTTGCTTGCCTGCTGCCAGTGTGTGTCAGGCCCACTTCCACAGACTGTAGTGTGCCCACTGCCAGTGCCAACCACTGATACCGGGTGGCACAGTAGCTTGCCGATAAATAAAGCATTTAATTTTTAGACAGTAGTCTAATTTCAGTTGCTTGCCTGCTGCCAGTGTGTGTCAGGCCCACTTCCACAGACTGTAGTGTGCCCACTGCCAGTGCCAACCACTGATACCGGGTGGCACAGTAGCTTGCCGATAAATAAGGCATTTAATTTTTAGACATTAGTCTAATTTCAGTTGCTTGCCTGCTGCCAGTGTGTGTCAGGCCCACTTCCACAGACTGTAGTGTGCCCACTGCCAGTGCCAACCACTGATACCGGGTGGCACAGTAGCTTGCCGATAAATAAGGCATTTAATTTTTAGACATTAGTCTAATTTCAGTTGCTTGCCTGCTGCCAGTGTGTGTCAGGCCCACTTCCACAGACTGTAGTGTGCCCACTGCCAGTGCCAACCACTGATACCGGGTGGCACAGTAGCTTGCCGATAAATAAGGCATTTAATTTTTAGACATTAGTCTAATTTCAGTTGCTTGCCTGCTGCCAGTGTGTGTCAGGCCCACTTCCACAGACTGTAGTGTGCCCACTGCCAGTGCCAACCACTGATACCGGGTGGCACAGTAGCTTGCCGATAAATAAGGCATTTAATTTTTAGACATTAGTCTAATTTCAGTTGCTTGCCTGCTGCCAGTGTGTGTCAGGCCCACTTCCACAGACTGTAGTGTGCCCACTGCCAGTGCCAACCACTGATACCGAGAGGCACAGTAGCTTGCCGATAAATAAAGCATTTAATTTTTAGACAGTAGTCTAATTTCAGTTGCTTGCCTGCTGCCAGTGTGTGTCAGGCCCACTTCCACTGACTGTAGTGTGCCCACTGCCAGTGCCCACCACTGATACCGGGTGGCACAGTAGCTTGCCGATAAATAAGGCATTTAATTTTTACACATTAGTCTAATTTCAGTTGCTTGCCTGCTGCCAGTGTGTGTCAGGCCCACTTCCACAGACTGTAGTGTGCCCACTGCCAGTGCCAACCACTGATACCGGGTGGCACAGTAGCTTGCCGATAAATAAGGCATTTAATTTTTAGACAGTAGTCTAATTTCAGTTGCTTGCCTGCTGCCAGTGTGTGTCAGGCCCACTTCCACAGACTGTAGTGTGCCCACTGCCAGTGCCAACCACTGATACCGGGTGGCACAGTAGCTTGCCGATAAATAAGGCATTTAATTTTTAGACAGTAGTCTAATTTCAGTTGCTTGCCTGCTGCCAGTGTGTGTCAGGCCCACTTCCACAGACTGTAGTGTGCCCACTGCCAGTGCCAACCACTGATACCGGGTGGCACAGTAGCTTGCCGATAAATAAGGCATTTAATTTTTAGACATTAGTCTAATTTCAGTTGCTTGCCTGCTGCCAGTGTGTGTCAGGCCCACTTCCACAGACTGTAGTGTGCCCACTGCCAGTGCCAACCACTGATACCGGGTGGCACAGTAGCTTGCCGATAAATAAAGCATTTAATTTTTAGACAGTAGTCTAATTTCAGTTGCTTGCCTGCTGCCAGTGTGTGTCAGGCCCACTTCCACAGACTGTAGTGTGCCCACTGCCAGTGCCAACCACTGATACCGGGTGGCACAGTAGCTTGCCGATAAATAAAGCATTTAATTTTTAGACAGTAGTCTAATTTCAGTTGCTTGCCTGCTGCCAGTGTGTGTCAGGCCCACTTCCACAGACTGTAGTGTGCCCACTGCCAGTGCCAACCACTGATACCGGGTGGCACAGTAGCTTGCCGATAAATAAGGCATTTAATTTTTACACATTAGTCTAATTTCAGTTGCTTGCCTGCTGCCAGTGTGTGTCAGGCCCACTTCCACAGACTGTAGTGTGCCCACTGCCAGTGCCAACCACTGATACCGAGTGGCACAGTAGCTTGCCGATAAATAAAGCATTTAATTTTTAGACAGTAGTCTAATTTCAGTTGCTTGCCTGCTGCCAGTGTGTGTCAGGCCCACTTCCACAGACTGTAGTGTGCCCACTGCCAGTGCCAACCACTGATACCGGGTGGCACAGTAGCTTGCCGATAAATAAGGCATTTAATTTTTAGACAGTAGTCTAATTTCAGTTGCTTGCCTGCTGCCAGTGTGTGTCAGGCCCACTTCCACAGACTGTAGTGTGCCCACTGCCAGTGCCAACCACTGATACCGGGTGGCACAGTAGCTTGCCGATAAATAAAGCATTTAATTTTTAGACAGTAGTCTAATTTCAGTTGCTTGCCTGCTGCCAGTGTGTGTCAGGCCCACTTCCACTGACTGTAGTGTGCCCACTGCCAGTGCCAACCACTGATACCGGGTGGCACAGTAGCTTGCCGATAAATAAGGCATTTAATTTTTACACATTAGTCTAATTTCAGTTGCTTGCCTGCTGCCAGTGTGTGTCAGGCCCACTTCCACAGACTGTAGTGTGCCCACTGCCAGTGCCAACCACTGATACCGGGTGGCACAGTAGCTTGCCGATAAATAAGGCATTTAATTTTTAGACATTAGTCTAATTTCAGTTGCTTGCCTGCTGCCAGTGTGTGTCAGGCCCACTTCCACAGACTGTAGTGTGCCCACTGCCAGTGCCAACCACTGATACCGGGTGGCACAGTAGCTTGCCGATAAATAAGGCATTTAATTTTTACACATTAGTCTAATTTCAGTTGCTTGCCTGCTGCCAGTGTGTGTCAGGCCCACTTCCACAGACTGTAGTGTGCCCACTGCCAGTGCCAACCACTGATACCGGGTGGCACAGTAGCTTGCCGATAAATAAGGCATTTAATTTTTAGACAGTAGTCTAATTTCAGTTGCTTGCCTGCTGCCAGTGTGTGTCAGGCCCACTTCCACAGACTGTAGTGTGCCCACTGCCAGTGCCAACCACTGATACCGGGTGGCACAGTAGCTTGCCGATAAATAAAGCATTTCATTTTTAGACATTAGTCTAATTTCAGTTGCTTGCCTGCTGCCAGTGTGTGTCAGGCCCACTTCCACAGACTGTAGTGTGCCCACTGCCAGTGCCAACCACTGATACCGGGTGGCACAGTAGCTTGCCGATAAATAAGGCATTTAATTTTTAGACAGTAGTCTAATTTCAGTTGCTTGCCTGCTGCCAGTGTGTGTCAGGCCCACTTCCACAGACTGTAGTGTGCCCACTGCCAGTGCCAACCACTGATACCGGGTGGCACAGTAGCTTGCCGATAAATAAGGCATTTAATTTTTACACATTAGTCTAATTTCAGTTGCTTGCCTGCTGCCAGTGTGTGTCAGGCCCACTTCCACAGACTGTAGTGTGCCCACTGCCAGTGCCAACCACTGATACCGGGTGGCACAGTAGCTTGCCGATAAATAAAGCATTTAATTTTTAGACAGTAGTCTAATTTCAGTTGCTTGCCTGCTGCCAGTGTGTGTCAGGCCCACTTCCACAGACTGTAGTGTGCCCACTGCCAGTGCCAACCACTGATACCGGGTGGCACAGTAGCTTGCCGATAAATAAGGCATTTAATTTTTAGACATTAGTCTAATTTCAGTTGCTTGCCTGCTGCCAGTGTGTGTCAGGCCCACTTCCACAGACTGTAGTGTGCCCACTGCCAGTGCCAACCACTGATACCGGGTGGCACAGTAGCTTGCCGATAAATAAAGCATTTAATTTTTAGACAGTAGTCTAATTTCAGTTGCTTGCCTGCTGCCAGTGTGTGTCAGGCCCACTTCCACAGACTGTAGTGTGCCCACTGCCAGTGCCAACCACTGATACCGAGAGGCACAGTAGCTTGCCGATAAATAAAGCATTTAATTTTTACACATTAGTCTAATTTCAGTTGCTTGCCTGCTGCCAGTGTGTGTCAGGCCCACTTCCACAGACTGTAGTGTGCCCACTGCCAGTGCCAACCACTGATACCGGGTGGCACAGTAGCTTGCCGATAAATAAAGCATTTAATTTTTAGACAGTAGTCTAATTTCAGTTGCTTGCCTGCTGCCAGTGTGTGTCAGGCCCACTTCCACAGACTGTAGTGTGCCCACTGCCAGTGCCAACCACTGATACCGAGTGGCACAGTAGCTTGCCGATAAATAAAGCATTTAATTTTTAGACAGTAGTCTAATTTCAGTTGCTTGCCTGCTGCCAGTGTGTGTCAGGCCCACTTCCACAGACTGTAGTGTGCCCACTGCCAGTGCCAACCACTGATACCGGGTGGCACAGTAGCTTGCCGATAAATAAGGCATTTAATTTTTACACAGTAGTCTAATTTCAGTTGCTTGCCTGCTGCCAGTGTGTGTCAGGCCCACTTCCACAGACTGTAGTGTGCCCACTGCCAGTGCCAACCACTGATACCGGGTGGCACAGTAGCTTGCCGATAAATAAGGCATTTAATTTTTAGACAGTAGTCTAATTTCAGTTGCTTGCCTGCTGCCAGTGTGTGTCAGGCCCACTTCCACAGACTGTAGTGTGCCCACTGCCAGTGCCAACCACTGATACCGGGTGGCACAGTAGCTTGCCGATAAATAAAGCATTTAATTTTTAGACAGTAGTCTAATTTCAGTTGCTTGCCTGCTGCCAGTGTGTGTCAGGCCCACTTCCACAGACTGTAGTGTGCCCACTGCCAGTGCCAACCACTGATACCGGGTGGCACAGTAGCTTGCCGATAAATAAGGCATTTAATTTTTAGACATTAGTCTAATTTCAGTTGCTTGCCTGCTGCCAGTGTGTGTCAGGCCCACTTCCACAGACTGTAGTGTGCCCACTGCCAGTGCCAACCACTGATACCGGGTGGCACAGTAGCTTGCCGATAAATAAGGCATTTAATTTTTACACATTAGTCTAATTTCAGTTGCTTGCCTGCTGCCAGTGTGTGTCAGGCCCACTTCCACAGACTGTAGTGTGCCCACTGCCAGTGCCAACCACTGATACCGGGTGGCACAGTAGCTTGCCGATAAATAAAGCATTTAATTTTTAGACAGTAGTCTAATTTCAGTTGCTTGCCTGCTGCCAGTGTGTGTCAGGCCCACTTCCACAGACTGTAGTGTGCCCACTGCCAGTGCCAACCACTGATACCGGGTGGCACAGTAGCTTGCCGATAAATAAGGCATTTAATTTTTACACATTAGTCTAATTTCAGTTGCTTGCCTGCTGCCAGTGTGTGTCAGGCCCACTTCCACAGACTGTAGTGTGCCCACTGCCAGTGCCAACCACTGATACCGGGTGGCACAGTAGCTTGCCGATAAATAAAGCATTTAATTTTTAGACAGTAGTCTAATTTCAGTTGCTTGCCTGCTGCCAGTGTGTGTCAGGCCCACTTCCACAGACTGTAGTGTGCCCACTGCCAGTGCCAACCACTGATACCGGGTGGCACAGTAGCTTGCCGATAAATAAGGCATTTAATTTTTAGACAGTAGTCTAATTTCAGTTGCTTGCCTGCTGCCAGTGTGTGTCAGGCCCACTTCCACAGACTGTAGTGTGCCCACTGCCAGTGCCAACCACTGATACCGGGTGGCACAGTAGCTTGCCGATAAATAAGGCATTTAATTTTTAGACAGTAGTCTAATTTCAGTTGCTTGCCTGCTGCCAGTGTGTGTCAGGCCCACTTCCACAGACTGTAGTGTGCCCACTGCCAGTGCCAACCACTGATACCGGGTGGCACAGTAGCTTGCCGATAAATAAAGCATTTAATTTTTAGACAGTAGTCTAATTTCAGTTGCTTGCCTGCTGCCAGTGTGTGTCAGGCCCACTTCCACTGACTGTAGTGTGCCCACTGCCAGTGCCAACCACTGATACCGGGTGGCACAGTAGCTTGCCGATAAATAAGGCATTTAATTTTTAGACAGTAGTCTAAATTCAGTTGCTTGCCTGCTGCCAGTGTGTGTCAGGCCCACTTTCACAGACTGTAGTGTGCCCACTGCCAGTGCCAACCACTCATACCGGGTGGCACAGTAGCTTGCCGATAAATAAGGCATTTCATTTTTACACATTAGTCTAATTTCAGTTGCTTGCCTGCTGCCAGTGTGTGTCAGGCCCACTTCCACAGACTGTAGTGTGCCCACTGCCAGTGCCAACCACTGATACCGAGAGGCACAGTAGCTTGCCGATAAATAAAGCATTTAATTTTTACACATTAGTCTAATTTCAGTTGCTTGCCTGTTGCCAGTGTGTGTCAGGCCCACTTCCACAGACTGTAGTGTGCCCACTGCCAGTGCCAACCACTGATACTGAGAGGCACAGTAGCTTGCCGATAAATAAAGCATTTAATTTTTAGACAGTAGTCTAATTTCAGTTGCTTGCCTGCTGCCAGTGTGTGTCAGGCCCACTTCCACAGACTGTAGTGTGCCCACTGCCAGTGCCAACCACTGATACCGAGAGGCATAGTAGCTTGCCGATAAATAAAGCATTTAATTTTTAGACAGTAGTCTAATTTCAGTTGCTTGCCGGCTGCCATTGTGTGTCAGGCCCACTTCCACTGACTGTAGTGTGCCCACTGCCAGTGCCCACCACTGATACCGGGTGGCACAGTAGCTTGCCGATAAATAAGGCATTTAATTTTTACACATTAGTCTAATTTCAGTTGCTTGCTTGCTGCCAGTGTATGTCAGGCCCACTTCCACAGACTGTAGTGTGCCCACTGCCAGTGCCAACCACTGATACCGAGAGGCACAGTAGCTTGCCGATATATAAAGCATTTAATTTTTAGACAGTAGTCTAATTTCAGTTGCTTGCCTGCTGCCAGTGTGTGTCAGGCCCACTTCCACAGACTGTAGTGTGCCCACTGCCAGTGCCAACCACTGATACCAAGAGGCACAGTAGCTTGCCGATAAATAAGGCATTTAATTTTTACACATTAGTCTAATTTCAGTTGCTTGCCTGCTGCCAGTGTGTGTCAGGCCCACTTTCACAGACTGTAGTGTGCCCACTGCCAGTGCCAACCACTGATACCGGGTGGCACATTAGCTTGACGATAAATAAAGCATTTAATTTTTAGACAGTAGTCTAATTTCAGTTGCTTGCCTGCTGCCAGTGTGTGTCAGGCCTACTTCCACAGACTGTAGTGTGCCCACTGCCAGTGCCAACCACTGATACTGAGAGGCACAGTAGCTTGCCGATAAATAAAGCATTTAATTTTTAGACAGTAGTCTAATTTCAGTTGCTTGCCTGCTGCCAGTGTGTGTCAGGCCCACTTCCACAGACTGTAGTGTGCCCACTGCCAGTGCCAACCACTCATACCGAGTGGCACAGTACCTATCACGTGTAGTACCTAATTTAAAAAAAAATGACAGGCAGAGGCAGGCCACCCCGCAGGGGCCGTCGTGGTCGTGGTGCTGTGATTTCCACTGTCCCTGGAATAATGCCTAGTGTTCAGAGGACACGTACCCTGAACCCGAAAA
Organism: Bufotes viridis; assembly: GCA_033119425.1. Classification (NCBI taxonomy): domain Eukaryota; kingdom Metazoa; phylum Chordata; class Amphibia; order Anura; family Bufonidae; genus Bufotes; species Bufotes viridis. Next base: position 347,548,194 of record CM065590.1, read on the forward strand.
ATTCTGAGGACAGTTGACTGGCTTAGACAGAACACCCAATCTTCAACAGCTTCCGCTAAGAACCTTGACGCACCATTCTCCTCCAGCTCAGCTTCGGTCACCTGCTCTCAAGTTAACACGCTCACTCCCGCCTCCACCACCACCACTACCACCACAGCCACCACAGCCGCTTCACTTGATCCGTCAGAGGAGTTATTTACACATCAGTTGGATGCAATTAGTGATGCGCAACCATTATTGCCAGATGATGTAGATTACAAGCATATGTCTCAGTCAGGCAGGATTACACACATGGACGTACAGTGTGATGATGATGATGATGTTGTACGTGCTGCTGCTTCCTTTGCTAAGGTGTCAGATACAAGTGAAGCGGTTGATGATGACGATGTGTCCACGGATGCCACGTGGGTGCCTGCTCAAAGAGAAGAAGAGGGGGAAAGTTCAGAAGGGAAGACAGAGAGAAAGAGGAGACGAGTTGGAAGCAGGGGGAGGTCGTCGCAAGGAGTTAGTGGCACAGTCAGACAGCATGTATCGGCACCCGGGGTCAGCCAGACAGCACGCCAGTCAACGCATGCTGTTGCGACCACCAGAATGCCGTCATTGCAAAGCTCAGCAGTGTGGCATTTTTTTTGTGTGTCTGCCTCTGATAACAGCAATGCCATTTGCAACCTGTGCCAAAAGAAACTGAGTCGTGGGAAGTCCAACACCCACCTAGGTACAACTGCTTTGCGAAGGCACATGATCTCACATCACAAACGCACAAGAATTCACATCACAAACGCCTATGGGATCAACACATGATTACAAGCAGCAAACAAACCTTAAGCCACCATGCTCCTCCTGGTCCAGCATCTTCAGCCACGTCAACCACTGCTGTCCTCCCTGCCCACTCTCAACCAACCGCCTCTCACCTTCAGCAGTTTCTGCTCATCTGCCCACAGTCAGGTGTCTGTCAAGGACATGTTTGAGAAGCCAATGTCACAGAGTTACCCCCTTGCCCAGCGACTGACAGCTGGCTTGACGGAACTCTTAGCCCGCCAGCTTTTACCATACCAGCTGGTGGAGTCTGAGGCCTTCAAAAAATTTGTCGCTATTGGGACACCACAGTGGAAGGTACCCGGATGAAATTTTTTTTCAAAAAAGGCAATCCCAAACCTCTATAATATCATTAAAAGGAAGTCATGGCATCTCTGGCATACAGTGTTGGGGCAAGGGTCCATCTGACCACTGATACCTGGTCTGCAAAGCACGGTCAGGGCAGGTATATCATGTACACTGCGCATTGGGTCAACCTGCTGACGGCTGACAAGCATGGAATGCGTGGCTCCGCAGCGGAGTTGGTGACACCGCAACGACTTGCAGGCAGACCAACTGCCACCTCCTCTACTCCTACTCCATCCTCCTCGGCTGAGTCCTCTTCTGCTGCGGCGTCTGGCTGCACATCAACTGAATCCCCTCAGCTCCCCAGGGGCTATTCCACATCCCGGATACGACAGTGTCACGCTGTCTTGGGGTTGACTTGCCTGAAAGCAGAGAGCCACACAGGACCAGCACTCCTGTCCGGTGGCTGACCCCGCACTAACTGGAGATCGGCAAAGTGGTGTGTGACAATGGAACAAATTTGTTGTCGGCATTGAATTTGGGCAAGTTGTCACATGTGCCGTGCATGGCACATGTGTTGAATCTCATCGTACAACGTTTTGTGTCTAAGTACCCAGGCTTACAGGACGTCCTCAAGCAGGCCAGGAAGGTGTGTGGCCATTTCAGGCGTTCCTACACGGCCATGGCGCACTTTTCCGATATTCAGCGGTGAAACAACATGCCAGTGAGGCGCTTGATTTGCGACAGCCCGACACGTTGGTATTCAACACTCCTAATGTTCGACCGCCTGCTCCAACAAGAAAAAGCCGTCAACGAGTATTTGTATGACCGGGGTGCTAGTACAGCCTCTGTGGAGCTGGGAATTTTTTTGCCACGTTACTGGACACTCATGTGCAATGCCTGTAGGCTCATGCGTCCTTTTGAGGAGGTGACAAACCTAGTCAGTCGCACCGAAGGCACCATCAGCGACCTCATCCAATTTGTTTTCTTCCTGGAGCGTGCCCTGCGAAGAGTGCTGGATCAGGCTGTAGATGAGCGTGAAGAGGAAGAGGAAGAGTTGTGGTCACCATCACCACCAGAAACAGCCTTGTCATCATCGCTTGCCGGACCTTCGGCAACGCTGGAAGAGGAGTATGAGGGAGAGGAGTCAGAGGAGGAATGTGGCTTTGAGGAGGAGGAAGACCAACCACAGCACCCCAGGGTGCTCGTTGTTGTCACCTATCTGGGACCCATGGTGTTGTACGTGGCTGGGGGGAAGAACAGACCGTCAATGGCATCAGTGAGGACGAGGAACGGGAAATGAGTAGCTCTGCATCCAACCTTGTTCAAATGGCGTCTTTCATGCTGTCATGTCTGTTGAGGGACCCACGTATAAAAAGGATGAAGGAGAACGACCTGTACTGGGTGGCCACGCTACTAGACCCCCGGTATAAGCAGAAAGTGGCAGAAGTGTTACCAAATTACCGAAAGTCGGAAAGGATGCAGCAGTTCAAAACCAAACTAAAAAATATGCTTTACACAGCTTATAAGGGGATGTCACAGCACAACGGGAATCTAACAGGGAAGAGGTGAGTGTAATCCTCCTCCTACCACGGCGGCAAGGACTGGACGATTTACAGATGTGTTGTTGATGGAGGACATGCGGAGCTTTTTCAGTCCTACTCATCGCCACAGCCCTTCGGGATCCAGCCTTAGAGAACGACTCGACCGACAGGTAGCAGACTACCTCGCCTTAACAGCAGATATCGACACTCTGAAGAGCAATGAACCCCTTCACTTCTGGGTGTGCAGGCTTGACCTGTGGCCTGAGCTATCCCAGTTTGCGATAGAAATTCTGGCCTGCCCTGCTTCAAGTGTCCTGTCAGAAAGGACCTTCAGTGCAGCAGGAGGCGTCACTGACAAGAGAAGTCGCCTCGGTCAAAAAAGTGTTGATTACCTCACCTTCATAAAGATGAATGAGGCATGGATCCCGAAGGGACTGACAGTGGGGGATACGTTTGACTAACAAAAGGCCTGATGACATGCCTTGGCCTCAAAATGGTCCCCACGATGCTGTATTCAATGTCTGCATACCGGATGACTTTCGTGAATTCTCCACCACCAACTAGGGTTCAAGCCGCAATGTTTTAGTCACTTTTTTGCCTGGAAAACATCAATTTTCCCGGCCGCTGCTACAATAGCGGCTGCAACAATGCCATTATTTTTCAGGCATGTGTACATGCCTAATTTTTCTTTCCTATGGTGCAGCACTGTGGCTGCAAAAACAAACCAAAAAAAAAAGGCACATACAAGTGTCAATTCCCCTTTGTGATCGTTACCTTGTTGTGGTGAATGGGCTTGCGTATCACAATGAAGCAATTATCACCTCTATGAGTGTGTTGGCAATGTTGCCACACCCCAGATGATAAGGCTGTTGCTTCTTTATGGTCAGACCAAAAGCGATCGGACGGCTGGATAATATTTCATAGAAAAAAACATTAATTTACCTTTTTTTTTTTTTATATTGTATGGATTTTTAATACATAAAATAAAAAATCATAATATAGTCTCTTAATATTTTTTTTTTTTTTAAAAATCCCCATCAATTCCAATACAAAGCAAGTACAGAGCTCAGAACTAAATTATTTCATGATGTCGTAATGGTTCGCTAATTCGACAATGGTTAATCAATTCGACAGACGTCCCCGGATAGGGTACATAACAGGGATTAAACTGATAGGAATAGTACTAGTTAAGACACCACTCATATAGGGTGTCACAGCACAGTGCTCTGTGCACGCGCAGTGCCCCAATTTGGGAGTAAGAGGACCGACCAAGCTGCTTTTTCCATCTCCCGGTTCCTGAAATCAATTCAGTTTGGTGTATGAGAGTTTGTCACTGTGAAGGCAGTCGAAGGTACCCAGCCTAAATTTTTTTTCACAAAAGGCAATCCCTGATATGGGATGTAACAGGGATTAAACTGATGAGAATAGTACTACAGAAAATACCACTCATATCGGGTGTGACAGTAAATTGCACGGCGCAGACGCAGTCACCGTGGATTAAAACAGAGTGGAGGGAGCCAGCGTTTTTTTAACCATCTCCCCGTTCGAAAAATCAATTCAATAAATGGCCCCCAGATTGGTAACGTTAGAGGGATTAAACTGATGAGAATAATACTACAGAAAATACCACTCATATCGGGTGTGACAGTAAATTGCACAGCGCAGACGCAGTCACCGTGGATTAAAACAGAGTGGAGGGAGCCAGCGTTTTTTTAACCATCTCCCCGTTCGAAATATTAATTCAATAAATGGCCCCCAGATTGGGGACGTAACAGGGATTAAACTGATGAGAATAGTACTACAGAAAATACCACTCATATCGGGTGTGACAGTAAATTGCACAGCGCAGACGCAGTCACCGTGGATTAAAACAGAGTGAAGGGAGCCAGCGTTTTTTTAACCATCTCCCCGTTCGAAAAATCAATTCAATAAATGGCCCCCAGATTGGGGACGTTAGAGTGATTAAACTGATGAGAATAGTACTACAGAAAATACCACTCATATCGGGTGTGACAGTAAATTGCACGGCGCAGACGCAGTCACCGTGGATTAAAACAGAGTGGAGGGAGCCAGCGTTTTTTTAACCATCTCCCCGTTCGAAATATCTATTCAATAAATGGCCCCCAGATTGGGGACGTTAGAGGGATTAAACTGATGAGAATAGTACTACAGAAAATACCACTCATATCGGGTGTGACAGTAAATTGCACGGCGCAGACGCAGTGACCGTGGATAAAAACAAAGGGGAGGGAGCCAGCATTTTTTAACCATCTCCCCGTTCGAAAAATCAATTCAATTCACCTTTCGAGGACCCTTGGTGTTGTACATGGCTGGGTGGAGGAAGAAACCTTCAATGACATCACCGGGACGTGGCTAGCTTGGTATCCAACCTTGTGCAAATGGGGAGTTTGCGGTTGTGCAAATTAACTGTTTGCGGTTGTTTGCGGTGCATTAAAAGTGGAGTTTGGTCTGTCAATCATACCTGATTGTATACAGACACTGGATGTTTTAAAGTATGTTATTCCAAACAATTTAGGAATGTTAGTTGATTTATGCCCTTTATGGATTAAAACCCGACTCTGCGTCCACTACGTAATTTTCCATGGGAGTTTTGCCATGGATCCCCCTCCGGCATGCCACAGTCTAGGTGTTAGACCCCTTGAAACAACTTTTCCATCACTATTGTGGCCAGAAAGAGTCCCTGTGGGTTTTAAAATTCGCCTGCCAACTGAAGTCTATGGCGGTTCGCCCGGTTCGCCCGTTCGCGAACATTTGCGAACGGAAAATTTTATGTTCGTGACATCACTAGTCTGGAGGAAAGAAGTTTTGTAAACAAACATATAGAAAACGATTCTTCACTGTAAGAGCAGTGAGACTATGGAACTCTCTGCCTGAGGAGGTGGTGATGGTGAGTACAATAAAGGAATTCAAGAGGGGACTGGATTTATTTCTGGAGTGTAATAATATCACAGGCTACAGCTACTAGAGAGGGGTCGTTGATCCAGGGAGTTATTGTGATTGCCTGATTGGAGTCGGGAAGGAAATTTTTTTTCCCCTTAAGTGGGGAAAATTGGCTTCTGCCTCACAGGGGTTTTTTGCCTTCCTCTGGATCAACTTGTAGGAAACAGGCCGAACTGGATGGACAAATGCCTTTTTTCGGTCTTATATACAATGTTACACAATACGAAAATTGATGAGTAAAACGGAAACAGAGAGGAAGGAGGTGACAGAATTACCGGTTCCGGAACATTTTGTGAAACATTGTCATAATGTCTCACAGATGAGGTTCCAGATCATTGACGGAGTCCCACCTCTAAGAAGGGATGTGATAGGGAGAAACTGTTAAAAAGGAAAGAACTAAAGTGGATCTTTGAGTTAGATACATTGGAACCGAGAGGGTTAAACAGGGATTTTAAGGTAGGCTCCCTATATTGATCTGAAGTGTCCCTGGGTTATTGTGCAATAAAGAGTACCATAAAGTAAGGTTGCCCGGCTGGTAGCCATGTTGGTTTTAACTATTTGTCCTTTTCTAGGTTTATCCTAGGATGAATTCTGTGTCGATCCTTTTTCCATCCATGGACTGATGTGAATATCCTCGTGTATGAACAGCTTTGGGAGGACAACAAGTGCTGATGGTAAGAACACGGACAGTATGTATAAGTAGTCATAGTTTTCTATGTTGTTGGTCTACTAAGGAGGATCACGTATGAGGGTTATTGTTGGGGATGCTATGGAACCTTGAAACATGGTAGAGGTGATTTGTGCGGCTTCTGGTCACCCATATGGATGTATGGATGTACTGGGGCTACATATTACACCCAAAAAAAGGAAAATGAGCCAGCATATAGTCCGTTCCATGTAGTAATTGAGTGGAATGGACATATGGCGATATTAATGAAACGTGTACATATAGGGCCTATGGAGGGGTCCGATGGTTGAATGTATGTCCTTATAGGTATGTGTCCCTACTACTTGGGATGATGTTATTCAGATATTAATCTATTATTGATTGTTTTGGATTACTGTCCGTGCCCCCCCCCTTTTCAGACACCTGTCAGCCGCTCAAAATCTGCATTGCTATACTTTAAATTCTATGCTAGTAATGTGAAGGAATGCGCTTTGTTTAGCATTTAGGTCATGTGAACGGTCACGTGATGCTGTATCTCCGCCCGTGCTGATGTACAATGTTGAAATGTTGGAGGCTGGCGGATGAGAATGACGTCAGTGGAACGCACACATGAAACGCACACGTGACCAGAACAAGGAGTGCACATTGAATGCAAGCGCCAGACGAATTGATTGGAGGCGCGTTATGACGTAGATAGCGGGAGCATACGCAATAGATACAGAGTGACGCCGAGACTAGTGGATCTTTACATTTTTAGAAATTAATTCGGATGGGACATTGTTGGATCGACTACAGTATGAATCAGATATGGATGTGGTAAAGGTACATGGTGAGAAACATGGGAAAAGGGCTTGTTTTAATTGTGTTTGATGTAATGTACACTGTGACCAATGAGAGGGAACCCTGGGGTATTTATAGGCACTCTGTAAATGGTTGTATGAGCTTGATAAAGACCTTATGGTTGAAACGTTGCTACACTTTTGGTGAAATAAAGAAAAGAAACCGCCAGAACAAGAGTGCCGTAATCTTTTTTACGTTATACTTTGGGGGAAATAAACCCGTATTGTTGTTCCACAGAGCACTCTTGCATAGAACGCTGATACACCTATTTTAAAATTTAGCAGTGACATACTGCATTCCTTTATTTGGGGGAAATAAACCCGTATTGTTGTTCCACAGAGCAGTTTTGCAAACAACGCACAAAAACGTATTTTCAAAGTAAGCAGTGACATACAGCATTTGTGAATTTGGGGGAAATAAACCCGTATTGTTGTTCCACAGGGCACTCTTGCATAGAACGCTGAAAAACCTATTTTAAAATTTAGCAGTGACTTCCTGCATTCCTGTATTTGGTGGAAATAAACCCATATTGTTGTTCCACAGAGCAGTGTGGCATACAACGCACAAAAACCTATTTTAAAATTTAGCAGTGACATACTGCATTTCTGTAGTTTGTTGCAATAATCACTGGTTTTGTGCTACATAGCAGATCTGAGGCCTACCCTGTATTTCAGTCCTTTTAAGCAACCTTTTCAACTCCGTATTTACATAGTTGGTTGCAAACACACAGGTTTTGTGGTAGATGGCACATTAGCGGTGTACGCTCATTTCTGACAGTCAAATTAAACTGTTATCTTCTGCTTTCACATTGTTGGTTTGAAAAATCTAATTTTTGGTGATAATGAAGTAATTGTATTGAATTGCTCCGTTACACTGTTGTGTGACCTAAAGAAATGTATTCCGTTTATAACACGGGCACTGCCTTACTGTTAGTGAACGTAATTGTTGACTATTGGCAGTTAAATTGACACCAGAGATAAACCATCTGTTAGTTTGGTGGGTGAACGCAAAACATGAGGAGAACATCAAATATGGGACATTGGCATGGTCATGGTGGTGTTTGTGGAGCTCCTGTTGCTGGGAGAGGACGTGGCCGTTCAGCGCCAACTACAGGTTCAAGTCAAACACCTTCCTCAGGTGTGAGTAGGCAACAGAACCTGCAGCGTTATTTGGTAGGCCTTAATGCCGCTCTATGGATGGTGAGGCCAGAACAAGTACAGGCGCTAGTAGATTGGGTGGCTGACAGTGCCTCCAGTACCTTAACATTGTCTCCCGCTGCTGAAAGCTCAGAGTTAGCACCTGCAGCCCATGCCCATCAGTCTTTCACCTCACCCCCTTGCAAATCAGCCAAGCAATCTGAGCCCCAAGTCATGCAGCAGGGGCCATAACCATAGCTCTGCCCCAGAAGTGGAAGAGATTGAGTGCACGGATGCCCAACCACTTAGGTTTCAGGATGAGGACATGGGAAGACCACCGCACGTCTGATGATGGCGAAACACAGGTGCAAATTGCTGCGGGTTTCTGCGGTGTGTAGACCGACAAAGAGGGCAGGGGTGAAGACTGGGTGGAAGATGATGTTGAGAACGATGAGGTCCTACACCCCAAAATATACCACTTAAATCCATGTTATTCATGGGTGGTGAAAAAATCATATTTTCTAAGGCCAGGAATTTCCTTTGTAGCCTGTGCTGCATATGTGTCGGGGATAATAATATAGTTAATCCGTCTGGGAGTTCAGGGGTTGACATATTCCAATTTTTTTGCTGATAAGTAACCCTTCACTGCATAGGTGACAGGGACCGAAATTTGAAAAATCATCTTCTAATTGTTGGGTGCAATTTTATCATTTTTGCCGTGAATTAACCCCTCCTCTGCCTTAGTGCCAGGGGTCTACATTTCTAAAAATCGCCTGTTCCATTGGTGGGTGACATCAACCCAGTTTTGCCGGTGAAAAAACCCTGCTCTGCCTGAATGCCAGGGGCCTAAATTTCTAAAAATCGTCTGTTAAATTGGTGGGTGACATGAACTCCGTTTTGCCATGAATTAACCCCTCCCCTGCCTGGGTGCCAGGGGCCTAAATTTCTAAAAATCGACTGTTCCATTGGTGGGTGATATGAACCCCGTTTTGCCATAAATAAACCCCTGCTCTGCCTGGATGCCAGGGGCCTACATTTTTTAAAATTGCCTGTTCCATTGGTGGGTGATATGAACCTCGTTTTCACGTTGAAAAACACCTGCTTTGCCTGAATGCCAAGGGCCTACATTTCTAAAAATCATCTGTTCAATTGGTGGGTGAAATGAACCCCGTTTTTGCCGTGAATTAACACCTCCTCTGTTTGTGTGCCAGGGGCCTACATTTCTAAAAATCGCCTGTTCCATTGGTGGGTGACATGAACCCCGTTTTGCCATAAATAAACCCCTGCTCTGCCTGGATGCCAGGAGCCTACATTTCTAAAAATCACCTGTTCCATTGGTGGGTGACATCAACCCAGTTTTGCCGCTGAAAAACTCCTGCTCTGCCTGGATGCCAGGGGCCTACATTTTAAAAAATTGTCTGTTCCATTGGTGGGTGGCATGAACACCATTTTGCCATGAATAAACCCCTCCTCTGCCTGGGTGCCAGTGGCCTGCATTTTAAAAAATCGTCTGTTCGATTGGTGGGTGATATGAACCCCATTTTGCTGCTGAAAAACCCCTGCTGTGCATTGCTGACAGGGAACAAAATTTGGTAAAAACGTCTGTTAATACTAAATGAAGCTTTGCTTCACAATCAACTCCACTTGGATCAGGTCAGGACCATATTAGCAGAGTACTTTGCGCTTAACTCCACCGCACACAGCTCACGACCCATTGTATGGGAAGCCCACAAGGCCTTCATAAAGGGATTGTTTCATCTCATTGGGCACTAAGGTCAAGAAGGAACAACAAAAAGCGGTAGACACACTCTTAGCGAAAATAGCAACGGTAGAGAGACTTCATAAAGCCTTTCTACGTAATGAACACCAGACACAACTGACCGAGCTTAGGACACAGCTCCGTGATGTCTTAAACCAAAGGGTGACGAAACAATTGCTAAACTTCCAACATAAGTTATATGCCCATGGCAATAAAGGAGGAAAACTGATGTCCTCCTTCTCAAGAAAGATAGGAACATAACGTATATCCCCTCTATAAAACAATCAACTGGCAGCCTGACACATGAAACCCCCGAGATAGTCGGGGCTTTCAAGGAGTTCTACTCCGCACTATATAACCTCCATCAGACGGAAACGTCAGCTCAGGAACACCAGAGGGAACATAGAATCAGTGATTTCCTCAGCTCTCTCCATCTCCCTACCATCACACCAGAGGACTCCTCGCATCTTACTAGGCCAATAACGACAGAAGAAGTAGAAAATGTCCTCAAGAGCTTTCCCCCAGGCAAGAGTCCTGGGCCAGATGGCTTACCGCTGCTATATTATAGGAAGCTTCAGGATATTCAGTCTGTAATACCTTACTACAGGGAGCATCTCTTCCCAAGCAGACTTTAGAATCCTTCATCACACTGATCCCCAAGGAAGGTAAAGACCCCCAAAACTGTGGGAGTTATCGCCCGATTTCCCTCCTGAACCTGGACTTAAAGCTATGGGCCAAAATCCTAGCCTGCAGATTAGGCAGACTTCTGCCAGACTTAATTGGATCTGAGCAGTCGGGGTTTGTCCGGGGGCGGGAGGGATAACACCCACAGGATTTTTCATGCCATACATATAGCACTCAGTAAGAATATCCCGCTAGCCTTACTTAGTATCGACGCCGAAAAGGCGTTTGACAGGGTCAATTGGCTATTTATGAAGTTGACCCTTCAACGCTTTGCCTTTCCAGATGCCTTCATACAGGCAATCTTTACCCTCTATCAGCACCCTCACGCCAGACTGAAAGTCAAGGCACGCTCTCACCGACTTTTGACATCACTAATGGGACCCGGCAAGGGTGCCCCCTGTCCCCCTCTCTGTTTATTTTAGTAGTAGAGACCCTTTTGCAATTAGTTAGGCAGTCATCAGACATATCAGGAATAAAATACGGCCAAAGAGAACTGAAATGTACTGCCTTTGCAGACGACTTGTTATTTTTAGTGGTTGACCCAGAGGAAGGGTTGGAACTAGAGATGAGCGAACATTTAAAAAAAGTCCGTTGTTCGGCGTTCGGGTGGTTGTAAGTCGCGCATCCCGTTATGGATTCCACTATAGCGGCATATGGAATCCATGAGGCGGCTGCCACCTACCGAACTGTTGCACAGCCGGTGACCTGGTGACGTCACTGTGATGTGATCAGTGCAGGGGCGTGGCTCAGCACGGGATCAAATCCCGTGCTGAGCCACGCCCCATTCACTGATCACATGACAGTGACGTCACCCCAGGTCCTTCGGCTGTGCAACAGTTCGGGTAGGTGGCAGCCGCCCCTTATGGATTCCATATGCCGCTATAGTGGAATCCATAACGGGATGCGCGACTGACAACCACCTGAACGCCGAACAACGGACTTTTTTTAAATGTTCGCTCATCTCTAGTTGGAACCCCTGACTAATAAAATAAATGAATATAGCTTGCTATTAGACTTTAAGGTTAATCACGCCAAGTCTGAACTCTTGAACATCTCCTTGGCGGAATCTACAGTAGCTGCTCTACGCACTCGCCTCCCATTCAGCTGGTCAACGGGACCACTAAAATATCTAGGAATTCTGATCCCCAGGGACATTAATGATTTATACTTACACAATCACACCCCTCTATTTGGAGAGATACAACGTCTGCTCCAATCTTATAATCTGCCTTATCTTTCCTGGATGGGACGGAAAGACATCCTAAAGGCTTATGTGATGCCTAAAATCCTATACGTTATGCAACTAGTACCAATATGGCTCCCTAAATCCTTTTTTGCAAGTTTACGTAGTATGTTCTCCAAATTCCTCTGGAATGGCAGGAAACCCAGGATTTCTCATGACGTTTTGGCTAGATGTAAAAGCAAAGTTGGATTAGGAGTTCCTGATGCGTACAGATATTATAAGGCGATTCAACTTAATAGATGGTTGGAGTTGGTTGATCCCAAGAGGCAGCCAGAGGTCCACACCATTTGCAGGCATAGCGCGGGTCACGGTCTACAGAAACACTTGTGGCTCCCGAATAAAGGTATACACAGCGACATGACTATAGACCCAATGCTTAGGGGACTAGGAGAGGTCTGGAGAGATATGAGCACAACATTGGCCCCCACTCCATCCCCTCTGATGTTGGTAAGTCATATTCCAGATCTCCTGAAACAGAACAACCCAGATAAACCACAGCTCTGGTCCTCTCTTGCCTTGGTTAGAATAGGGGAGGTCACCCCTAATGTTGAGTCCTCCATACTAGAGAAGCTCCCTAGTGCTATTGTTAACTCTCCCGGGTTTTTCCTCATGAAAACACATATCAAAGCTGTGTGCGGGGAGTTGAAAGTGCGGTACACCCTCCAAAGGCCCTTAACCGAATTCGACAAACTGATCGCTTCTCCATCTACAGCCTCCAGGAAAGTGTCAAAGCTCTACTCACTGGTGGGAAGCCAGGGTGAACCCCTGAAAACTTTGTACCTCAGGGAATGGGAAAAGGAGTTGAATAGGGTCCTAGATGACTCAGAGGTCAAACGGGTCTTGGCATGCTCACACGGTTTCTCTACCTGTATACGGTTACAAGAGAACCACTTCAAATTACTCTCCAGGTGGTACAAAACTCCTGATTTTCTGTACAAAAGAGGCTTGTCTACCTCTGGAGAATGTTGGAGGTGTGGTGGTGGAATAGGCTCCTTATCGCATATCTGGTGGCATTGCCCACTGATTCAGAATTATTGGAAGGGGATAGAGGAAGTGATACAGAAGTTTGCACCCTCAGGCTTTAAGCTCTCGCTAGAAATGGTGGTCCTGGCCGTACCTACCCCGCATTATTCACCTTCAAAACGGAATCTAATATCACATCTCATAGCAGCAGCCAAACTGCTTATTCCCTTGCACTGGCTTGATACTAACCCCCCTTCCTTACAAGAATGGAAGGCCAAGGTAAACCTAATCTGTAGATTTGAGGAAATCACAAGTTGGATTACCCGGGCACATGTTAATTACCTGAAACTATGGTGCCCCTGGCGAACTCTTGCGGAGGCGACCTCTGGCTGACTGCAAGGTGGATGTATAGATAAAGAATGTTACTGGCTAAGTCTTCCCGTGTCCCTTACTTCTTTCCCCCCCTCCCTACCCTGGTTCTCCCTTCCCTCCCTTCCTTCTTCCCTCCCCCTTCTCCCCCCCTTTTCTTCTTCTTCTTCTTCTCCTTCTCCTTCTTCTCCTCCTTCTTCTTCTTCCTCTTCTTCTACTTTCTACTTCTTCCTTACGCTCACCTTAGCTCCCTTTAAGTATCCACATAACTGCTTCAAGGGATGGAATTTTGCTTATATGTACACTCCTTAGGCGATATTTTCCTTCCTCAGGGAACAATAGGCTGAAGTCAACAATGCCGATTTTCATATGCATGAACCTTGACTGATATACATGTCTTTTTCCTGTATCGGCTCTGTAAATGCTTCTTGGTTGATTACTTGTATCTGTTACATAACTGATATTGTGTTTACTATAACTATTGAAAAATTGAAAAATAAAGAATAAAAAAAAAAAGTTTGTTAATGATCGAAAGATGCATGACTACAAACGCTCGCTGGTAGACGCGCTGTTGATGGCATTCCCACCTGACGCCTCCTCAACCTCCCACTCCACATCCATTTCCTCCTAGATCAATATTTTGATTTTTAATTTATATTTATTTTATTTTAAGTAATTTCCCTATCCATATTTGTTTTCAGGGGACTTACCCACATTTTGCTGCCTTTTGCAGCCCTCTAGCCCTTTAGTGCCCAAAAGTTCAGGTCCCCATTGACTTCAATGGGGTTCGGGGTCAAGTTTGGGTTAAGTTCAGATCTTGAACCAGAAAATGTTTCATGAAGTTCGGCCGAACCCGTCGAACCCGAACTTCCATCTGTCCGCTCAACTCTACTGAACACCTTTAGGAAATGATGTTCATGCAATTTTGTCTAATTCTTAATAGAAACTCCAAAGGTTGAGCTTATTTTACAGTTCTAGACCTTCCTGCACAAATATTGTGAAGCCTTAAAAGAAAGAACCTAGCTAAATAGCATTTATGGCCCCAGTAGAACCACACTCAGCATGTTTCATACCACTCCGCTGCCTGCTATTACTGTAAAGGTTTTGGATCCCAGAAAGCAGTGGTTTACATTTGATACTCTAATTCTGTGTGTTTATTAAGTCTTTTTATATTCATCCAAGATGACATAAAGGAAGTAAAACAGCTGAGAAATAACTGGTTTCATTGACCTGTACAGACTCCTAATTAACAGAAGTCCATTAGTGTAAATTTGCAGTGTCTGTCTCTGCCCTCTCCTCTTCTTTAACGCTGCTATATCTCTCTCTTCGTCAGAGCTTAACCAGCCATTTCCTGCAATACCAGCCAGGGCAATATGTGTCTCTGGAGACCACTTTCTCTTAACTGGTATCATTTTGATTTATAAACAATGCCAGGGCTGTAATTGAAAGCCTAAAGTCTGGGACGCTGATTTATGCTGAGTGAAGAAATCAAACTCTCTTCTTCAGATGTGAAATTTGAAAGGAAAACAGTCAGCAGATAATGCAAACTGCTGCATGCTGCATTGTGATCATAAATGCTACGCTTCAATTTTAAAGGATAAGTCATTTCCGCAGGAAAAGACCAGTTAACAGAAAACTATCTGAAGGCCAAATTTAGATATCATCTTGATGATTATTGCATTTCCTTCTTTCTAATAATGGTTCAAAAGGTTATAAGGCATTAAAAAAAGAACCACTTGGTTTCATTCATAGCATACTTTCTTATTTACAAGATGTAGCCTATGGACAATAGGGGAACTGTTTTCGTAGCAATGCTAAGGTCAAGCTTTACGATAGATTTCTAGTTTTTCTTTTTTTATTAAAAAAAATTGTTTTAATTTGTTGTGTAAGCAATTATTACTGCTTTATTCTTGTATCTGCTTGCACCTAATTTATTGATTTAGGCAGAAAGATATCTACACTGTGTGTTTTAACATCAGCTGACATAAACTGTACTGTATAGTAGGTGGGCACATTTATGTTGGTGAGCCTCTGGTCATGTGTGCAGAGGCAGTAGCATAGCAATGCATAGGGTCCATGTTAAGGTGGAGCCCGAGTATATAAAGCAGTGTCTTGGAGTATCTTTGAGACTCTAACTGCCAAGCTAAGTGCTACTGTTTGTAACTTGTGTTGAGCTAATCGAAGTATCCAAAGTGGGCTTCAATCCGAATTTCAGGGAAAATTTTATTCACCGTGAGGCTGAATTTCCTCGTGCTTCATGGTAATGAATCAATTTTCCCTTTAATGGTGGTAAAAATTAAAAAAAATCAAGCTTACCTCATCCATTTGAGCGCGAAGAGAAGGCTGCCATCTTGCTTGAAGATTTTGGGCTGGATCTTCAAGCAAGATGGCCACGGTGGCCTCTTTGCGTTCAAATAAATAAGGTAAGCACAATTTATTCATTTATTTAATGATTAATCCCTGAAAGGCCTTAATATTAATCTCAGAAGCCACAATCAGCGATAAACTCGGCATCTGAGGAGTTCAATGATGAGGGTGGCACAATCATCATTCCCCGTCATTGTGCCCACTACTTACAAAAATATGTGCTTTGTGACAAAGTAATTAAATTTTTTGTAAAATTGGGTAAAGCAGGCAGATGTAATTTTTAGGAACTTCACTGATCTCTATTTGTAACCACCATGATGGAGATAAGTTCTGTTCGCCTGAACTGTGCTGTGTGCGCCTCCATGACTAATCCATGCCTGAGATGGTTGGGATGGGAGCTTGGGAGCTGCTGTGCATGCATTGCCACCACTGCAGGATTGCAGAAGTGGCCATAGCCCCTGGAAACGAGCAGTTATGGAAAAATCAATCAATCCATCAAAGGTGGCAATATGGACAATCAAATTAGATAAGTAAGTGCCTTGTATTAACTTTCTCTACATAAATGTAATTTACTGAAGTTAAACAACACCTTTACGTTCCATTGGTTTATTAATCCATGCTGGACCATTAAATCTTATCATAGATTGCACTTAGGTTTTGATCAAACTAAAAAATGCTGACATGACAAGACTCACATCTTATGCCCCTTACTGTACCACTCAGCTTTTGAATGTAATCTTCCTCTAAAGGCTTAAGCTAAAAACTAATTGATCATAGAAATCAATGTTTTTTATGACCGGGTGTGTATTGATAGCCTCTAATTAAGTAAAACATGCCACACAACCACTTAATCTGCTACCTTGGTCACAATAATAACTACTTTAGATCTGATGTTTAACATTGCAAGAGACCTTTTGGAAAATTTACAGCAAATACCCTGGAAGAAATAGGCAGTGTGCATAGCCAATAGATTTATACTGCTTGTATTTATGTATATCAAATCCACAGTACAGCTCTGATCCACAGTTTATGCAAATATCCAAAAACTTACATGAGTAGCAAAACAAAGTAAAAATCAGTCACTAAAATCTAATAGACAATTTAGTCCATATAAAGCCCATAAAGAAAATTGAAGCTAGACTAGAGAGCATTCATGTGCAACAGCTACATTTTTGGGTGATCCCTCTTTTTCAGGCATGTGTGATTCAAGCTCAGTGTGAATAAATAGTGTGGCCAATATTAAAAACAATGGGGCACATTTATTAAGACCACCATTTTAGATGCTGGTCTTAATGAGCCTCTGCACTAGCGGTGGGTCTGCTGCAGTTTTGTAGAGGTGCTTCTCTCTACATAAGTTTGGCGTATCCGCCGCTGCTTCTAAATGTAAGACAGCTTCCTTGCTGTCTTACATTTAGATCATTTTCTATGCCTGAAACACACCTCCAAGATGACCATTGCCTTGCTAATGAAACTGAGGGTCAAGGTGCTGGACTACCCAAACCTAAACCCTATTGAGCATCTGTGGGGCATCCTCAAACGGAAGGTCTCTAAGGAGTGCAAGGTCTCTAACATCCAACAGCTCAGTGATGTCATCATGGAGGAGTGAAAGAGGATTCCAGTGGCAACCTGTGAAGCTCTAGTGAGCTCCATGCCCAAGAGAGCAGTGCTGGAATATAATGGTGGCCACACAAAATATTTACATCTTAGGGGTGCACACACTTTTGTTGCCAGCGGCTTAGACATTAATGGCTGTGTGTTGAGTGTTTGACGGCACACCAAATAAATACAAGCTGTACACTGAGTATTTTACATTGTTTAAAAGTGTCATATCTTCAGTGTTGTCCCATGAAAGACAATAATAAAATATTTACAAAAATGTGAGGTGTGTACTTATTTTTGTGAGATACTGAAAATTCAGGATAGGTCATCAATAGAGATGAGCAAAGTTTTCAAAAATTTAATTTGGGTGCTTTATTACAAATTTATTCATCACGAAGTGTGTTAAATCAGGTCTATCCTAGCCTGAAGTTAAACTTTAGGTAGAGTGTATCTCGATGTACATCAGTGTGCATTGCATGCATAGCTAGTCCTTTATGGTAGTGTCAGAATGAAAGGCAGGTCACATATATGGACATGCACATCATTATTCAGACCACAAACATACCTAACTAATCCCTTCTGTTAAATCAAAAGAAAAGCATACAGCAGCCTTCAGTAAAGCAAAAACACTGTGGACTGAACCTTGCAGTGGCCCAAGATTCAAGTAATGGCCCTTGATGTCACTGTTTATTTTTCCCAGTGGATTCTGTATTTTGAGTATCCTCCTTAACATTGAGAGTATTTGGATAGCATTTGATCAGTATTTGTAAGGCAAATACAGGTGTGTTTTGGACCCAATTGTGTTTTTGGTTGCTAATTCATGATCAAATCCAGATGCAAAATACTGAGGATATCAGTGTGGCCGTATGTAGTATATGTGGGCAAGAAGTGAAGCACGGCCAGGGGGCCAACGTTGGCACCACGACCCTGCATCAACACAGGGAGCATCACCATAAAGTTGCCTGGGAAAATCGTGGTGTTAATGTAGTGGTGGAGCCTGACACATCTCCCAGCGGCTCACACCCCTTTCTCCAGCAGTCAAGGCTTCACCACCTCAGCAGAAGGCAGCTGTGTTTCCTTCCCATCGTCTAATAGTCATGATGCTCCTCCTCCTACTGATCGTCACACGTTTCACCAGTAATTGATCACAGAGCTGATTGAAAAGAAACAACAGTATGTGTGCACTAATTTAACAGTGCAAAAGTAGTGTTGAGCGAGCATGCTCGGCCGAGTACCGGTTCGGCTTGAGCATCGCTATGCTCGGCAGATCCGAGCACTCGGCCAAGTACCACATGTGCTCGGGCGCCATGCTCGAGTCTCCTCCCCGCACGTTTGGCACTTGCTAAGCAGCCAATAAATGTGCAGGTAAGTATTGCCATCACCGTAATGCCATTAGACATGTTTTCTACTGGCATTACAGTGATTGGCTGGCTGGAACGCTTCATCGCACCCGGTCATGTGGGTTCGGCTCATTGCGAGTCAGGGAGAGCTGCTGTTAGGAAGGGACAGTCAGTGTAGAGCGAATTTCATCTAAAAATTATCATAGAGGTGGGAGGTAGCCAAAATTGTTTCGGGGGATTTTTAATTTTTTTTTGTCAGGGTGACCATTAGTGACATTTTCTGTATTCCACAAACTCTGCTTGCTGTGAGCAGTGAGACGCAAACCTACACTTATATCTAGACTGTGTGCGGCCTATATTTAATTCAAAAATGCCAGTGACAGACAGTCATTTTCTGTATTTCACAAATTCTGCTTGCTGTGAGCAGTGAGACGCAAATCTACACTTATATCTAGACAGTGTGCACTCTATAGTTAATTCAGATAACAGTGACAGACAGTCATTTTCTGTATTCCAAAAACTCTGCTTGCTGTGAGCAGTGAGACGCAAATCTACACTTATATCTAGACTGTGTGCGGCCTATATTTAATTGAAATAACAGTGACAGACAGTCATTTTCTGTATTCCACAAACTCTGCTTGCTGTGAGCAATGAGACACAAATCTACACTTATATCTAGACTGTGTACTAAGGATGCCACTGGCCGTTCCTCTTCCAATAAGTTCAGTTTCATCGTCCAAGAGTCTGGTCAACATAATCGAAACCACCGGCCGCCCCACTTAGTCATGGCCCCATTTCCGAAAATCATGAAAATTTTTGCCTGAACTTGCTATCACCATGGTAGGCACATAAAAGAACATCGAAAGTTGAAAGAGTAGACATCGATAGATCATCAACATCACAGGGACGTAAAATCAACTTAGAAGTTATCTAGAGTTAACAAAGCGGCAGCAAACCCTCACCTACAATTTTACATATATCCTCTTACAAGTTCATTATCATCAGATGATAGTCTGGTCAACACTGTCCCTCTTAGTCATGGCCCCAGTTACGAAAATCATGAACATTTTTGTCTGCACTTGCTATTTATATAAAAGTAAATGTACAGGAAAGAATGTTTCCTAACAATTTCTCATCTAAAATCGCTTTATCTTCGGTTTTGTAAGTTTTATGGTCAGTCTGTAAAAGTGACGTACAACTCAGGCAACATCGTTCCCAGCAGCGACATTGTAGTCCAATATGCATCCAGGCATCCTACTCATGCTGTCTCTGACCCATTTAGGTGGTTATTCCATCAATTTCTGACCTTTTCCTATGAACCAGCCACCCTGCCCTCTTCAGAGTAGGGGGTGCATGGTTTAATGCTCGGGTTCTCCCATTGACTTCTATAGGGCTCGGGTGCTTTTTTTTTTCTCCACTACTTTAATGGCACTGCCTCCATGTCCTTCTGTTGTTCCACTAGAAAGTCGCACAGAACGCAGGTCTTGGGCTCACAGTGTTTTTTTTCCCTTTACTAAAGACTGCTATGTGCTTTTCTTTTGCTTTAGCTAGGGGTTAGCTAGGACTGTTGCTGGCCTGCATGACGATGTGCACATCAATATACTGTATGAGACTTGCCTGTCATACTGACGCACAGTAACTGTTTCAGTACCAGAAAGGACTAGCCATGCTTATTGCTGCAATACACAGTGATGTACACTCTCCCTGCAGGCCGGGATATTGCTGATGTAACACGCTTCATAACAAATTAATTCGGAACAAAGCTATTTTAAAAAACAAATACTTGGTGAAGCATCTAAATCGAATTTTTGAAAACTTCACTAATCTCTATGCGGGACTGTAATGACTTCTATCACACAATCAGTATTTGGTCCGTTTTTTGCATCAGTATTTGATCAGTATTGGTAAGGCAAAAACAGGATTTGTCCAAAACATATAAGATGTGATGGAAATATTTGAATGTGATCTATGTTTTGGAAAGACTCCTGCTTTTGGCTTCCAAGTCATGATGAAATCCTGATGCAAAATACTGATCGTGTAATAGAAGCCTTATCATGCCCAAACGACAGGATCTGTTTTGTTTGTTATGTTTCTTGTCTTCTGACAGATGAGAAGAATGTAAAAGTGAAAGTGAAAGTAAAAGTGAAAATAAAAAGTGATGTCAACACGGCCAAACAGGGACACTAGTGGACGTGTAACCGAGTATTGAGGGTGGCAACAGCATGAAGAGTCACAATAGTGGCCCTAGAACAGACTGGTAAGGTTGGCAATAGCATGGAGAGTCACAATAGTTGCCTCGGAAAAGAGTGGTGAAGGTGGCAACAGAATGAGGAGTCACAAGAGTTGGGAGTTGGGGCAAAAGCAGTGGATGTAACAGCACAAGATTGTGATTAGAGTTAAGCGAACATCCGGAAGTTCGGGTTTGGCCGAACGTCATCACAAAGTTCGAGTTCAGGACCAAACTTGACCCAAACTTGACTCCGAACCCGAACCCCATTGAAGTCAATGGGGACCCGAACTTTGGGGCACTAAAATGGCTCTGTAAAGGTAATGCAAAGGGCTAGAGGGCTGCAAAAGGAAGCAAAATGGAGGTACGAGCTGGACAATTGCCCTGCAAACAAATGTGGATAGAGAAATGACTTAAAATAACATAAATTACATAAAAACTAAAAATAATAATCTTGAACTAGGAGGAGGAGGTCCATATGGAGTAGGAGGTTGAGGAGTAGGTGGACGTGGCGGTGTAGGTGGAAGCGGTGTTGGAGGAGGACACTCGCCAACAAAACAGGTTTTTTTTTAAACTTTTTTTTTTTTTTTTTTCATTTGGGTAGACCCCAAAACATTGGGAAATATAGAAAAGAAAACAAAGAGAAAGTATGCTGGAGTAAAACAAAGCTTGGGTGAGGCTGGTATACATGTCTATTCTGCACAAGGTACGGACAAGTCCTGTTGGATCCATGCCTGGTTCATTTTAATGAATTTGACCTTGTCCACATTGGCTGTGGACAGGCGGCTGCGCTTGTCTGTGATAACCCCCACTGCCGTTCTAAACACCCGTTCCCGCAATACACTGGCTGCAGGGCAGGCCAGCACCTCCAAGGCTTAAAGGGCAAGCTCAGGCCATGTGCCCAATTTGGAGACCCAGAAGTTGAATGGGGCAGACCCATCAGTCAGTACGTGAAGGCCTGTGCACACATACTGTTCCACCATGTTGCTGAAATTCTGCCTTCTGCTAAGACGTTCCATAGGGTTGTTGTGGCATGCTCAGAAAGCTTTTCTACATTTCGGCCATGCTGACGGTGCCCCAGCTGCGTTGGTGACTTCTTCAGTCTCCTCTGCCTTCACCTTGTGCTTCGACTGAGGCCCCGGTGTCAGGTGGGAATGCCATCAGCAGTGGGTCTACCAGCATGCAGAATATATTTCCCAGTCAGGTATGCAGGGCAGGGGTAGTTTGAAAGAAAAAAGGGGTCATGGATAGTCCCCGTCATCCGGCATCTATTCGCCACGCTGAAGGATTATTTTAAAAGTGTGTAGAAGCCACAGGGGGCCCCCACGCTGCAGATTTATCATGAAAACATCATCGAGATTTCACAGCATATAACTGCAGCACCCAACAATCTAAACGCCGCTAAATTTACAGAATATATTTTACAGTCAGGTATGCAGTGCAGGGGTAGTGTAAAAGAAAAAAGGGGTACAGATCACCCAACAATCTAAACACCGCCAAATTTACAGACTATATTGCCCTGTCAGATATGCAGTGCAGCAGGAACACACCCTCCAAGCCACTTGTGAATGACTGGTCTGATAACCCACAATCTAAGAGCTGGATTTACTGATTAAATTTCACTCTGAGAAATGCAGTGCAGGCCGCAAATGTATTTTATGGCAAAAAATAAGTGAGTTTTTTCACCAACAATATTACAGTTGTATTTAGGGCTCTTTCACACTTGCGTTTTTGTTTTCCGGCATAGAGTTCCGTCGTCGGGGCTCTATGCCGGAAAAATCCTGATCAGTTTTCTGAATGGTTACCATGGCAGCCAGGACGCTAAAGTCCCAGCTGCCATGGTAAAGTGTAGTTGGGAGCGGGGGAGCAGTATACTTACAGTCCGTATGGCTCCGGGCGTTCAGAGTGACGTCAGGGCGCCCCATCAGCATGGATCAAGTGATCGCATGGATCACGTGATCCATACGCATGGGTGCTCTGACGTCATTCTGGGCGCCCCGGGAGCCGCACGGACTGTAAGTATACTGCTCCCCCGCTCCCCACTACTACTATGGCAACCAGGACTTTAATAGCGTCCTGGCTGCCATAGTAACACTGAAAGCATTTTGAAGACTGATCAGTCTTCAAATGCTTTCAGGTCACTTGCGTTGTTACGGATCCGGCGGGCATTTCCGGCGACGGAGGTGCACGCCGGATCCTAACAACGCAAGTGTGAAAGAGGCCTTACTGGTTATATTTCACCCTCAAAAATGCAGTGCAGGCCGCAAATGTACTTTATGGCAAAAAATAAAAGATTTTTTTCACCCACAATGTCACAGTTGTATTTACTGGCTATATTTCACTCTCAGAAATGCAGTGCAGGCCGCAAATGTACTTTATGGCAAAAAATACGTGATTTTTTTCACCAACAATGTCACAGTTGTATATACTGGTTATATTTCACTCTCAAAAATACAGTGCAGGCCGCAAATGTACTTTATGGCAAAAAATATTGGATTTTGTTCACCAACAATGTCAGTTGTATTTACTGGTTATATTTCATTTTCAGAAATGCAATGCAGACCGCAAATGTACTTTATGGCAAAAAATAAGTGATTTTTCTCACCAACATTGTCACAGTTGTATTTACTGGTTAAATTTCCCTCTCAAAAATGCAGTGCAGGCCGCAAATGTACTTTATGGCAAAAAATAAGTGATTTTTCTCACCAACATTGTCACAGTTGTATTTACTGGTTATATTTCCCTCTAAGAAATGCAGTGCAGGCCGCAAATGTACTTTATGGAAAAAAAAAAATTTATCTGTTCCCCCAGAATCAGATGGATTTACTGAATTGATTATACTGTCACATATGCAGCACAGGGGTACTTTACAGAAAAAAATGTGAATATGTCATCCCCTGGGTCCCTAAACTCAGACGGATTACCTATATTATTTTCCCTTCCCCTGGCACATATGCAATGCAGGTGCACTTAAAAAAGGGGTATATGTCGCCCACTGAACTACAAGAACAGGATTAAATTATTGTCCCTGGCACATATGCAGGTGCAAGATCACTGCACTTGCACAAAATGGCCGCCGATGCCCACTTAACTAACAGACGGATTAAAACTTTTTTTTCTGTGTCACTGGGCTCAGGGCAGGGTACAAAAATTTTTCATTGCACCCACAAAACAAAATCGCTGTAGATCGCAGACTTAACACCAAGCTGTTATATCAGATTATTTCCTAATCTCTCCCTCACAGAAGCAGCATCCTATCCCTACACTAGTAAGAGCTGACATGATGTGCGGTTCTACGTGACTCCAGCTTATATAGAGGCTGGGTAACATGCTGCACTGTCCAATCACAGCCATGCCATTAGTAGGCATGGCTGTAATGGCTTCTAAGGGCACACATCTTAAACGCTTGTAGATTGGCTGTCCTGCAGCCTTTCAACAAAGCTTTATTAAATGGCCGAACAATGAACTCAAACCTGAACTTTTACGGAAAGGTACCAAAAACCCGAAGGACCGGTACGAACCCGAACTTTACAGTTCGGGTTCGCTCAACACTAATTGTGATAGATCACAGTATGAGCAGACGGCAGTAGAGGCAGCAGGTGTGGCATCAGGAGGGTGGCAGCATCAGAATAGTGGCAGCAGCATATGACCGGAAGTAACAGGCCATCTGTCACAAGCACACTATAGTCAGAGCATTGCTGCCAGAGGGATCTAGTCTGTTGCATCAGGCACTGGTTTCTGGAAATCCTGGTTGATCCAAGCCTGATTCATCTTTACAAAGGTTAGTCTCTCAACATTTTGTGTTGAAAGTCAAGTTCTCTTTGGGGTAACTGTACCCCCCTGCCGCATTAAACACCAGCCCTGATGCCACACTACTGTCCGGGCAGGAAAGCTTGCCGAGGGCAAACCTGGCCAGTTACAGCCACAATTCAAGTTTGGCTTCCCAGTAGTCCAGGGGATCTTAGATATGAGGTGAAAGATGCAGTCCAAGTGTTCCTCCTCAAAGGGCCTGAGCAAACAGCAGTTGTCACGCATAAGCTGCCACCGTCTAACATCAAAGTTACACTGGGAGTAGTCCTGTCCATCTGCATCATCATGAAATCATTCACGGGTTTCTTCTGCTCATACAGTCGGTCCAACATGTGAATTGTGGAGTTCCAACATGTGGAAACATTGCATATGAGACGATGTAACGTCATTCTGCCTTTGCAGGTCAAGAATGGGGTGTTTTGCATGGTAAGAGTGGCTGAAGTGCATGCACAGTTTCTTGGACATTTTTAACAGCTGTATTAGTTCAGTAAAAGATTAGAGAAACCTGTTTGCAACCAAATTGAAGACATGTGTCATGCAGGGCGCATGGGTAAGTACTCCATGATGCAGCACAGACAGAATGTTCTCCCATTATTGGTGACCATGGTTGGTTTCTATCTTCAGTTGGCAAAGAGACAGCCAGGATTCGATTTCTTGGTTGATGAGGTGGAGCAGTTCTTCCCTGGTGTGACTCCATTCACCCAGGCTGACCAGGTGCAGAACCGTGTGACAATGCCATGGTTTGCATAGATGCTGGAGGACCACTCTGAACTGTGCCTACAGTGGAGGATGAAGTCTCACAATTACAATGCAGAGGTGGCATTGCCATCACCTGGCTAAGTTACTGGTGTGCCTGGGCTGAAACGCATGCTGTCGTCTTTTTGCAATCACCTCGGTGATCAATTGCTGGTGAAACACGTTACAAGGATTAGGAGGAGCATTAGGAGCCATAGATGAAAGGAAAGAAAGATAGCTCCTTTCTCCTGAGGTTGAGGAGCCATAACTGCTAGAGAAGGGGTGCCGGACTCTGGGAGATGCAGCAGTTGCTGCGTCAAGCTGTAGCCCTACATTAGTACCACAGTTTTCCAAGACCACTTTATAATGACGCTCTATGTGTTGACGCAGGGCCGTGGTGTCAACCTTAGCACCCTGACAGTCAAATATGGCATTTTACCCCTACAACTCGTAATGACTGCCTACTACTGCTTTTTTTAACCCATGCACTGATAGTTGTTTCCTGACATGCAGGCTGCTGAGTAGCTGTCTCACATGTCTGCTGCCACCCTTCCTCCCTTATGATGATGATGATGCCGCCTCTTTACCCGGCTCCCATGTGCAATCAGCCACATCATCATCCACTACTGTCTGGTCATTACTTATGTCTTCCCCCAACTAGTATCATGACAGCATCCCCGATCACTTGACTAAACGTGCTCCTACCCAACTGTCATCTTTGCTAGTTGCAAACCTAAAGGACGACTCAGCAGTAGAGTTGAGCGGACACCTGGATGTTCGGGTTCGAGAAATTCGGCCGAACTTCATGAAAATGTTTGGGTTCGGGATCCGAACTTGACCCGAACTTAACCCCGAACCCCATTGAAGTCAATTTTTGGACACTAAAATGGCTGTAAAATAGCCCTGCAAACAAATGTGGATAGGGAAATGACTTAAAATAAAATAAATAAAAGTTAACAAATATCAATTGGCAACTTGGAGGAGGAGGTGGAATAGGAGGTTGGGGTGGCGTCAGGTGGAATGCTATGTGAGTTGAAGTTCTCAGCACAGCCAAAAAGGATTCATGTCTGCCAGCAGTGTCACAGGCCTCACTCACAGACACAGGCCAATGGCAACCATACATGGGAGTTGAAGTTGTCATCACAGCCAAGAAGGAATCATGTCTGCCTGCTAGGCCGCAGGCCTCATTCAAACATTCAGGCCCACGGGACCCACAAAGAGGAGAGTTAAAATCATGCCAAGTCAGTATTGATTTCACCCAGCAATGCCACAGGCCTCATTCACAGATTCAGACCCATGGCACCCACAAAGAGGAGAGTTGCAATCATGCCAAAACAGTATTGATTTCACCCAGTAGTGCCACAGGCCTAATTTACTAATTCAGGAACATGGCACCCGCAAAGAGGAGAGCGGTCCCGTAACAGCAACACAGGCCTCAGGTCAACCAGCAATGGAACAGGCCATTATCATTTATGTAGGCCCCTGACACCCAGACAGAGGAGAGGTCATTTGACAGTAAAAAGAGGTTAAT
Source organism: Bufotes viridis (assembly GCA_033119425.1). Classification (NCBI taxonomy): domain Eukaryota; kingdom Metazoa; phylum Chordata; class Amphibia; order Anura; family Bufonidae; genus Bufotes; species Bufotes viridis. Next base: position 347,575,070 of record CM065590.1, read on the forward strand.
GTCTCCCACCAATGCAGCAAGTGATTAAACGAAATATAGGCCCCTGACAATCAGACAATAGGGCGGTCATTTAACAGTAAAAAGAGTTTAATGTCTCCCACCAATGCAGCAAGCAATTAAAAGAATTATAGGCCCCTGACAACAGACAATGTAGAGGTCATTTGACAGTAAAAAGAGTTTAATGTCTCCTACCAATACAGCAGGCGATGAAACAAATTATAGGCCCCTGACAACCAGACAATGTAGAGGTCATTTGACAGTATAAAGAGGATAACGTCACCCACCAAAGCAAGAGGTAATTATCTGAAATTTAGACCCCTGGCACCCAGACAGAGGAGAGAGGTCCCATAGCAGAAAATCAGGCTTCATGTCACCCAGCAATGGAAAAGGCCATTTTCAGTTATTTAGGCCCCAGCAGCCAGACAGAGGAGAGAGCTCCCATAGCAGAAAATCAGGCTTGATGTCACGCACCAAAGCAGCAGGCGATTAACTAAAATGTAGGCCCCTGGCACCCAGACAGAGGAGAGGTTCATTCAACTTGGGGTTGCTCCCAAAATAATGGTACAATTTCAAAAAAGAGGATTCAATAAAAAAGTGCCCTGGAGTATAAGAATCTATGATTGAGGGCGAGGCAGTTATAAATGTCTATTCTGCACAAGGTACGGACAATTCCTGTGGGATCCATGCCTGGTTCATTATAATGAACATGAGCTTGTCCACGTTAGCTGTGGACAGGCGGCTGCGTTTGTCTGTAATGACTGCCCCTGCCGTGCTAAATACACGTTCAGAGAATACCCTGGCCAAAGGGCAGGCCAGCACCTCCAAGGCATAAAGGGAAAGCTCTGGCCATGTGGACAATTTGGAGACCCAGAAGTTGAATGGGGCAGAACCATCAGTCAGTACGTGGAGGCGTGTGCACAAGTACTGTTCCACCATGTTGTTGAAATGCTGCCTCCTGCTAACACGTTCCCTATCAGCTGGAGGTGCAGTTTGCTGTGGCACGGTGACAAAACTTTTTCACATCTCGGCCATGCTAACCCTGCTGTCTGAGGAGCTGGCCATGACACAGCTGCGTTGGCGACCTCTTCCTCCTCCGCCTCTGCTTTCACCTTGTGCTTCCACTTGTCCCCCCATGTCAGTTGGGAACGCACTCAGGAGCACGTCTACCAGCGAGGTGGCACCCCAGTAGTCAGCACAAGTTAAAATGTGGGCAACTCTGCTGTCTTTGCGCAGGCACTGCACCATGTAGTCGCTCATGTGTGCCAGACTGCCTAGAGGTAACGATAAGCTGTCCTCTGTAGGTGGTGTATCGTCTGTGTCCTCTGTATCCCCCAGCCACGCTCCTGTGATGGCCCTGAGCTGCGTAGGGTGCCACCCTACGCAGTGAAACCGGTTCCTCCTCCTCCTCCTCTCTTCATCCTCCTCGTCCTCCAGAAGTGTGCCCTGGCTGTGCGCATGTGTACCTGGCCTCTGCTGGTGCAGGAATCCACCCTCTGAGCCACTAGTGTTGAGCGAGAATATTCTAATAGCGAATTTTTTTGGCGAATATCGGCACTTCGCTAATTCACGAATATTTCGAATATAGCGCTATAAATTCGCTATTTCGAATATTAGTTTTTTTTTTTTTTAGTTATATTTTTTTCTTTCCCACTTCCCAAAATAAGTTCTTACCTGTCCTGAGGATTCCTGGCTTCCTGGCTGCTCCAGTCAGTGCCCGTTGCTGCTTCTGCCGACTGCTCGCACAGTCTCTTCAGCATATGTAAGGTGGAGTTCCACCTGGTGGGCATGTTGCATATGAGGCGGTGAGCAGGAAGGCTGAAGTTACGCTGCAGTGCAGACAGACGAGCAGCAGTAGGGTGAGAACGCCGAAAGCGCGCACATACGGACCGCACTTTCAGCAGCAGCTCTGACATGTCTGGGTAGTTTTTAAGAAACTTCTGCACTACCAGATTCAGCACATGCGCCAGGCAAGGGATGTGCATCAAACCGGTTAGTCCCAGAGCTGCAACGAGATTTGCTGGCATTCAGGGCCAGGGCTCGAGGGTGGATAGGTGGGTATTTCCTCCTTCTCTCCAATGTTTGAGAGATGGACAGCTGAATGCTGCCTTGTGACATGGTGGAGATGCTTGGTGATGGTGTCGTATGTGGTGGTCTTGGTGGAACATCCTCTGTTTGCTGGTCGCCAGGTGCCACGGTGATGCCAGAGTTGGAGGGAGAGGCCAAGCCTGCAGCAGAAGAGGGCACATGAGGAGCATGAGAGAGTTCCTTGTTTTTAGGGTGTTTATTCCACTGCAGTTCATGCTTTGCATGTAGATGCCTGGTCATGCAGGTTGTGCTCAGGTTAAGAATGTTTATGCCTCGCTTCAGGCTCTGATGGCACAACATGCAAACCACTCGTGTCTTGTTGTCAGGACATTGTGTGAAGAACTGCCATGCCAATGAACACCTTGAAGCAGGCCTTGGTGTGCTTGGTGCCTGGGTTTGATGGACAGTAGCAGGCGTACTGTCTCTGGAACGGCCGCTGCGCTTTTGCACCCTGCTCCCTCTTTTGCTGTGCTGTTGCCTGTGTGCGACCACCGTCTCTTCCTCAGAACTGCACGCCTCACTAGCACAACCTTCAGTCCAGTCTGGGTCTAGGACTTCATCATCCTCCACATCATCTTCCACCCATTCATGACCTCTGCTCTCATCGTTGGTCTGCACATTGCAGAAAGCCACAGCAGTTGGCACCTGTGTTTCGTCATCATCAGAGACATTTTGTGGAGGTATTCCCATGTCCTCATCCTGCAACAAAAGTGGTTGAGCATCAGTGCATTCAAGGTTTTCCTCTTCTGGGGCAGGGCTAGGTGGATGGGCCAAGGAATCCCTGCCAACAGAGTCATCAAAAAGCATGAGACTTTCCTGCATTATTTGGGGCTCTGACAACTTGGCTGATTTGCAAGGGGCTGAGGTGGAAGACTGATGGGCATGGGCTGCAGGTGCCAACTCTGAGCTTTCTGCAGAGGACTGGGTGTTAGATACTGTGAAGGAACTGGAGGCACTATCAGCCACCCAATCTACTAACGCCTGTACATGTTCTTGCTTCACCATCCATAGAACGGCATTTGGGCCTATCAAATAACGCTGCAGATTCTGTCGCCTATTCGCACCAGAGGAAGTTGTTTGACTTGGAGCGGTAGTTGGCGCTGAACAGCCACATCCTCTCCCAGCAACAGGAGCTACACCAGCACCACCATGACCATGCCCACATGCCCTATTTGATGTTCTCCTCATTATTTGCGTTTACCCACCAAGCTGAAAGATTGGTCTCTCTCCGGTGTCAATTTACCTTCCACTAGTCGACAATTACGTTCGCTAAGGCAGTGCCCGTGTCATAAAAATGCTCTGTGGACCCAGAATAATGTTTTTTGTGCCCAAAATACACTGATTTTTGTAATAAAATACAGAAAATTAATATTTCACTGCTGTAAATAGTTTTTTCGGCCTAAAACACAGCTTTTTTCAATAAAGCCCCAAAATGCAGTTTTTAACTGCTGTACATTAAAAGTAGATATTTATATACCAGATTTGGGTACCCAGAACACGGATTTGGTCACCAAAATTCACAAATGCAGTATTGAACTGCTATATATTGGAAATAATTATTTAAACGACGGAGGCACAACTGTTTTTTTGGCCTAAAACACAGCTTTTTTCAATTAAACCCCAAAATGCAGTTTTTTACTGCTGTAAATTTTAATTAGTTATTCATACCGTGTATGTACAACTGCTTTGTGAAGCAAGAATATTGCTTTTTTCCCACAAAAAAGAATAATGCACTATTTCTCAGCTGTAATGTGAATTCGGTATTTAAGCAGTGTATTTCAAGATGCTCTGTGGATCAGGATTACCACGGGGCACCCCGTGCCCATGCTGCGGGCCGCAAACTGCGGCCCGCAATGCTCGGGCGCCGGCCATGGGGCAGCCGCAGCGGATCGCGGACCCATTCACTTGAATGGGTCCGCGATCTGCCCGTTCCGCAAAAAGATAGGACATGTTCTATCTTTTTGCGGGACGGAAGTACAGAACGGAACCCCGCGGAAGCACTCCGTAGTGCTTCCGTAGTGTTCCGTTCTGTCATTCCATTCCGCACCGTTCCGCATCTCCAGATTTGCGGACCCATTGAAATGAATGGGTCCGCATCCGTGATGCGGAATGGCCACGGAATGGTGCCCGTGTATTGCGGATCCGCAAATGCGTTCGTGTGCAATAGGCCTTATTCTGTATTTCACAGTAGCAATGTAAAATTGGTGGTTGGAATGGATATTTCAAACTGTTTGGTGGAAAAAAAAAATTCTATGAAAAACAAAGAAGCACTATTTTCATGCAGAAATATTAAATATGTAGTTGGACGGTGTATGCAGAACTGTTTTGTGGACAAGAAATACGGTTTGTCCCCCAAAATTACACGGATTCTCTATTTCACTGAAGAATTGTCAAATATATATTTTGGCGGTGTAAAATAGGCTTGGTGGATCAGTAATACCACTTTTTTTTAACTAAAATACACTGATGCACTATTTAATAGCTGAAATGGAATATGCAGTTTAGTGCACTGTATACACAAGTGCTCTGTGGCACCATAGATTCCAGGCTAGACAAATAGACTATGTCACGGCTTTTGTCACCAAAATTCACAAATAGAGTTTTTCACTGCTGTAAATTAAATGTAGGTATTTATATAATGTATGTACAACTGCATTGTGAAGAAGAATTTAGATTTTTCACTCAAAGAAAGAATAATGCACTATTTCGCAGCTGTAATGGGACATCAGCATTTAGGCGGTGTATTTCAAAATGCATTGTGGAACAAGATTTCCACATTTTCGTAAAAAAAAATACACTTATGCTGTATTTCACAGCAGCAATGTAAAAGAGGTGGTTGGAGTGGGTATTTCAGACTGTTTGGTGGACCTTGAATAACGTTTTTTTTTCTATAAAAAACAAAAAAGCACTATTTCCCTGCAGAAATATAAAATATGTAGTTGGATGGTGTATGCAGAACTGTTTTGTGGACAAGAAATACGTTTTTTCCCCCCAAATTACACGGATTCTCTATTTCACCGAAGAAATGTCAAATATATATTTTGGCGGTGTAAAATAGGCTTGGTGGATCAGGATGACCACTTTTTTTTAACTAAAATACACTGATGCACTATTTGATAGCTGAAATGGAATATGCAGTTTAGTGCATTGTATACACAAGTGCTCTGTGGCACCACAGATCCCAGGCTAGACAAATGGACTATGTCACCCCTTAAACATACAAAAGGCAATATAGGGGACTTGAGCTGCTAGAAAGTTTTTTTTCCTTCACTGAGCTTCAAAATAGTATTAGGCTGATGTCCCTGGCTGGCTGGAAGACATGCAGTACACTGCCACTGCAGTGGCTAATATGGCCGCCGAGCACCACCTCAGTAACAGATGGATTACAAAAAAAGAGTTCCCTTGCAGTGGCTGGGTACAGAAATGTTGCATTGCTGAAGCTCCCTCCCTCTCTTTTTGCTGTATCTTGTGGATTCAAGTAGCACAGGTTCTTCTGATTTCTGCCCTATTCTGTCCCTGATCACAGCACTAACATCCTCTCCCTAAGTTCAAACCAGCAGAGTGACGTGTGGCAGTACATGACTCCAGCTTATAAAGAGGCTGGGTCACATGCTGCACTCAGCCAATAACAGTCATGCCATTAGTAGGCATGGCTGTGATGGCTTCTTAGGGCAAGAAGCAAAACGCTTGCTGATTGGCTGCTATGCAGCCCTTCAGAAAGCGGGAAGATATCGCCGAACAACGGACCCAAACCCGAACTTTTTTGAAAATGTTCGGGTTCGGGTCCGTGTCACAAACATCCCAAAATTTGGTACGAACCTAAACTATACAGTTCGGGTTCGCTCAGCTCTACTTAGCAGACCTCTTCTCCAAACCTGGAATGGCTTGTAGCCGCTGACTGTCCTCACTAAGCTCATCCTCGCTGAAAAGTGAAACAGAGATGGGAGCATACATTACTTTCAAAGCAGAAGGATCAGCAAAAGAAAGAGGCAGTTGCAGGACAGGTGAGGGCACAGAGGTTGTTTCTGGGCTATGCCAACTAAGTTTGGTGTCAGAAGAACCCACCAATTCCTAGCTGTTTTGAAGAGCGAGTCAACCATTCCAGTACAGCTGTGTTGTTGGTCAAAACAGGTCCGCTGGTTGACCATGGCAGCTCTGGCCTGTTGCACTTGCTGCTGCTACCATCAACCCTTCTTCTGCTGCTACTTGTGCTGTCTACATCAACATTTTTGTCATTGCCCGTTCCTTTTGAGGGCCCAAGCAACTGTTTGTTGGTTATAGTATACAGTAATTGAATCAGTAAGGTAACTATGTAACTAAGCATGAATTGAGAAGCAAGTAAACTAGATAAATGCATCTATATATTAGACCACCTGTTGAGACCTTGTCTGACGCACAGTAGGTCTATGTAAGATGTATTAACACTGCACTGCCACTGCAAATTAGATGGAATGCAAGTAAATATTCAAGAGAATCCATCACTTGCATGCTTTCCACAGCCCTTTCAAATAGCTGATTGGTGGGGGATGCCAGGAGTCGGACCCCCACCGATCTGATATTGATGACCTGTCCTGAGAATACAGTAGGTAATCAGTATCATAAAACCAGACAACCCAGACAACAACTAGGGTATATTGACATTTTGTGCATTTCCCTGTGGCATATCTGATGATGAGGGGTATGGGGCTGACTCTTCAATATCTGCTGCAGATATGCAATTGATTTGCAGTAAATCTGCACAAGGATTATGCCCATTGAATGGAGCTACTGTAATCTGCATTTTGAGAATTCACAGCTTTTCGAGGTGAAATGGAAATGAACATCCTCATTCTTTTGATGGGCTTTTTTCTACTTGAGGACGTAAATATACCCAGATTCCTTCTGGAATATATAAAGAAGGTTACAAAACCCCTAAACATATATTAGTGCTAGCAAATTTGATGGGGATTTTGGAATAGAAACAAGTGAACAAACACATATCTTAAACATTTATAAATCAGTAAATTTTAAATACCAGAAAATACACTCACAGTTCACAGTATAAAACACAACTTGTGCTGCTTTCTCTTCTCAAAGGGTTCCCATGATACTACATTATAATTGAACATAATTTTGTTTATGGCTGCCATTGTTCCTTGTGCTAGTCTTCTGATTAACTTACTAATTAAATACTCTTTAAAGTAAATGTTTCAGTGTCTGACATTCTTTCATCTTTACTCCGAGCAGCCTCTCTGAAGAGTTCATCATCAGAGCACACAGCAAGCCCTTATGAGCATAAAATGTCATCATTGCTCCCAAAACTCAAGAAAGACCATTATGGACAAATAAAATCAAACAAATCTCTTGACAATACACACTGGTAACAATATATACTAAAATAAAGAAATTGTCTGCTACACAAAAAAATCAGCCAAGGAGTGTAGCGACAAAGCTATTAGATTTTCCTTCTAATGTCAATGATTCATGTGATTTTTAAGTTAAAAATTTTACAAAAATGCAGGTTATCAATTTAAATAAATAAAAAATAGCAATTAGATAAAATAAAATATGATTGAAACTGGCAAGATCAGCGCATGTGAGTGCTGTTCATTATAAAACCTGGTTTCAATTTTCCCTCTCCAACAAGGATCTCAATAATCTTGAGCTGATTAACCCCCTGGCCCTTTTAGAGAGGCATTTAAACACTAATGATTACAACTCTTTCTCATCAAAAGTGCTTACAGTACTGTGTTCTACATTGACATCTCTAGTACTCTTAAATGCAAGGTTTCTGTACCTGCATGGTTATTTACTCACTAGAGTGTTCCAGCATTACAACCACTGAAGACAACAGACGCAAAACATTATCACAATCATGCAGATTGGACAGCTCTGGTAAATACCAGTCTAGTGAAGTGATGCCAAGTTTATCAAAGGAGCCTGTTCTTTGAAGCTGCAGCTAACATACTGTACTCATTAGGAAAGCTTAGTAAATAGGTATTTGATATAATCTTATTTTTTCTTTTTGAAATTTTACAAAGCTAACAATTCCTTTGCAATTGTTAAGAAATATATAAAGAAAAGTTGTTATTAATGTATTTATTTTGGTGGCATACAACTGGATATTTCTAACTGTTCATATTAAAGGGAGTCTTTCACATTGTATATGTAACCCTATGTGCAGACAGTTATTAAGCAGGAGGAGCTGATCAGATTGCTATATTTGTGGGAAAATATTCAGTATAGCTTGTATTTTAGTCATTTAAATCTCTGCTCTTTCTAAGCTTAGAAGTATAGTGGTTGGTCATATATAGTGATGGCTATCTTGGCATGCACAGTCATGCAAGGAAGGTTGTCACTGAATAAGAGCACCCTCCTAAGCATAAAAAGAGCTGGGATTTTGTTCAATAAGTTACATATGATGAATCTTTTCACTACATATCAATCTGCTCAGCTCCTTAGCAATAACACATGGCTTGCAGAACAGACACCACTTTCAACACGTTCTTTCTTAATCTCTTTGATAATAAGACCTTTTTTCACCTCTCAGAACCTTTTAATGCTGCATATATTTTTTTCGCCACACCTTTTTTTCAATATCCTCTGTTCATTTTCAGTGCTTCCTCCATTTGTCTGATTCTTTTAACATTCATGAACCTTGTATTTTTTTATTCTATGTTTTGTTTTAATTTTTTCATTTCTTTTGGTTAGCTACCCAGGCTGCCAATCACATTGTCCTTTTGATACATGGTTTGTGAAGTCAAAGTCAAATGTTAGTATAAGCAATGTGTTCTTATGTCTCTGTTACCTAGTGGCATTTCCTTTGGGGTAAGTACTCACTTGGATTGAGACTTGCTCATGTTAGGAACATTTTTTCCTTTCTGTTCTCATGGTTTGTTTAGATCTTTGGAGTTAAGATCATATAGTCCTATTGATACATGGTTGGTAAAGATGTTTGCACATAAAATACAGCACATGCAACATTTATATATTTACCAGTGATTATAAAATGCAAACATAATTTATAGAACTGAACAGAGATTTCAACCATTCATATCAGTCCCAGTCGCACAATCTAAATTTCCCTTTTCAAATGTGTACACACACACAATTTTATAGGAAGCCAAAAAACCTATTTTTGAAACGTGTCAGAAAACTTCTAACTCCATGAAGTTGTTGTCTATGGTTGGAGTTTAACCTAAGACTTTCAAACTTTTAATAGTGTTCTTCTAAAATTTAATAAAATGCATGTTTCTTAGTATAAAGAATTGAGAAAATAGAAACAGGATTTTAAAGTTTTAATAATATTTTCCCGTAAAGTAACTATGTTATCTACCTAAATATGAAAACAACATTTTCTGAGAAAATCGAACTTAACACTTTTCAATGTATTCCTCCTTGACTCTAACACACTTATTCCACTTCACCTCCAGTGAATGCATGTCCTCAGAATAGAAGGAGACTTCTTACTGCTGTAGGAACCTTGTTACTGCTCTTTGACTTCATTATCATTAGGAAATCGTTGACCGCGCAGAAATTTCTTCAGGTTCCAAAAGAGAAAGTAATCACTGGGAACCAAGTCTAGACTGTAGGGTGGATGGTTAAGCTCCATGGTAAAGCTTGCAAGACTTGTGCGCTGACACATTGTCACAAAGCATAAACACTCCTGCCAACAACTTCCCACGGCGTTTCTCTTTGATTACCTCACATAATGCCTTCATTGTTGAAGCATAGGTGTCTCCAGTAGTTGTTGTCTTGTGTGTCATAAATTCTAGTAATAAAATAAAACACCTTCTGTATCCCCCAGGAAAATGTCACCTTCATCTTTCCAGTTCACTGGTGCACACAATATTTCTTTGGAGTTGGTGATGCCTTCTGTTTCCATTGCATGGAATCTTCTTTGGTCTCAGGACCATAGTAGTAGACCCATGTTTCATTATTCATAATAATTAGAGAATAGAGATCTCCTATATTTTCTCTAAGGAAGTCTAAATTCTCTTGGCTAAATTGCTGACAACAACTTTTTTGGTCAGGCGTCAACGTCCGTGGCACCCACAGGGAACTGACCTTTAAGATCATCAAACCATCATGTATGATACTGCAAACTGTGCCAACTTAAATGCCTAATTCATGAGCTACAGTATAACACTAACTTTGACCCAACGATCTTCCAAAATCATGGCTTCTATTTTACGGCACATTTCCTCTGAAGATACTTCAACAGGTCATCCCGAGCAGGGGAAATTTTCAATTGATTCCCTACTGCATTTAATCTGCTTGGCTCTATACTTTACTTGGTAGTAGGTAGGTGCATCATCACCATTAGTGATGAGTGAAGTAAGTTATAAAAAATTTGATTCGGCTGCTTTGCGGAATTTCACAAAGAAATTAGATTTGTGACTAATTACTTCATCACGAAGCGCATTCTTTGTATGTAGTGAGTGCAATGATGTCATTGAACCCCTCAGATGCTGTGTTCATCACGGATCATGGCATCTGATTCTACAATTGAGACCTTTCATGGCTTTATCAAATAAAAAAAAAAACATACTCACCTTATCCATTTGCTCACAGAGATTAAGCCGCCATATAATCACCATATACAGCAATGATCCTTTCATGGGGTTCTTTTCTACCTTTGTAAGGAACGTAATCATGTAACAAAGCTCCAAATCCTTCACTTTCTTTGTAGACCTGCACTGTACTGTAATTGCCATCCTATCACTTCCAGTGCTTTCATTAGACTGAACTGCTACCGTGTGTGTTGCATGCCCAGACATGTCTTAACCTGCAAAGACAAGCTCGGCTCTCTAACACTGACAGAACTTGGTGGGATAGATAACTTATTGAACACCCCTCATTTGATGCAATTCTCTCTCCCACCAGAAGGGACAACAGTAAAATAAACTGAATTTGTTGCAAAAGTGATTGGATATGATCTATATGTATAAACCTTTGTGATTTATTTCTAATTTATTTAGAACTCACAGCAAGAATATTTGGATGTTAGGCCCCAACCGAGTTATTGCATAGTCTTTTTATATTGTAAAATAAAACATTTTGGTTTTATTGCCTTTTATCTCACTAGAAACATACATCAGGCTTTTCCTGTTACTATTGTGCTATAGAACAGGGCTGAAGTGGGGAAGTCTGGCCTGAGGTTGTAATAATATCTGTCCGCAGTTCTCATGTATATTAATGGAGATTTAAACATGAACATAACACTAGTTTTATGGACTCTGCTACGCGGGAGAATGTGATCATTTGACTTCTCTCAAAGTCAATGAGCAAAATAAAAAGTTGCAAATAAGAAGGAATGAAGCTTTATTGTCAGAAGAGACAATTTTTGTGACGATATTAAGAATGTAAGCAGCAATTCAGGGATAGAAAGAAATAATAAACATTATATAGAGTATGTGTGATTGAAAGAAGAAGGAAGATGTAAGCTGAAAAAAATGAGGAGCTACTTACATAGAAACACAGAGAGCATTTAGCAGAAATCCAGCAATATACGATAACCTCAATAGTTCAAAGAATAGATTTTTTAACTTCCTCCACCTTGAGGCATATAGGGTATTTAATTTAAAGAAAATTTGTCATCTCTAGAGATGAGCAAATGTTTAAAAAATTTGATACGCTTGTTCGCTGAATTTTTGGGGAAAAACTTGTTTAGATCCGAATGTATTCGCTGTGAATTACATTAAAAAACAGCTATTTCCTGGCTGCTGAGAGCCTTTATAATGGTGTAGAACACTGTGCCTTGCAGTAACACACATAGAGAGTCTGCTTTGGTAGTGAAATAATACTATGAGTCAGTATGACATGCAGAATCACTGCACATTTCACTTATTTGGGCAGTCACAGCGCCAAAACTGACCAAATAAATCAAGTTTGAACTCAGCCTTACAGGTTGATGTTAGCGCCAAGAAGAAGCACACTCCTTTTACACTGTCGTCAGCTGATTTCACATAGATGTCTACAGAACCTGTTCTATGAAATGCTTATACAAGTAGAGCCCTCGACAGAATGGAGAGGGTGTCAGCAGTAAGTTTGTGTTCACGTCACTGATTATTTTGCCCTTCCTCTGATCTGTCAGAACAATAACCCCCAAAAAACAGATCCTGTCTCTGGAGCATACGTCTTTACTCGGTTAGCATTTGCTCACTAATCCATCAGTATTGCTAATGCACAAAATAATAATGTAATATTATAAAATACTGTGTTTCCATGATAAATCTGCAGCGTGGGGATCCAGTGTGTCTTCTAGACACTTTCAAAATAATCCTTCAGTGGGGCCAATAGATGACCGGGATGCTCCATGACCTTTCCAGGAGCTGCTGTCGGGAGCCATGGTTCATTCCTGAGACTTCTGTATAGTGCGGTGGGAATCCAAAGACCCTCTCCATCTCCGTGTACCACAGGATGTCCTCCTCCTCCTGTGTTAGGAAAAATTTAATTTTTATTATTAAATTTATTAAACATTTTATTAATAAATATACCAAATATAATAAGGATGCCATCCTTTCCATTCCATGATGACTGGGAACCGGGGCCTGGTTGGTTTGAATCTTAATTAACTTCGCAACTCTTCCGGGCTCCAAGCAATCTTGAAGCTTTGTCTTCTTCCCATTGTCTGTCGCTAGTAGTGGCCTGTTCATTGCAGGCAGGTTCCCCCAGAAGTATCTTGCTGGATGAGCAGACAATACCGCACTTGCATAAATCTTGACAGGATTTGGCTCCAGGTGGAGAGGAATTGTTTTTTTGGATTGATTTATCCATCGTAACACCATGTCGTTGAATAAACAGAAGACTGGTTGATTGTCTCCTGTGTTAGGAAAAAATTACATTTTATTTTTAAATTTATTAAGCATTTTATTATTAAATGTATTAAATATAATAAGAATGCCCTGCGTTCCATTCCATGATGACTGGGAACCCGTGATGTTTTCCTGAACGAAGAGACAGCGGCCTAGTTGGTTTGAATCTTGATTAACTTCGCAAATCTTCCGGGCTCCAAGCAATCTTGAAGCTTTGTCTTATCATTGTCTGTAGCTACTAGAGGCCTGTTCATGCCAGGCAGGTTCTCCTAGAAGTATCTTGCTGGATGAGCAGCCAATACCACATTTGCATCAATCTTGACAGGATTCATCTCCAGGTGGAGAGGAATTTTTTTTTGGAATGCTTTCTCCATCGCAACACCATGTCGTTGAATTAACTGAAGACTGGCCGATTCTCTCCTGTCTTAAGCAACATTTGATTTTTATTATTAAACTTATTAAACCAAAACGTGATTACAATTATAAGAAAGTATACTTAAATTTGCCAAAACTGGCCCAATAACTCAAGTATGAATTCAGCCTTACAGGTCTATGTTAGTGTCAAGAAGAAGTGCACTGCTTTTACACCCTCGTCAGCTGATTCGACATAGATTTGTACAGAACCTGTTCTATTATACGCTAATACAAGTAGAGCCCCCCTGACAGAGTGGAGAGGGTGTCAGCAGTAAGTTTATGTTGACGTCACTGATGATTTTGCCCTTCCTCTGATCCGTCAAAAACCCACAAAAAAAGGATCTTGTCTGTGGAGCACACACCTTTACTCAGTCAGCATTTGCTCAGTATTGCTAATGCCAATAAAAACAGGAGTGGATCTAAAACAGAGATGACATGTAAAAGGAATATTTGCATGGCTTCTATGTTTTGTACCCACTCCTGTTTTTGGCTACCAAATCACAAGCCAATTCTGATGAGACCATAAAGACCTTACAACTGCTAGCAGGATCCGTTGTGCATCTCATTTTTCCTTTCTTCTGACATATCAAAAGAAGGGTCAAATAAATGATGATGTCAGCCAGGCCAAAAGGCAAAATAGTGGCCCAGTCATGAAGTGGGGAGGGTGGGAATAGCATGAGAAGTCCACAGAGTGTCCCTATGACAGAGTGGTGAGGTGGAAGCAGCATGAGGAGACCACAGAGTGGGCCAATCACATACTATGTAGTTGGCAGCAGTATGAGGAGGCCAGGTTACATAGTGTGAAGATGGCAGCATCAGGAGGCCAGAATGGCAAGGTGACATAGTGTGGAGATGGTAGCAGCAGCATAATACAACAGAGTGGCATGGTGACATAGTGTGGACATGGCAGCATCAGGAGGCCACAGCGTGTCAAGTTCACATAGTGTGGACATGGCACATCAGGAGGCCACAGAGTGGCAAGATGACAGAGTGGGGAGATGGCAGCAGCAGCATGATACAACAGAGTGGCAAAGTGACATAGTGTGGACTTGATTGTGTAGAATTTAACTTGCACTCACCATCCAGGAAAAAATCTATTGAAGTATATAACCCAAAAGGGTTGAGGAAAAATTATATTTAATCTTAGTATAAACTGTATATAATCAAATAGAACCTAGCTAATATATATGAATACAATTAATAAAAAGGGTAAACCTACATAGGTAAAAACATACAAGAAACATGCACTTCAATGATAAATGTAGTACAACAATAGGTCAATGGGTGTGAGTGAATTGGAATAGTTACTCCATATAATCTGTCCAGTGTAGTACATGCAATCCCAAAAAGTAAGGGGATACCGCAAACAATGTAGTTGATTCACAAAAAATAGTGATGTAAATATAGTCTCTGTAGTTCAGATGTCCGAATAATAGCACTGGTAAAAGCGCACTAACGGGTTGCTGTGTATCAATATTGCAGAAAAAAGTATTGCAGTTCCTTTGTGTTCACAAGCGTATACAGTTCGATAAAAAAATTGGTTTGTTACTCACTTCTAGTGCTTTATATACACTCAAGGCGTCCCCCGGAGTGTGTTTTCACTTACCCAGCCTAGTAATAGTAGACGCTCGACCATCAGTCAATATGTATAACAGGTTCGCGTTCAGTTGAATTTCGGTCTCTTTGGCGTCCCAGGTGATATTCCGTCACTTGATTCTGACACAGGATTAGATGCAAATTGAGTTGTCCCGTGAGGTTGTGGGGTGGGTACTTGTATTGAACCAGAAGTTGTAAAGTCTGTTTTCGGATGATGAATTGGAATTATTTTCGAATATTAAGTCCAATCCTTATGCGCGCACAAACATCCATCTCTTGGTCGGGTAAGGTGGGTAGTTGAGATAAAGTAACGCCAGATGCACTTCGAGGTACTCTAATCTCTTCCTCAGTGGCCATATTTTAAGTCCCATCTACCCTCCTTTTATACCATTTGATGTGGTGAACCCACCTAAAGCCGGACATGGACTTCTTAAAGTGATAGGATATCTTTTTATAACAATCGCTTGATTATTCAATTGATTTGAATATATTCCATCGAGGCTGAATTTTCGCTTCTTCATGAACCTTATGTTTGTGAAAAAAGATTAATTTGCGAAAACAGATATAGTAAGGCAATTGTATTGTGTTTTTTGTGTGGTTTTTCATTTATGATGCGTCTTTTTTTATGTTTGTACTTGTCTTATTGCACTTATACATGTGTTTGCTTCCAATACTCTCCAACGTCATATAAACATAGTTTAAATATGAAATGTTGTACAATAACATATAAAACATATTGAGATTAATATTACATAATAGAATTAAAATATTTAATAATATATTTGTAACAAAGTTAAAAAGTATATAGTTGAAAATGTGTAGATCTTTGTAGATCACAGGAGACATTTTGATAGTTTGAAGTGAAGATAGAAGAAGGAGCTGAAAGGGTCTTACCCAGAGGAAAGATTGTGGTGCTGATAAAATAGCCAGACACACAATGTTCCATCGGAGCAGGACCCCCCTTTGTTTATCTATAAGAATCCATATAGTTCAAAGTCCGAATTAAGGCCTGTAGGTTGTAACGTATCGAATTCATAAATACGTCTAGATTCTTGTCTAAACATCTTAAGGATATGATGATCCTCCTCTCCAGTGTGTGTGTACTTTTTCTATAGCTGCAAATTTGATCCCTGTAGGGTCTTTATCTTTTGTTTAAAATGTAAAGACAATAAATGTTTTTTGTAGCCCTTTTTTACGTTCATTACGTGTTCTGAGATACGTTTCTTGAGTGTTCTTTTGGTCCAGCCTATATATTGTTTCTTGCAAGGACATTCGATTATATACCATATATCACACTTACTGAATTACCGGTTAAACAATCTCTAATGTTTCAGGAGAACATGTTACTAGAAGAGAGAATTGTTAAGTTTTTTGGGGGGAATTTCGTTATTTTGCAATTATTGCAGTGTCCACATCTAAAAAAAACTTTCAAGTTATTCCATTTATGTAACATTGATTCTTTACGTTTTGTCTCTGTAACCGTGGGTGCAACTTTCAATGCCAGACTTGGAGCTTTTGTATAAGTGATTTTCGGAATATCCGTTAGTAAGGACTTGGCAGCATCAGGCAAGGTGACATAGTGTGGAGATGGCAGCAGCAGCATAAAACATCAGAGTGGTGCGGTGACATATTGTGGACATGGCAGCATGAGGAGGTCACAGAGTGGCAAGGTGACACATAGAGATGAGCGAACACCTGGATGTTCGGGTTCGAGAGGTTCGGCCGAACTTCCGGAAAATGTCCGGGTTCGTGATCCGAACTCAACCCGAACTTCATCCCGAACCCGAACCCCATAGAAGTCAATAGGGACCCGAACTTTTGGGCACTAAAAAGCCTGTAAAAGATTCCCGGAAAGGGCTAGAGGGCTGCAAAAGGCAGCAAAATGTAGGTAAATCCCCTGCAAACAAATGTAGATAGGGAAATAAATTAAAATAAAATAAAATAAATAAAAATTAACCAATATCAATTGGAGAGAGGTCCCACAGCAAGGAATCATGCGTCATATCATCCACCACTGGAGAAGGCCACTCTCATTTATTTGGGACCAGCACCCAGACAGAGGATACAGGTCCCACAGCAAGGAATCATGCTTCATATCAACCACCACCGGAGAAGGCCACTCTCAGGTATTTTGGACCAGCACCCAGACAGAGGATACAGGTCCCACAGCAAGGAATAAGGCGTCATATCAACCACCACCGGAGAAGGCCACTCTCATGTATTTTGGACCAGCACCCAGACAGAGGATACAGGTCCCACAGCAAGGAATAAGGCGTCATATCAACCCACCATCGGAGAAGGCCACTCTCATTTATTTTGGACCAGCACCCAGACAGAGGAGAGAGGTCCCACATCAAGGAATCATGCGTCATATCAACCCCCACCGGAGAAGGCCACTCTCATTTATTTTGGACCAGCACCCAGACAGAGGATACAGGTCCCACAGCAAGGAATCATGCGTCATATCATTCACCACTGGAGAAGGCCACTCTCATTTATTTGGGACCAGCACCCAGACAGAGGATACAGGTCCCACAGCAAGGAATCATGCGTCATATCAACCCCCACCGGAGAAGGCCACTTCATTTATTTTGGACCAGCACCCAGACAGAGGATACAGGTCCCACAGCAAGGAATCATGCGTCATATCATCCACCACTGGAGAAGGCCACTCTCATTTATTTTGGACCAGCACCCAGACAGAGGAGAGAGGTTTTCACAGCAGAGAATCATGCATTTAGATCACCCACCACAGGAGTAGGCCACCATTTAATGGGACCCCGGCAACCATGTCAGATGGCACAAACATCAGCTTCACATCACCCAGCACAAGAGAAGGCCACTTTGAGAGACTTTGACCCTGCACCCAGGCGGAGGAGAGGGGTTTTCACAGCAGAGAATCAGGCATTTAGATCACCCACCACAGGAGTAGGCCACCATTTAATGGGACCCCGGCAACCATGTCAGATGGCACAAACATCAGCTTCACATCACCCAGCACAAGAGAAGGCCACTTTTAGAGACTTTGACCCTGCACCCAGACGGAGGAGAGAGGTTTTCACAGCAGAGATTCAGGCATTTATATCAGCCAGCACAGGAGAAGGCCGCTTTCAGTGACTTAGGCCTTAGCACCGGCACAGAGGAGACAGGTCAGATAGCACAAGCATCAGTTTCACATCAACCACCACAGGAGAAGGGCACTTTTAGAGACTTTGACCCCTGCACCCAGAAAGAGGAGAGAGGTCCCACAGCAGAGATTCAGGCATTTATATCAGCCAGCACAGGAGAAGGGCGCTTTCAGTGACTTAGGCCTTAGCACCGACACAGAGGAGACAGGTCAGATAGCACAAGCATCAGTTTCACATCAACCACGACAGGAGAAGGGCACTTTTAGAGACTTTGACCCCTGCACCCAGAAAGAGGAGAGAGGTTCCACAGCAGAGATTCAGGCATTTATATCAGCCAGCACAGGAGAAGGCCGCTTTCAGTGACTTTGGCCCTCTGCACCCAAACAAAGGAGACATGTCAGACAGCACAAGTATAACATTCATATCACCCAGCACAGGAGAAGGACACTTTCATGTACTTTGGCCCCGGCACCCAGACAGACGGAAGGTTCATTCAACTCTGGGTTGCACCCCAAGATCCTACTTAATTTCAAAAATTGATTTTTCAATGAAGAAGTGGCCAGGAGTACAAGACAACATGGTTTAAGGGAGTTATTAAGGACTACTCTGCACAAGGGAGGGTCAGGTCTTGTGGGATCCATGCCTGGTTCATTTTTATAAACATCAGCTTGTTCACGTTGGCTGCGGACAGATGGCTGCGTTTGTCAGTAATGACGCCCCCTGCCGTGCTGAATACACGTTCAGATAAAACGCTGGCCGCCGGGCAGGCCAGCACCTCCAACGCATAACATGCTAATTCTGGCCACGTGGACAATTTGGAAACCCAGAAGTTGAATGGGGCTGAACCATCCGTCAGTACGTGGAGTTGTGTGCAGATGTACTGTTCAACCATGTTAGTGAAATGTTGCCTCCTGCTAACACGTTCCGTATCAGGTGGTGGGGCAGTTAGCTGTGGCGTGGAGACAAAACTTTTCCACATTTCTGCCATGCTAACCCTGCCCTCAGAGGAGCTGGCCGTGACACTGCTGCGTGGGCGACCTCTAGCTCCTCCTCTGCCTTGGCCTTGGGCTTCCACCTGTTCCCCTGTGACAGTTGGGAATGCTCTCAGGAGCGCATCTGCCAGTGTGCGCTTGTACTCGCGCATCTTCCTATCACGCTCCAGTGCAGAAAGTAAAGTGGGCACATTGTCTTTGTACCGTGGATCCAGCAGGGTGGCCACCCAGTAGTCAGCACACGTTAAAATGTGGGCAACTCTGCTGTCGTTGCGCAGGCACTGCAGCATGTAATCGCTCATGTGTGCCAGGCTCCCAAGAAGTAAAGACAAGCTGTCCTCTGTGGGAGGCATATCGTCATCGTCCTCTGTATCCCCCCAGCCACGCACCAGTGATGGGCCTGAGCTCTGTCGGGTGGGCCCTGGCTGGCCACATTTGTACCTGGCCTCTGCTGCTGCAAAAAACCTCCCTCTGAGCCACTTCTAACAGACTGGCCTGAAAGTGCTAAAAACGACCCGTCATCCTCCTCCTCCTCCTCCTGGCCCTGGCCCACCTCCTCTTCCATCATCGCCCTAAGCGTTTTCTCTAGGAGACATATAATTGGTGTTGTAACGCTGATAACAGTGGCATTGCCACTGGCCATGTTGGTGGCGTACTCTAAACAGCGCAACAGGCACACAGGTCTCGCATGGAGGCCCAATCATTGGTGGTGAAGTGGTGCTGTTCCGCAGTGCGACTGACCCGTGCGTGCTGCAGCTGAAACTTCACTATGGCCTGCTGCTGCTCGCACAGTCTCTCCAGCATGTGCAAGGTGGAGTTCCACCGGGTGGGCACGTCGCATATTAGGCGGTGAGCGGGAAGGGCGGAGTTCCGCTGTAGCGCTGACAGGCGAGCAGTGGCAGGATGTGAACGCCAGAAGCGCGCACAGACAGCCCGCACTTTATGCAGCAGCTCTGACATGTCGGGGTAGTTGTGAATGAACTTTTGCACCACCAAATTCAGCACATGCGCCAGGCAAGGGATGTGCGTCAAACCGGCTAGTCCCAGAGCTGCCACGAGAATTCGCCCATTATCGCACACCACCAGGCCGGTCTTGAGGCCCACCGGCAGCAACCACTGGTAGGTCTGTTGTTCAATACCCCGCCACAACTCCTGCGCGGTGTGGGGCCTGTCCCCCAAACATATGAGTTTCAGAATGGCCTGCTGACGTTTACCCCGGGCTGTGCTGAAGTTGGTGGTGAAGGTGTGTGGCTGACTGGATGAGCTGGTGGAAGCAGAGGAGGAGGAGGAGGAAGCCGAGTAGGAGGAGGAGGCTACAGGAGGCAAAGAATGATGCCCTGTGATCCTTGGCAGCGGAAGGACGTGCGCCAAGGAACTCTCCGCCTGGGGCCCAGCCGCCACTACATTTACCCAGTGTGCAGTTAGGGAGATATAGCGTCCCTGGCCGTGCTTACTGGTCCACGTAGGTTAGGTGGACCTTGCCACAAATGGCGTTGCGCAGTGCACACTTGATTTTATCGGACACTTGCATGTGCAGGGAAGGCACGGCTGTCTTGGAGAAGTAGTGGCGGCTGGGAACCACATACTGGGGGACAGCCATGGCCATCAGCTGTTTGAAGCTGTCTAGTGTCCACCAGCCGGAATGACAGCATTTCAAAGGCCAGTAGTTTAGAAATGCTGGCATTCAGGCCAAGGGCTCGAGGGTGACTAGGTGGGAATTTGCGCTTCCTTTCAAAGGTTTGAGAGATAGAGAGCTGAACGCTGCTGTGTGAAATAGTGGAGACGCTAGGTGACGGTGGCGGTGGTGGTGGTGGTGTCGGTGGCACATCCTCTGTTTGCTGCTCGGCAGGTGGCAACATTCCTCTCGAGGCGGAAACCGAGGCAGCAGCGGTAGAGGGAGCAGGGGGAGCCTGAGCGGGTTCCTTGTTTTTAAGGTGTGTACTCCACTGCAGTTCATGCTTTGCATGTAGATGCCTGATCATGCAGGTGGTGCTCAGGTTAAGAACGTTAATGCCTCGCCTCAGGGTCTGATGGCACAGCGTTCAAACCACTCTGGTCTTGTCCTCAGCACATTGTTTGAAGAAGTGCCATGCCAGGGAACTCCTTGAAGATGCCTTTGGGGTGCTGGGTCCCTGTTGGCGCTGGCCAATAGCAGGCGAACTCTCTGGACGGCGGCTGTTCTGCTTTTGCCCCCTGCTCCCTCTTTGGCTTCGCTGTTGTCTCGGTCTCACCACTGCCTCTTCCTCTGAACTATTTAAGTCAGCGGCACGACCTTCAGTCCATGTGGGGTCTAAGACCTCATCGTCCTCTGCATCGTCTTCCACCCAGTCTTCCTCCCTGACCTCCTCCTGTTCAGTCTGCACACTGCAATAAGACGCGGCAGTGGGCACCTGTGTTTCGTCATCATCAGACACTCGGTCACTCTGCTGTGGTGGTATTCCCATGTCCTCATCAGCTGGATACATAAGTGGTTGTGCGTCAGTGCATGGAATGTCTTCCACCGCTGGGGAAGGGATAGGTGGACGCCCTGGAAAACCGTGGGAGCAGAGTCTTCAAACAGAAGAAGAGACTGCTGCATAACTTGAGGCTCAGCCAGTTTCCCTGATATGCATGGGGGTGATGTGACAGACTGATGGGCTTGGTTTTCAGGTGCCACCTGTGCGCTTTCCGCAGAAGACTGGGCGGAAGACAATGTGGTGAACATGCTGGAAGCACTGTCGGCCACCCAATCGACTAATGCCTGTACCTGCTCAGGCCTTACCATCCTCATAACGGCATTGGGCCCCACCAAATATCGCTGTAAATTCTGCCGGCTACTTGAGGGAGTTGGTTCACTACTTTGTGCGCCTGATGCCGAACGGCCACGTCCTCTGCCAGCAACAGAGGCTCCACGGACACCACCACGACCGCGTCCTCGTCCCTTAATAGAATGTTTCCTCATTGTTGCGATTCAACTCGCACCACAATAAAATATATTATTTTTTAGCCCCAAAATTCCCACACTGGAAGATATAATTCCTTTTTCCGGTATTAATTACAAGAACACTGCTGCTAATTGGACACCAGAATTTTTATAATGCTAGTTTTGGTACATAGAATCCCATACGGGGAGATATAATTCCTTTTTAGAGGAGTGAAAACGTGAGGCCTAGTTTTTCTGGTCTAACAAACACCAGATTGATTAAATTGGCCTTTTTTTTTACCAAAAATTACAACACTGGACAATAATGCCTTTTGGCGGTATTATTTACAAGAATACTGCTGCAAAGTGGACACCAGAATTTTTAATATGCTAGTTTTGGTACATAGATTCCCACACGGGGAGATATAATTCCTTTTTCCGGTATTAATTACAAGAACACTGCTGCTAATTGGACACCAGATTTTTTATAATGCTAGTTTTGGTACATAGAATCCCACACGGGGAGATATAATTCCTTTTTAGAGGAGTGAAAACGTGAGGCCTAGTTTTTCTGGTCTAACAAACACCAGATTGATTAAATTGGCCTTTTTTTCACCAAAATTACAACACTGGACAATAATGCCTTTTGGCGGTATTAATTACAAGAACACTGCTGCTAATTGGACACCAGATTTTTTATAATGCTAGTTTTGGTACATAGAATCCCACACGGGAGATATAATTCCTTTTAGAGGAGTGAAAACGTGAGGCCTAGTTTTTCTGGTCTAACAAACACCAGATTGATTAAATTGGCCTTTTTTTCACCAAAATTACAACACTGGACAATAATGCCTTTTGGCGGTATTATTTACAAGAATACTGCTGCAAATAGGACATCTGAAGTTTTAAAATGCTAGTTTGGGTACATAGTTTCCACACGGGAGATATAATTCCTTTTACAGGAGTAAAACGTGAGGCCTAGTTTTTCTGGTCTACCAAACACCAGATTGATTAAATTGGCCTTTTTTCAGCAAAATTACAACACTGGACAATAATGCCTTTTGGCGGTATTATTTACAAGAAAACTGCTGCAAAGTGGACACCAGAATTTATAATATGCTAGTTTTGGTACATAGATTCCCACACGGGAGATATAATTCCTTTTCCGGTATTAATTACAAGAACACTGCTGCTAATTGGACACCAGATTTTTATAATGCTAGTTTTGGTACATAGATTCCACACGGGGAGATATAATTCCTTTTTACAGGAGTGAAAACGTGAGGCCTAGTTTTTCTGGTCTAACAAACACCAGATTGATTAAATTGGCCTTTTTTTCACCAAAATTACAACACTGGACAATAATGCCTTTTGGCGGTATTAATTACAAGAACACTGCTGCTAATTGGACACTAGATTTTTTATAATGCTAGTTTTGGTACATAGATTCCCACACGGGGAGATATAATTCCTTTTTACAGGAGTAAAAACATGAGGCCTAGTGTTTTTGGTCTACCAAACACCAGATTGATTAAATTGGCCTTTTTTTCACCAAAATTACAACATTGGACGATATAATGCCTTTTTGCGGTATTAATTACAAGAGGACTGCTTGTATTTCAGAACACCGGAATTTTTAAAATGCTAGTTTTGCTAGATAAATTTCCCACACTGGGAGAAATATTGCCTAAGCCTTTTTACAGTATTAATTACAACAGGAGTGCTTCTTCTGGTCTAACACCAGAATAATTTTATTATTACGGTGAAAGCTTTTTCTAATTTATATTTCTGGCACATAAAAAAAATATATTTCTGGCTGACAGTATTGGACTTGGCTGTTGTGGCACTGGCTAGCCTAGCTGGAACAGCACATTCATGAGATTTGCTATCCAAGTGGGTTACTTTCAGTTTCGCCACTGATATATTAAATATCTTTGCAGTTAGTATGGGTGACACAAGCACAGACAAACCCCTGATGTAGTATATCTATGAAAAAATGGACTATTACATGAGATTAATGGACTTTGTGGCAGCTTTTGCTGTAGCACCACAAGTCCCAAAATGGCCGCCACCTATCAGCCCAGTAACATGTGCCAGAAAACAGTCTGCCCAGCCAGAAAAAAAATTGACTTTGACTGAGCAGCTGAATCGCTGTTGTTCTGATTCACAGGTGTAGATTTTTTACTTCTTTGGAGCTTTGGTTTACACTCTGTGGCAGCAAGTGCTGGCGCACCACAAGTCCCAAAATGGCCACCGCCGGTCAGCCCAGTTACATGTGCCAGTAAAAATCGCTCTGGCCAGTCTCAACAAAATAGTGACTTTCAGTGAACAGCTCAGCTGAGTTGTTCTGATGCACAGGTGTAGAAAGGTAGATCATTCAATCACTTCTTTATCCCTGCCTATCTCGCCCTCACAGAAGCTGCATCCTCTCCCTACACTAGTCAGAGCAGTGTGACGTGCGGCGCTACGTGACTCCAGCTTAAATAGAGGCTGGGTCACATGCTGCACTTGGCCAATCACAGCCATGCCATTAGTAGGCATGGCTGTGATGGGCTCTTAGGGCAAGAAGTAAAACGCTAGCTGATTGGCTGCTATGCAGCCCTTCAGAAAGCGGGAAGAAATCGACGAACACCGGACCCGAACCCGAACTTTTTTGAAAATGTCCGGGTTCGGGTCCGTGTCACGGACACCCCAAAATTCGGTACGAACCCGAACGATGCTCAAACTGTTCGCTCAACACTAGTGACACGGTGTGGACTTGGCAGCATCAGTAGGCTACAGAGAGGCCAGGTGACATAGCGTGGACTTGGCAGCAGCAGCATGATACATCATAGTGGCACGGTGACATAGTGTAGACATGGCATCATGAGGAAACAATTACACAGTCAGGAGGTGGCAGCAGCATGAGTAGGCCAGAGAGTGGCACAATGACATAGTCTGGAGTTGAAAGAAGCATGAGGAAGCCACAGAGTGGCACAATGACAGAGTCTGGAGGTTGAGGCAGCATGAGTAGGCCACAGAGTGGCACAATGACAGAGTCTGGAGGGGGTGGCGGCAGCATCAGGAGGCCACAGAGTGGCAAGGTGACATACTGTGGAGGTGGGTGGCAATACCAGTACCCGCTAAAGATGGTGGGTAAAAGAAGGAGCACTTGGCATCAGATTTGTGGCATCAGGCGGGTAACAGCATCAGAATAGTAGCTGAGGCAGGTAGCCAGAAGAAACCGGTCTCTTTTTGTCAAAATGTTGGTGTGACACCATGGATGATCTAGTCTGATGCATCAGGCATTGGTGTGTGGAAATCCTGGCTGATCCACGCCTGATTCATCTTGATGCAGTGTCCCACTATGTGTCCCACTATGTGCTATTTATATTTCCACCAAAATAATTCACAAAAGATTTTACCATATATAAGTGCAGCGCTTAATGCAGAATAAAATATTTTTTTCCAATGAAATAATTCAAAAATATTTTACCGCATATAAGTGTAGCGCTTCATGCTGAATACAAGATTTTTTTCCACCGAAATATAATTTTTTTTTTACCACATATAAGTGCAGGGCTTAACGCAGAATACAAGATTTTTTTCCAGTGAAATAATTCAAAAAAGATTTTACCGCTTATAACTGCAGGGCTGATCGCCGACTATCTTTTTCTTTTTCTACTGATAAATGCCTCTAAAGGCTTTACCACATCTAACTGAAACAGTGAACGCCGAGTATATTTTTATTTTTCCACGTATATACGGCACTAAAGGCTTTTCAACAGAGGTTAATAGACTGTGTGTCAGTTTCAAAAAACCAACGGAACCTGAGGTGGAGTGATCTGAAGTGAATGGGACGGACCAGAGGAAGTAGGTCCACGCTGGAAGAGCGAGACGCGGTCCTCGTGCGGTTTCTGTGCTGCAGAAAAATCCCTGTAGTGTCCAGTAAGCAATACCGCAGATAGATGTGGGCTGGTGTGAATTGGTTCGCATTTTTGTGCAGGGTTAGTGCATTGTGTATTCACCTCTACTGGTGTACCGCTGTTATGGATGTTGTCAGGTAAGCGCGCAGTGTGTGAAACGTAAATACGAAATTTCACCATAAGGTAATTCGGTCCATACCACAAAAAGGAATTTCCCACATATAACTACAGTGCTGAACGCTGAATATATCTTTATTTTTCTTCAGAAATACGACACTAAAAGCTTTACTACATATAACTGCTACAGTGAACAGATATAAGTCAATAAAGGTTTTTCAAGATAAATTATATTCAGCAGCGAATGGCGAATGCATATTTCTTTTTCTACTGATATACATCACTAAAGATTTTTCAAGATATAAGTGCAGGAGTGAATGGCGAATGTATATTTATTTTTCTACTGATATACGTCAATAAAGGTTTTTCTACATATAAGTGAACCAGCGAATGGCAAATGTATATTTCTTTTTCTACTGCAAAATGCCAGTAAAGGCTACACCAGGTATAATTGAAACAGTGAATTGAGAATATATATTTTTTGTAGTACTGAAATATGCCCCTATACTCTTTTACCAAAAATAACTGCAGAAGTGAACTGAGAATATATTTTTCTTTTTTACTGAAATACCACCCTATACTCTTACCAGAAATGACTGCAAACGTGCAGTGCGTTTATATTTTTCTTGTATTACTGAAATACCGCCCTATACTCTTTCACCAGAAATGACTGCAAATGAATTTAGCGTAAGTAACAACAAAAGTGACTTGCGCATATATTTATCTTTTTCCACAGATAAAAGCCACTAAAGGCTTTTCAACATAGCACTTGCACCCCAATAACTAATTACTGGAATGACGGAGCTTTATTATGAGACTATCTGGATCCCCAAGTAATGTTTCCCTGCACTTGTAAATTGTTTTTTTAACAATGAGGATTTCCCTATGACTCTCCCTAGCATCTGCACACGTCTCTCCCTGCCTGTGAAATGATTCTTCTCACTATCCTTTCTCTGCACTAGTAAATCGCTTTTTTCCATTTTTTTAACAATTCGTTTTTCTTTCCCTCTTCCTAACACCTGCATACACGTCTGTCCCTGAACAAAGTACGATTGTGAATGGCAGAATCTAAATTGGCCGCCGTATTAAAAGGGCTGTGACATCACCGGGCTGGCTGCTAACTGGATGCATGCATGGCATTATGGGTCATCCCGCCTTCCCAGAGTACCTTGCCCCATGTTCTCAAACGTCTAGCCGCCATTGTAGCTGTCATGTTAGGAAAAATTACAATACATTACCACGAAGCGTGAGGAAGTTCACATTCGTTGCGAAACCAAATTTTTCCTGAAATTCTAAACAAATTTAACTTTGTCAGCTGCGATTCGCTCATCTCTATTCAGCTCCAAAAGAGAGTCCGGTTATGTTATTTTTATCTTCATACTCACTTGCATTCTAACACTGTGCTTCTACAAACCAGCTATAAAATGCATTGAGAGGACCCGTCTTTGAGTCCTCTCCATTATGTGCATGAGCACGGGAGACCTCTCAATGAATTTTACTTCTGGTTTGTCAGTGTACAATGAGTGTCAGAATGCAAGAGAGTATGAAAATAAAAATTACATGACCAGACCCAGGGTCACTTACACTATATACCGCTTAGTCTAGTTTGAGATTGTTTCAGAGCTGACAGATTCCCTTTAAAAGCAGTACGAGTTTTTTTTTTTTTTTTTTTAATTTTTGCATTATATCTGCTCTATATTATTTACTACTCTTGACAAACAGAGACTTTGGTTCGACTTGTAGGAAGCACATTCGAATAAAGCAACCTTTAGTGTTAGCATTACAAAGGGACAATGGAAATCTTAAAGTGGTAGACAAGGAGTTTAATATTCATCATCCATCCTTGGGATAAGCCACTAATATATGATTGGTGGGGGTTAGCACCCTGCAACCCAACTGAGCAGTTCTTTCATATTAGGTTTGGCAATGTAAGCTGGAAGCTGGTGCCGAACCTGTGTTCGTTGTGTAGTGTGGGTCAATAACAAGGGAAACGTTAGAGAGAGTTAGTGGGACCCTATAGCATTCAAATCGACTATGGATCCACTTCCCTAACTGAGGGGCGCCAGAGGTTTGGTGAATGTGGAAATGAGCCAGGGGGGATGAAAAATAGGAGACAGAGGCTGCCTATGTCATGGTTCTATATGTATGATATCATCAATACATAAGTGGTGGTCATGTCCAGAAAAAATGTGAACAAACATTTTTTAACCGATTACTGACAAGATGGCGCCAATGTTGTGTGGTTGTCGATATAGAGATATTTTGGGATAATATACATAGGACTTTTAGTCCTTCAAAAAAGAGATATATAATTGATCGTATAAAATATAAGTATTAAACACAATAATGCTGATAAGAACAATAATGATAATAAAAGCAATGAAGCCCCTGTGATGGACTTACTTCACCAGGGAGGTATCCAAGGGGATAAACTCAAGACACCCGATGGATCTACCTCCCCTGCCTGGGTCGCCCGTCAGATCTTAAATGGAGAGACAGCAGGTCCACACAGGAGCTTCTTGTCAAATCCTTTATTCTTAAGCAGGCTGGTGTAAAAACAGGCTCAATGCGTTTCGGGGAACAATAGGGGTCCCCTTCATCAGGAGCATAAAAACATTGTATACAGTCATGGTTTAAATAGACTAATACAAATAAAGCTATAGGTACATTTCCGGGAAGTGTATGGCGAGAAGTGAACGTCAGTTCCGGTAATTTATGCGTTCCACTGTGGAACACATGTTAAAGAATCGCCCAATACATAAAAAGTGCCCAATACATAGATAACATATACATATATATTAAAGGATAGTGATGCCATCTCATTGAAATCGTCGGCCAGAAAGGAAAGACTCTTCTATTGCTATTGACACCCCGTAGTTTTTGTTTCCGAGTCGGGGCGAGGTGGAGCGCAAGTGTGGAACGCAAACTCCCAGGCTGCGCATGCGTTTTTTGAAGCTTCAGGTCTTGCGAGAAGACGGGACACTTCTAGAGGTATCAGAGAATCTAACGGGGCATGTGCTATCCTTCAGTAGGGAGAGCCTTTGCTATGTTTTGCATTGTGTAGTGGACAGAGATTGTAACTGCAATGCGGCTCCTATAAACTTCAATTGAAGCAGCACTGTGGTTACCATCTCCATATAATGCACAATGGATGTAGCTGTGTGGTTCTTTTACACTATTCTATTGCTAGTCTTACTCCAGAAAACAGTTGGTCAACAGGGGTGTGAACTGTTGGCCTCTTGCTAGTGTTGAGTGAGCATGCTCGGCCGAACACCTTTTTCACTCGAGCATCGGTAGCCATTTTGGTTACTGGCATTAAAGTGATTGATTAGCTGGCCGGAACGCGTCATCGGGTGCTATATAGCACCCGATAACACGTGGTTCATTTCAGACTTAGTCAGGGCGAGCTGCAGCAGAAGGGTCAGATAGTATAGGGAGAGAAATTGTGTTTTTTTATTTAGGTAAAAATCCCTTTAGGTGACCCAGCTCAATATGTTGTACAAATTAAAACTACATCTTTATTTAGTAAATCTTAAAACCTTCTATATGGGCAATAGGAAAAAATAATGTATAATTAAAACTACCAGAGGACAGTGGACCAGGGTCACCGTTTGTTTATAGGTGGAAAGAGGGACTTATATGTGTATAGACTCTACTTTTTATGTTTAAATAAACACTATTCTTATTGAATTTGTGTGGTGTTATTTTGAGTGTTTATTCACCGTCACAACTCTTGAAGTCTATTTACACTATATGGTGCTCTTTTAATACGCTCACTGCTAGTCTTAGCAGATATTATATTGGGTGGGGGTGCAGCAGTTGTATTTGGTCCGAACAGTGTGCTATAGTACTATTTTATATTCACTTATCAAGCGGCTTTATTATTTTTGTACGCTGCATATTTTTATCAAACGCACACTACTGAATACATATATTTGTAAGCCTACATTGCTCAGTCCGATACAATGTGGCTACCAGATCAAACGCACTGCTGTAGAATGTATCCTATCCACACACTGCCACTCTTATAGTTGATCAGAGTGGTGTGCTATGGTACTATTTTATATCCACTTATCAAGCAGCTTCATTGTTTTTATAAGCTGCATGTTCTTATCACACGCACACTGCTGAATACATATACTTGCAAGCCTACATTGCTTAGTCAGATACAATGTGGCTACCAAGGCAAACACACTGCTGCAAAATATATCCTGTCCACATACACTTTCACTTTCCAAGATACTGGGTGTATGTGTTACACACACCTCATGAAATCGCTTAACACCATATAGTGCTTTATTTATGCCCTCACTGCTGTAACTTAACAGATATTGTATTTAGTGGGGATGCAAATATACCAGTTGTATTTGATCAAAGGTGCATGCTATACTGCCATTCTATAGCCTCATCTCTGATGATGACGAAACACAGGTGCCAACTGCTGCATCTTTTTGCAGTGTGCAGACCGAACAGGAGGTCAGGGAGGAAGACTATATGGAAGACGATGCAGGGGACGATGAGGTCCTAGACCCCACATGGAATGAAGGTCGTGCCACTGACTTTCATAGTTCAATTGAAGAGACAGTGGTGAGGCTGAGACAACAGTGTAGCAAAAGATGGAGCAGGGGGAAAAAGCAGAACAGCCGCCGCCAAGAGAGTTCGCCTGCTACTGGCCACCGCCTTCAGGGACCGAGCACCCTAAAGTTAGCTTCAAGGGGTTCCCTGGCATGGCACTTCTTTAAACAATGTGCTGACGACAAGTCCCGAGTGGTTTGCAGGCTGTGCCATCAGAGCTTGAAGCGAGGCATTAACGTTCTGAACCAGGGGCGTAGCTACAAATGACTGGGCCCCACAGCAAATTTTTGTATTGGGCCCCCCCTACCCGCGCGTTTCGCTCCCCCTCTATAATGTGCCAGCCATATAGCCCCCCTATAATGTGCCAGTAGTCAGCCATATAGCCCCCCCAGCCCCCCTATAATGTGCCAGTAGCCAGCCATATAACCCCCCTATAATGTGCCAGTAGTCAGCCATATAACCCCCCCTATAATGTGCCAGTAGTCAGCCATATAAACCCACCCTATAATGTGCCAGTAGCCAGCCATATAGCACCAGATGCCCCCATAGGGCTCCTCTCCCCATAGTGCCCCCTATAATGTGCCAATATCAAGTGCCTCTGTCTTCCCCCATCCCAATATCATAGTGCCATCCTCTCCCCCTGCCCCCTAATGTGTGTGCCAATATGAAGTGCCTATCTCTCCCCCCCCCCATTTGCCAATATCATAGTGCCAAAAGCCCCCTCCTCCCCTGTGGCAGTAAAGTAAAAGTCCAGTATTTAAAAAAAAAAAAACAGCACATATACTTACCTCCATGTTAGACAAGCCTCATTTATCCTGTCTTTCAGAAAAGTTTGTGAGGGGAATCGAACCTGTGGCCTTTAGGATGAAAGGCAAGACACTTAACCACAAGGCTATATCAGCTGCATAGCCAGGTAGCTAAAAAAAAATAATAATAAGACCTCTAGATGTGGAGAACCTTGATAGTGTATCCATACACATTACAGCTGCCCCAACACACCAAGCTCTGCTACATCCATATACAATGTGCTGGTGCAGCTGTAATGTGTATGGATACACTATCCAAGTTCTCCACATCTAGAGGTCATTTTTTATTTTTATTTATTTATTTATTTATTTATTTTTTAAAGCTATCTGGCTATGCAGCTGATATAGCCTTGTGGTTAAGTGTCTTGCCTTTAAACCTCATGGTCACAGGTTCGATCCCCAGGGCAAGCTTTTCTGAAAGAAAGAATAAATAAGTTTTAAATAGACAAGGGCGAGAGGACAGTGCGATTCACTGTGTAATTAGCGATCGGGAGAGGAGTGAGGACACGTGCTGATTACCCAGGGGAGGAGAGGAGTGAGGTAGTTACGCCCCTGTTCTGAACCTTAGCACAACCTGCATGACCAGGCATCTACATGCAAAGCATGAACTGCAGTGGACACCTTACGGCAGCATTCAGCTCTCCATCTCACAAATCTTGGAGAGAAAGTGTACATTCCCACCTAACCACAGATACGTGGAACAGTAAGCATGGCCAGGGACTCTATATCTCCCTAACTGCACACTGGGTAAATGTTGTGGCGGCTGGGCCCCAGGCGGAGAGTTCTTTGGCGCACGTCCTTCCACCGCCAAGGATCGCAGGGCAATATTCTTTGCCTCCTGTAGCCTCCTCCTCCTACTCGGCTTCCTCCTCCTCTGCTTTCACCTGCTCATCCAGTCAGCCACACACCTTCACCGCCAACTTCAGCACAGCCCGGGGTAAACGTCTTCAGGCCGTTCTGAAACTCATATGTTTGGGGGACAGGCCCCACACCGCGCAGTAGTTGTGGCAGGGTATTGAACAACAGACCGACAAGTGGTTGCTGCCGGTGGGCCTTACGACCGGCCTGGTGGTGTGCGATAATGGGCAAAATCTCGTCGCAGCTCTGGGACTAGCCAGTTTGACGCACATCCCTTGCCTGGCGCATGTGCTGAATTTGGTGGTGCAGAAGTTCATTCACAACTACCCCAACATGTCAGAGCTGCTGCATAAAGTGCAGGCCGTCTGTGTGCGCTTCCGGAATTCACATCCTGCCGCTGCTCGCATGTCTGCACTACAGCGTAACTTCGGCCTTCCCGCTCGATGCCTTATATGCGACGTGCCTACCAGGTGGAACTCCACCTTGCACATGCTGGAGAGACTGTGCGAGCAGCAGCAGGCCATAGTGGAGTTTCAGCTGCAGCACGCACAGGTCAGTCGCACTGCGTAACGGGCACCACTTCACCACCAATGACTGGGCCTCCATGCGAGACCTGTGTGCCCTGTTGCGCTGTTTCGAGTACTCCACCAACATGGCCAGTGGCGATGACACCGTTATCAGCGGTACAATACCACTTCTATGTCTCCTTGAGAAAACGCTTAGGGCGATGATGGAAGAGGAGGTGGCCCAGGAGGAGGAGGAGGAGGAGGAGGAGGGGTCATTTTTAGCACTTTCAGGCCAGTCTGTTAGAAGTGGCTCAGAGGGAGGTTTTTTGCAGCAGCAGAGGCCAGGTACAAATGTGGCCAGCCAGGGCCCAACCGACAGAGCTCAGGCCCATCACTGGTGCGTGGCTGGGGGGATACAGAGGACGATGACGATACGCCTCCCACAGAGGACAGCTTGTCTTTACTTCTGGGCAGCCTGGCACACATGAGCGACTACATGCTGCAGTGCCTGCGCAACGACAGCAGAGTTGCCCACATTTTAACGTGTGCGGACTACTTGGTTGCCACCCTGCAGGATCCCCGGTACAAAGACAATGTGCCCACTTTACTTCCTGCACTGGAGTGTGATAGGAAGATGCGCGAGTACAAGTGCACACTGGCAGACGAGCTCCTGAGAGCATTCCCAAATGTCACAGGGGAACAAGTGGAAGCCCAAGGCGAAGGCAGAGGAGGAGAAAGAGGTCGCCAACGCAGCCGTGTCACGGCCAGCTCCTCTGAGGGCAGGGTTAGCATGGCAGAAATGTGGAAAAGTTTTGGCACCACGCCACAGCTAACTACACCACCACCTGATACGGAACGAGTTAGCAGGAGGCAGCATTTCACTAACATGGTTGAACAGTACGTGTGCACACCTCTCCGCGGACTGACTGATGGTTCGGCCCCATTCAACTTCTGGGTCTCCAAATTGTCCATGTGGCTAGAGCTAGCCTTTTGTGCCTTGGAGGTGCTGGCCTGCCCGGCGGCCAGCGTTTTTTCTGAACGTGTATTCAGCACGGCAGGTGGCATCATTGCTGACAAATGCAGCCGTCTGTCCACTGCCAACGTGGACAAGCTGACGTTCATAAAAATGAACCCAGGCATGGATCCCACAGGACCTATACATCCCTTGTGCACAATAGACATTTATAACTGCCTCCCCCCTCAACCATATATTCTTGTACTCCGGGGCACTTCTTTATTGAATCCTCTTTTTTTAATTTTACCATTATATTGCAGTGCAACCAATAGTTGAATGAACCTCGCCTCCATCTAGGTGCCAGGGGCCTAATTATCTGAAAGTGGCCTGTTCTAGTGGTGGGTGACATGAAGCTTGATTCTCTGCTATGCGACCTCTGTCCTCTGTCT
Organism: Bufotes viridis; assembly: GCA_033119425.1. Classification (NCBI taxonomy): domain Eukaryota; kingdom Metazoa; phylum Chordata; class Amphibia; order Anura; family Bufonidae; genus Bufotes; species Bufotes viridis. The sequence goes on from CM065590.1 coordinate 347,609,154, forward strand.
GGGTGCCGTGGGCTAAATATCTGGAAGTGACCTTCTCTATTACTGGGTGACATGAAGCCTGATTCTCTGCTATGCGACCTCTCTCCTCTGTCTGGGTGCCAGGGGCCTAATTATCGAAAAGTGAACTTCTCCATTGGTGGGTGACATGACGCCTGATTCTCTGCTATGCAACCTCTGTCCTCTGTCTGGGTGCAGGGGCCTAAATAAATGAAAGTGGCCTTCTCCATTGGTGGGTGACTTGAAGCCTGATTCTCTGCTATGGGACCTCTCTCCAATTGATATTGCTTAATTTTATTTATTTTATTTTATTTTAATTCATTTCCCTATCCACATTTGTTTGCCTTTTGCAGCCCTCTAGCCCTTTCCTGGACTATTTTACAGCCTTTTTAGTGCCCAAAAGTCTGGGTCCCAATTGACTTCAATGGGGTTCGGGTTCGGGATGAAGTTCGGGTCAAGTTCAGATCCCGAACCCGAACACATCCAGGTGTTCGCTCAACTCTAGTCCTTGCTCCTAATGTTTTAGAGGGTCAACTCAGCAGCAGACCCTCACCCCTAATGTTTTAGAGGGTCACCGGCAGACCGTCACCTCTAATGTTTTAGATGGTTAGATCAGCAGCAGGCCCTCTCTCCTAATGTTTTTGAGGTTCACCAGCATGCTTTTGCTCCTAATGTTTTAGAGGGTGAGCTCAGCAGCAGTCCCTCACCCCTAATGGTATAGAGGGTCACCAGCAGACCCTCCCCCCTAATGTTTTAAATGGTCAGATCAGCAGCAGGCCCTCTCTTCTAATGTTTTTGAGGGTCACCAGCAGGCTTTTGCTCCTAATGTTTTAGAGGCTCAGCTCAGCAGCAGACTCTCACCCCTAATGTTTTAGATCGTCACCAGCAGGCCCTCGCCCATAATGTTTTAGATTGTCAGATCAGCAGCAGGCCCTCGCCCCTAATGTTTTAGATGGTCAGATCAGCAGCAGGCACTCGACCCTAATGTTTTAGAGGGTCAGCTCACCAGCAGACCCTTGTCCCTAATTTTTTAGAAGGTCACCAGCAGGCCCTTGCTCCAAATGTTTTTGAGGGTCACCAGCAGGCCATTAATCATAATTTTTCAAGGGTATGTATAATGCCCTCCTTTATTGGTAATAAAGGGTGTATTGGAGTTCCGCGGTTACTTGTAATTTTTGGCAGCCCTTTCACTTAGTGCATAGGCTTTATGAGTATAGGGGTCCAACTACCTGAAAAATTGGACCACAATGTGAATGAGGCACTTCTTTACCTCTACAGCAGTACCTCTTACTTGTAATTTTTGGCAGTACATGCACTTTATATACAAGTAAAAAAAAAAAAGGAAAGAATGTTTCCTAACCATTTTTAATCTAAAATCGATTTTATCTTTGGTTTTCTGTAGGGCTGCACGATATATCGAAAAAATAATCGAATCGTGATAAGTGCAGATTGCGATATGGCGATTTGGCCGACCCGAAAATGCTGTAATTATATATGAAGGGCCCCGCGCACATAACTGGCTTTGTGTGTAAAGTGTTTTACTACTGTCTGAAACAATCTCTCTCCTATTGATAAAATGGCCAGCCTCTGTACTCACTTTCACTATGAATGCACTGCAGCGAGCAGCAGCGAGCGGGCAGACGCGAGACTGACGTCCCTTAGTCACGCTCCTGCTTCCTGAATGAAGGGGGAGGATGGTGACGTCAGTCACTCGCCGGCCGGCCTGCTCGCTGCCGCTCGCTGCAGTGCATTCATAGTGAAAGTGAGTACAGAGGCTGGCCATTTTATCAATAGGGGAGATATTGTTTCAGACAGTAGTAAAACACTTTACACACAAAGCCAGTTATGTGTGCAGTTTAGGACAGATGAGGGGACACATAGGGCCATGAGGGGGACCAGCACAAGATGCTATATGTGTGTCATTCATGTGTGTCTTATGCTGGCCCCCCTCATTGCCCTATGTGTCATAGCACACATCCCCTATAAAAGTGCCATCCACAGATTCCCCCAATAACAGTGCCATCCACAGATCCCCCCCATAACAGTGCCATCCACAGATCCCCCCCATAACAGTGCCATTTACAGATCCCCCACATAACAGTGCCATCCACAGATTGCCCCCATAACAGCGTCATCCACAGATCCCCCCCATAACAGTGCCATCCACAGATCCCCCCATAACAGTGCCATCCACAGATCCTCCCCATAACAGTGCCATCCACAGATCCCCCTATAAAAGCGCCATCCACAGATCCCCCCATAACAGCATCATCCACAGATCCCCCCATAACAGCGTCATCCACAGATCCCCCCCATAACAGCGTCATCCACAGATCCCCACCATAACAGCGTCATCCACAGATCCCCCCATAACAGTGTCATCCACAGATCCCTTCATAACAGTAATCCGTATTTCAAGCAGCACTCCTGATCACCCGGTCACACCTGATGCATCAGCCCGCCTTCCGTCCTAGACTCGTTCGGACTCAAATCCAGCAAAAAATATACATCGCAGGCAGCATCCACGGTGAATGTCCTTTATTAAGGATCGCAATCCCAAGCGTTAGTGCACGTACAAAAAGCAGCTACGTTTCGGCTATATACTAGCCTTTGTCAAGCTCAATGTGACTATGAATTAGTGGCTATAAATATCAAAGTCCCCACCCCTTAAGATCAAATACAACCAATGCTATTAAGTCTCAACTTAGCCCTCATTTGCATAATCTATTCAGACATCTGTACAAACTCCTATAGCCCAGAGCACATACCGATCTTCTCAGGTGGTATCCATGTGCGGCTACATTCGGCATCCGGCGCGTCTGTCAGAGTCCACTGCGCATGTCTGCTAGAGTTCAGAGGTTACTACCCCGCTCACGTGATCGCTGACTCACTCGTCACTGCGATCACGTGATAGCCGGCACTTCCGCCCTCACCACTGCTGCGCTCCAGCCGTCGGAACCGCTACCAAGGTAACCACCACAACAACACATACCCTTATCCCTCTCACGCGATCACAGACGCTCACGTCAATGTGGTCACGTGATGGCAGGCTCTTATGTCCCCAATGCGACTGCGCTCCGGATGTCGAGTCCGTTGTCATGGAACCTACCACAGCCACATACAACTCGATAATAGAAATGCAGAGTAAGCTCCAGTGAGATAAACAATGGGACCCTAAGAGGTCCATTCGTGGATGTGACATCAGTGAACATATAAAAAGTGTTTTACATGTGAGACAGTAATGTGTCCAATAAAAACCACATTAAAAACATAATCATGAGGAACCAGATCATATCCTTCACATAAACTTAGACATTAATAACGTTAAATTCTATATTCATCCCATAAGGTTGGAGCGCTCTTAATTCGAAAATCCATCTGAGCTCTTTCTTGCGCAGTATACGATTTTTATCCCCCTCGTCTCAGTGGTCCCACAGAATCAATGATGCGGAACCTCAATTGGTTCACAGAATGGGCATAGTCTACAAAGTGCTTAGCCACCGGTTTGTCCAATAATCCTCTCCTGATATTACTTTTATGGGAGTTAATCCGTTCACGTGCCTCCATGGTGGTCTCACCTACATAGATGAGGCCACAGGGGCAGAGATCATGTAGACAATATCATGGGACCGACAGGTGAAGAAATCTCTGATTTTATACTGTTTACCGCTATAGGGATGGGTGAAGGTATCACCTTTCACCATATTTCCACAATTGCAGCACCCGAGACATGGGTAACACCCCATTTTTCTCGGGGCCAAGTATCTCTGTCCATCATCGATGGAGTTCTTCAGCTCAGTCTTCACCAGTCTGTCCCGTAGAATCCTACCCTTTTATATGCCATCATGGGCACCTCTCCAAATTCCTTAACCGTTGGTAAGCCCCTCTGTAGAATATGCCATTCTTTGCGTATGATTCTCGCTATCACCTCACTGTGGGCACCAAAAGTAGAGACAAACGGGATACGTTGACTGTCATTCTCTCTTATGTTAGTACGTAGAGTCTCAGTTCGATTAACCGTCCGTACCTTCTGTGTTAATCGTCCGATTAACTTACGAGGATAACCCCTACTCAGAAATTTGTCACCCATCTCTGCTGTCCTTTGGTCAAACCGTACCTCCTCAGATACCACCCGCCTCACTCTTAGCATCTGGCTCCATGGTAGTGATTGAATCATCCGATGTGGATGGCTACTGTCAAACCTTAACAAATTGTTGCGGTCAGTCGGCTTGTAATACATGTCTGTCGTCACCACCCCATCGTTAAACTGTACTAACACATCTAGGAATTGTAGTTCACATGTCGACATCGTCATTGTAAAATTCAGACCTGGGACAAAGGTATTGAGTTCATGATGGAACAACTCCAATTGGTCATATGTTCCATCCCACACTACAAAAATGTCGTCGATGTAGCGCCACCAGCACCGGGCACCCCCAAAGTGGATAGATCTATAAATAAACCTGTCCTCCACATATGCCATAAACATATTGGCATACGTCGGGGCCACGTTCGACCCCATGGCCACGCCGCTGTTGTTGGTAAAAGACATCACCAAAGCGAAAATAATTCCGCTTCAGTAGTGTCTCCAGCAAGCGAAGGACAAATTTACAACCACTCGGGGAGCCCGGCGCCGGCCAGGGCCACATCGACGACATTTAATCCAAACGTGTGCTCTATGGCTGTATATAGTGAGACAACATCGAAACTGACCAGGAGAGGACAGCCAGGCCAAGACAGTTCACCAAGTTTCAAGAGAAAATGACTCGTATCCCTAATATAGGAAGGGGCGCTGGTGGCGTGGACACGTAGGATTTTATCCAAAAGATGGCAATATTACTGAATATTGACCCCCTCCCTGAAACAATCGGGCGTCCAGGGGGTCAATCAGACTCTTATGAATCTTAGGAAGCACGTAGAACAGAGGAGTGACCGGGTGTTTTATCAACAAAAATTCCCTATATCATCATCAATGACGCCATCATCTCGGGCCTCACTGATGATCATCTCGAGATTACGCATAATCTCCCAGTTGGGGTCGTTCTGTAATATCATATACACCTCACGGTCATCCAACTGTCTAAGTACCTCCCGCTCATAAGCCACCGTGTCCATCACCACCACCGCCCCTCCCTTGTCTGCAGATTTGATAGTGAGTGCCTCATTGTTCTCTAACTGTGTCAGTGCCTGTCTCTCATCCCTGGTCAGATTCGACGCCACCCCATGGCTGCTCTGCTCCCTCAGCTGTGTGATCTGTTTGGATACAATATCCACATATGCCTCGACCACATGATTATTATGGGGAGGAGAAAAGTTACTTTTCAAATGCAGTCCCAATGATTTCAATTTAAACTTTCCATCATCATCTATTTTGCCCACATTGGCATCTCTGGATACGTTAACTGTGGAAAAAAAGCTTTTATCCTCAATGTTCTGAAAAACGCTGTAGTTCTAATTCCAAGTCAAACCAATTCCTCTCCTGTTTTGGACAGAATGACAAGCCCCGTTCCAGCAATTTCAATTGGTCATCGGATAGTTCCATAGAAGAAATGTTCACAACTAGTCTCTTAGTGGAGTCTGTTTGCGTCTCGTGGTCCGCCCTCTTGTCATCCTGTTGGACGTCTGGAAGGGTGGTAGCATGGTGTTTCTCTGCTCTGTGGTGTCACCTCCCCCCCCGGCGGCACCGCCCCCTGTGTCTCCCTGACGGGGGTCTAAAAAAGTGTGCTTATTGGTATCGTCAGAGGATTCGGAATCTCCAGTGGTAAAGCCAAATCTACCCTGATCAAATTTCCTCCCTTTCTTCTTACGTGATTTATTCTGATGCTGTTGCTGCCAAGTGTAAATCTGGCCTGTTTGGTAATCTTCCAAATCACGGTACCATTTGTCCCGTTTAGTTTTTTCGACTTCTGTCTTATGTCTCAGAGTGTATATTTTAATTTTCTCCTTGAAGCCCTCAAAGGTCTCATTATCCACTAGACCCTGGATCTGGGTCTCCAACAGACCAATGGATCGCTTCACACCCTCAATCTCCTGACATAAGAAGTCAATATTCAGTAGCATTAACTCAAATGCATGTCTGTCATTAATGCTTTCAATTTTTTACAGAATTCTTCATTATTAGGGAAGAGGGTCGGCCTCAGATGTGTCCTCAATCCTCGAGGGATCCGTCTCGCCCGATAGTATCATCACCCATAACAGCATCATCCACAGATCCCCCCATAACAGCGTCATCCACAGATCCCCCCCATAACAGCGTCATCCACAGATCCCCACCATAACAGCGTCATCCACAGATCCCCCCATAACAGTGTCATCCACAGATCCCTTCATAACAGTGTCATCCATAGATCCCCCCCATAACAGTGTCATCCACAGGTCCCCCATAACAGTGTCATCCACAGGTCCCCCCCATAACAGCATCTGGATTAAAATCAACCTGCATTTGGAAGTGCTGTCTCAACCCTTTTTTGTTTTGTTTGAACTCTCCCCCCCATAACAGCGTCCTCCACAGATCCCTTATAACAGCGTCCTCCACAGATCTCCCATAACAGCGTCCTCCACAGATCCCCCATACCAGTTTCATCCACAGATTCCCCACATAACAGCGTCATCCACAGATCCCCCACATGACATCGTCATCCACAGATCCCCCACATAACAGCGTCATCCACAGATCCCCCATAACAGCGTCATCCACAGATCCCCCACATAACAGCATCATCCACAGATCCCCCATAACAGTGCCATCCACAGATCCCCCACATAACAGCGTCATCCACAGATCCCCCATAACAGTGCCATCCACAGATCCCCCATAACAATGTCATACCCAGCCGCGTCAGCGGCTCATATGGGAAAATCCAAGCAAATAGACCTGTAGCACAATTCCCTTAAAATATCGCATCACATATCGTTATCGCAATTTTTAGGGCCCTAATCGCAATCGCACAAAATTCCCACATCGTGCAGCCCTAGTTTTCTGTGTATTATTGTCAGTCTGTAAAAGTGACGTACTACTCGGACAACATAGTTCCCAGTAGCGACCTGGAAGTCCAAGATGCATCCAGATATCCTCCCCATGCTGTTCTAGAACCATTTCAGTGGTGTTTCCATCAAGTTCTGACCTTTTCCTGTGAACCAGACACTCTCCCCTCTTCAGAGCAGGGGGTGCCTGGTTTAATGCTATAGTTCTCCCATTGACTTCCATTGTGCTCGCGTGCTTTGTCAAGCACCTGAACATCCCAAAGTGTTCTACTCGAGCAACAGAACACCCGATCACTTTGGTCCAACAATATAAAAATCTTGGAATACCCCTTTAAAAAGCCAACTTGAAATACATATCAGGATTAATTTATTGAAACTGCACTGTGATTGGTTGGTACCGGCAACAAGGATAGTTTTTGTGATTAGCAATTTTGGCAAAACAAGAACAGGCACTCATAGGCTCCTTTCACACGGGCGAGATTTCCGCGCGGGTGCAATGCGCACTGAATACTGACCCATTCATTTCTATGGGGCTATGCACATTAGCGATGATTTTCCTGCATCACTTTTGCGTTGCGTGAAAATTGCAGCATGTTCTATATTCTGCGTTTTTCATGCAATGCAGGCCCCATAGAAGTGAATGGGGCTGCGGGAAAAATGCAAGCATCCGCAATCATGTGTGGATGCAGTGCGATTTTCCCGCAAGGTTACTAAGAGACGGGACACAATCTATATTATTTTCCCTTATAACATGGTAATAAGGGAAAATAATAGCATTCTCACTACAGAATGCTTAGTAAAATGTGCATGTTAAAATGTTAACAATAAAAAAAATAAACTCACCTTATCCACTTGATCGCGTAGTTGCGATCTCTTCATTCATTAGCTGCCAGCAAAAGGACCTGTGGTGACGTCACATCACATGGTCCAATCACATGGTCCATCACCATGGTGATGGACGATGTGATTGGACCATGTGATGAGCTCAGTGACGTCATCACAGGTTCTATAGCCGACAGCTAATGAATGAAGAAAAGATCGCAACTACGCTATCAAGTGGATATAGTGAGTTATTTTTTTTTATTTTTAACCACTTAATGCACATTTTACTAAGCATTCTGTATTGAGAATGCTATTATTTTCCCTTATAACCATGTTATAAGGGAAAATAATAAAATATACAGAATACTCAACCCAAATTTCAGTGATGAAGTCCGGGTTCGGGTCTGGGTACCAAACATGCCGATTTTTTATACGCGCGTGCAAAACGCATTAAAACGCTTTGCACTCGAATGGAAAAATCGTGCATTTTCGCGCAAACCCACCCGTCTCTTATCCGGGCGTCAAACATGACGCCCGTGTGAAAGAGGCCATAGGGTAAAAATATCAGGTAAACCAAAAACCACCCTGTTGGGTTGTTCTCACCTTATTATGTTTTACTGCTATAGGGACAATGCTATCAAGAGACTTGTGAATGGGGTAAAAGCAGTTGGTGCTGACATTTGGAACACATTCTCACCAAATTGGTACCAGCCACCAGGAGAAGGAGAATACTGTAAAGCAGTTTGGTGAACTTAACTGGAACTAGAGTCTACATCAAGTCATCAGAGACATCATCACGACCAGATCAATAGTAGATGCAGCTTCTTTATTGGAATCACTTATTGATCTGGTTATGTTTTGTGCCACACAATGTCTCCAGGGACTTGATGTAGACTCCAGTTCCAGTCAATTTCACCTATCCGCTTTACAGTGTTTATGTTTAATCATTTTTGACAAGTGAGGTCTACTGGGGTTGAGATTTCTCTTAAAATAATATGAATACTGTAAGAATGCACATAAAGTAGCATTTTTGAAGTACAATTAAAAGTACCTATGTAGTTTAGCCCTTATATGTTTTAGCATTTCTAATGCTCATAATATCTTACATCTTACATCCATTACTATATCCGATTAACAAATTGCAAATTACACTTTAATGGACAGTGGATTTCCTGAGATTCTTCAGAAATCATGATGCCTCAGTTTTAACCCTGTGATTTTTGTATTCCCTAAACAAACTATGAGTGTCTAAATTGGCTAATTTTGAATAAATACAAGCGATGAATTAAAGATATTGTTTCATTTCTGAAGTACATTTGTAATGTGATGAGTTTCCAGCTTCCAGTGATGAGTTTTTTCCTCCAAGGCAGTCTCTTATTTTCTGATCTGATTTCCCTGAATCATTGACAAGAAACCTATAAACTCCAGAAAAATTTCCACAACTTTAAATTGTATTAGCAAGCACACCAGAGATGGTAATGCCTACCTTTTTGAAGTGGCAGGAACATGCTTCCAGCCATATTTTTTTAGGAAAAAAATAATGTAAGTTGAGGCAGAAATTGGGTATTGATTCATTCCTTGCTGCTGTAACAAACTGAAGTCTAGAGAGAAAAACCGACTCCACTAAAATAAATTACAAAAAAACATAGAGATCATATGTGCTCACCTGTGCTGGTTGCACCGATTAAAGGCCTAACACTGATGAAAGTTTTTGGTTATAATCCAGCTGCAGCTGACTCCAACAGCAGGATGGGGGTTTTGACAGGCACCACTGTAGAAATTCATAGACAAAGCAGGTAGAATTCTGCAGTACAGGAAGCTTTCTAGTTAATAGAAAGTCCAGGCAGGATAGGTAGTTCAAATAGGCTTTATTTCGGCAATGCGTTTCATCACCATATTGGTGACTTTAAGAATGCGCCACGTAACACTAGATTGATGTAAATAGTCAGTCAAAAATATCACTGAACAAATTGCTCTGGAGAGGGAATAAAGGGGCTAAGTGAAGAGGGAGGTAGCAGAGGTAACAGATTAGTAGAGGATTGGGGGGAGGGAAATACATAGAGCAAAATAACTATTAGGAGGTATTGCTAGTGATAACAATATTATAGGTTGGGGTGTATTGGATGACAGGTGGGAATTCATAAGTAGTGGATAACTGGAGAGGGGGGGGGGGGGGTTTGAGAGAGGACAAGGAAGCAGAGTGGAATTGGAAAGAGACTTATGTATGTGGAGGATGAGAAAGAAAATACACTTGGGGGAGATTTATCAAACTGGTGTAAAGTAGAACTGGCTTAGTTGCCCACAGCAATTTATTTTCCAAAGGAGCTATAAAAAATGAAAGGTAGAATCTTATTGATTGCTATGGGCAACTAAACCAGTTGCACCTTACACCAGTTTGATAAATCTCCCCAAATGAGTCGAAAGTTGTAGCGTTCAAATGAGTTTTACAATTAGAGATGTCCCAAAATATTCGCCGGCGATGTTCGATTCGCCCCCTATACTTTATCATTAAGCAAACTTTGACCCTGTACCTCACAGTAAGCAGACACATTCCAGTCAATAAGCATACCCTCCCTCCCAGACCCTCCCACCTTCTATCAAAAAGCAAGGACAGTATTCATCTTAGATTCATTCTGAAGCTGCAGTGTTAGTTAGAGCAGGGAGAGTGCTGCTGCTGCTGAATTAATAGGGAAAGCGTTAGCTAGGCCATTGTTCTGCGTCCACTCCAGTCCTCAAAGACTCATCGGCCTCTTTCACATGAGCGTGTCCGGATTAGGCCCCATTCACATGTCCGTATTGTGTTGCGGATCCGCAACACACCATGCCGGCACTCCCCATAGAGATGCCTATTCTTGTCCGCAGGCTGCGGACAAGAATAGGACATGTTCTATCTTTTGCAGAGACGTGACCTGATGTTTCGGGCAGAAACCCGGAAGTTCGGGGCCACGGCTCTGCAAATGCGGAAGAGTAGAGACCCATTCACAATGAATGGGTCTGCATCCATTCCGCAGTGGTAACTGAGGAAGGGACATGTAAAAGTCCCGAAACGCGTCTGGGGCCATAACAGTAGTGAGAGTTTGAAGACAAGCTTTTGGAAAAGACTATCGCACTCTGTGAACACCACTTGTACGATTGTGAAGACTTTCAATTAAACTCTATCCGGATTTCTATTTTGGCGGCCGCACCAACCAATAGCTGTAGCCCGCATTACGTGGGACGCCACGGTTGATAACGTATAGGACCACGTGGGATGCCGCGGCAGGTCCTAGAAGGGCTCTAAAGGAGCCTTATACACGGACGGCCGCCTGCATCTGAAGGAGTGGAAAAGTACCTATACCTTTATATTCTTAAATTGGAACATTAGAAATACAGAGTGCTTGTCACAGCTACATTTTAAAAAGATATATGGGACCAATTTTAGTTGTTCAAAAACGCAAATGAGGATGTGGAGATGGTATCTTTTAACTAGACATCCATTGAATCCACCACGCGCATATCCTTATTTGTGGCTAACGCTTCACACTGGTAAACAAATTGAATTCAAACCTTCCGATTTGAAAGTATATTGAATATCAGTGTCGATTGAATTGAATGGACTAATAAGCACAAATACTCACTAAGTGACAATCACATCCGTGGCTTTATATGGAATCTCCTATATGAACTTTTTATATGAATTTTTATAAATTTTTTGGTAATTTTATATTTTATATATTTTTTATGTGGATTATCTTGATGAACTGTTCATCATGATTAATTACTGTAGTGAATAAAGTTTCCATTATACAATTTATGTACTCCTGGTCTGTGGATTCGGTGTATTGAGTGACCCTCTATACTATATTATTTGCATTTTTTTGGTCTACGGGTGAACTTAGAGGAGTGCACCTATACATATTGTGTTGAACATGAGTGCCACCACATCACTAGTTTTTCAAATCATCAGAAGACATTGGGGTATATTGATGTCCTACAGAAGGACACGTAATATTACAGATAGAGTGGTGAAGACTAGTGTTCCAGAACAAGTACGCATATGACAGACTTTCTTTAAGACCAAAAACAATGGCAGTTATCCATGCCTCAATTGTGTAAATTGTACACAAACTGATGCAAAAAGGGAAGGAATTTGTTCACCCAGTAAAAGGAGAAAAATTTACAATTAGACATTACCTCACCTGTGATTCTTCATGGGTGATGTACGTCTTGTGGTGCCCCTGCAAGCTGCTGTATGTGGGGGAGACAACCACAGACGTAAAGACGTGTTTGAGCAACCACAGATTTAGTATTAGAAATGAGAGGAAAGACCTCCCGGTATCCAAACATTTTAGTGAGTATAAACATAAAGAACAAGAACTGAGGTTTATTATACTTGATCATGTTGCCATGCCGAGGAGGGTGGGAGATAGAGTGTCCCTCCTAAAGAAATGCGAACTTAGGTGGATCCATCGTTTGGAAACCCCTAAACCCTAAGGGTTAAATATAGAATTTAGGGTGACCTCTGGAATGATAAATTGAGGGATCCAGGAGGTGGCCCGCAATGTGCCGTGGCCCAGGCTTCTGGCGACATTAGAGTTATTGTATGTGGTACATATGATTTAAAGTATAACTGTCAAATTTTTTTTTTTTTTACTATTGGATTTTGGTGATTAATATCACCTTGTTGGCCCTGTTTTAATTTCTGATTGTTTAATAAATAACCCCTAAAAGCCACCTAAAAGTCCCCAGTATTGGCTATTGTTGCCTGAGATAAAATCAGGTTGCTATGCTCCTTCCGTCTACCAGATAGAGGACAGAGCACGCTGCGTGCACTGGGAACTGATAGTGAGTCAGCATTGTAAGGGAATGTATAAAAAGCCAGGTTCTTCCTGACAGGAGATAACAGTGCTGGGCTGTGTGTGTGAACTTCTCCTCATGCCTGTGCTTGGCAGACACTCCCTTAGCAGTTCTGGAGAATGTAAAGCTCAGGGAAGATATGGGCTGCTCAGTGTATAAATGAGAGCCTTATCTGATAAGAGGAGAGCTTGTAGGAAGACTACAGGCTTCAGCCAGACCTGGGAACTTCACTGCAAGACCTCCCTATACAGAGCTGGTCTTCACTAACTTTACTGCAGGCGTCCTATGGATTAGCCTCAGGGCTGAGGGCGGCCATCTTAACAGAATAGTGAAATTGCAGTTTTATGCAGACTGGTTGCTAAGGGCTGAATCTTATTAAATAAGGGGTAAGTAAGTCTAATAGTTATTGATTCAGGAATATTATCATATTAGTAACTACATATATGAAAACTGAAATTAGGGTCTAAATGTGACAGTTATCCTTTAAGGATTGTGTTAATTTTGGTATTTTTTATATTCCGCAGTTACTTATTGTGAGTTACAGGAAAGATCGCTTATCCAGGTTTTATCCTTTTCAGTTACCTTATAATATTAATCGTTACCATTATTACAGAGAGACTTCAATGTGTGAGTATATGGATGCAAGTGCCTATTTGCTAAATACACTAGGAAGTATTCCGGGTGGGTAATATACATAGTGATTAACATTATTTTTAGTCCTCAATAAAATATAGGTAACGATTACAATGATTTCATATCCTAGGCTTGTGTCTTTGCAAATTATTTACTGTTGTCTTCAGTGCAAGTAGCGCCTGGCTGCGTATATTTAATGTATATAGTGATGGATGGCACGGAGTTGCTACATGATGGGATACTGACAATTGGCCTGATGTCCACATGCGGCTACTATAATGCCTCTCTAATGATTCGACCTGTGATATACAGAAACCCACAGGGTGGGAGGCAGAGTCAAACATTCGCATGTTGCGATACTGACCCACCCCGAGCGCCGGGTTCATGATGCACTATGCCACGAGGGTAGCGCAGATGCAGTAAGCAGAGTGACACGCCGAGATGGAGCGATGCTCCATCTTTGACATAGTGCGGTGAGAGCACAAGGTAACTCAAGCTTATGGATTCCTTTGATCTGCGATTTTCCTACAGGTGTGAATTGTGATTGAGCAAGCCATGGATGTTTTAACTAATATCACAATTGAGTGAAGCACGATTGCACTTTACATGAAGCACTAAGAAATTGAAGGTAAACACTGATATGTGATGCACTTTACCTGAGAGCGTTAGAAGGCTGCTAAACCATGAATTGTCACATGAGAATGATTTTTTTTTTATTGAGTTTTTATATGCACCAGTGTGTAACTAATCAGGAAATTAGCACTGATTACTTCCTGTAATGTCTCTATACATGCACAGTCACTTTATTGTATGTTTCACTTGGCTTGATAATGGCTCTGTGGGAGAGCTGAAACGTTGCCTGTATCAACATGTGTTGAATAAATATCAATTTTTTTTTCACTTTTTTATCCAAGGAGTGCTGCGTTATATTTATTTGGATTGTGTTTGGACCCCAGGACCAAGGGGATAATGCTGGCACCTGAACTACTTGCTGCCCTGTGATTTTCTGGATATATATATATATATATATATATATATATATATATATATAGAAAAAAATACACTAGATCGCACAGCAAGTTCCACAATAAAAAAAATGGAGTGCCAGTGGCTGAGAGGACAATCCCTTATGTCCACAAAAATATATAACACGAAAAATTCCACAGCACTTCCTTGTCAGTGAAAAAAGGTTGTTACTTTATTTTCCGGGTAAATAAAGTAACAACCTTTTATCACTGACAAGGAAGTGCTGTGGAATTTTTCGTGTTATATATTTTTCATGTTATATATATATATATAGATATGGGACCTTTTTCCAGCAGTGACAAAAGTGAATGGTGCCAAGTGTACAAATACAAAGATGATTATTTAATGAAAACTATTAACAAGTGAATTACAATCAATGTGTTTGATAAGTATTGTGTTTAAAAACAAAAAATACTGTTTAAAAAAAGACATAATATACAAGTATCCATACTGTGAAGAGATTAATAACTTCAATTAAACTATGTGAATTCATAATATGTGATTAAGTCATCAAAATTACATATTAAAAAATATGTCCAAAACCAATTGTGTCATTAAAATATCAGGTGTACCGATTAAAAACATCATGGAGGGGGCCAAGAACTAACCAGCATGGATCTGATATAGCGTTCCGTTTGGTTAACTGCGCATGTTGGTGCATTGCTTCCACATTACGTAAAGAAACCTGTGATGCAATCACGTGATCGCATCAAAGGAGGAACACACACAGGCCGCGAGTGTCCATAAACAGGGCGTTCACATAATAACAGATCACATGTTCGCACCTAAAATTGAACACAAGCTGAGACACAAATGCATCCTGTCTATGCGGTCACATGATAGCAACCATGGAAATGAGTAGAATAACTCCCAAAATGGTGACGTGGCCTCAAGAATAATATATATATATATATATATATATATATATACCACAGTTGATATTGCAAAGTGAATAGCTGTGATTATATAAAAATCGCATGTGCAAATTATCATTACATATTTGTCAAGAAGTAACATAAAATATAAATGTATATATAGATAAATACATGTGGCAATAACGCTACATTCCCAAAATCGGATTACCACACCGATAAGTATAACGCCAGTCACACCCAACCATGTAGAGAGGTCAACATGGAAGTCAGGCATCCTGTTCAGAACGACAGACAACACCATGTTCGAACCTAAATCTTGAATAAAACAAACAAGAAAATAATAAAATAATAAAATGTAATTAGATTCCTCAATCAGTCCTGTAAAATGTTAACTGCATAAGACCTTTTGACAAGGAAAGCCCACATGCGGTCCCCACCTAGTTTTAGTAAGAACGACGACAGGGCTGCCCAAAACCCAAGTAAAGCAAAATTATAACATATCAAATGAAATAAAGTAAAAAAAGTTTTTTGGTGAATGAAGTGTAACATCACATGATTTTATTTTATTCAAACAATTCTTTATATATATATATATATATTTATATATATATATATATATATATATATTGACAGAGCACATGCGCAAAAATGAATCATGCACACCAGTTTAAGAGAATTCTAATACTCAAAAGTTGATAAAGTCCTAAGGTGAAAAAGTGGTCCATGCGGGTTGTCCCTAGCAGGATCAGGACAGAAAGCAGCAGCAGGTAATTGTTAACGGTATAGAATAAGGCCTACACATAGCTCGACCAAACTCATGATGAGCAGGACAGACAGCAGCAGGTAATTGTTAATGCTGTAGTATAAGGCCTACACATAGCTTCACCAAACTCAGCAGGAGCAGGACAGACAGCAGCAGGTAAATGGTAACGCTGTAGTATAAGGCCTACACATAGCTCGACCAAACTCAGCAGGAGCAGGACAGACAGCAGCAGGTACATGGTAACACTGTAGTATAAGGCCTACACATAGCTCGACCAAACTCAGGAGGAGCAGGACAGACAGCAGCAGGTAAATGGTAACGCTGTAGTATAAGGCCGACACATAAGTCATCAAGATCAGGACAGACAGCAGCAGTAAGTAAAGCTAACAGTGGAGTATAAGGCCTACACATAACTCAGCATGATAAGGACAGACAGCAGCAACAGGTACATGGTAATAGTCGAGTCTAAGCCTACACATAGCTTGGCCTAACTCAGACAGCAGCAGGTTGTTTGTTTGCAGCAGGAATGTGTTCCCAGGAATGAGCCCCCACCAGACCAGGACAACACCAAAAATAAACTGAGACACCTCTGACAGCAGCAGGTTCTTTGTTTGCAGCAGGAATGTGTTGCCAGGAATGGGCCCCCACCAGAACTGGACAACGGCAAAAATAAACTTAGACACCTCTGACAGCAGCTGGTTTTCTGTTTGCAGCAGCAATGTGTTCCCAGGAATGGGCCCCCACCAGATCGGAGCAACACCAAAAACAAACTTAGACACCTCTGAGACCAGCAGGTTCTTCGTCTAGAGCAGGAATGTGGTCCAATACATACAAAATGCTATATTTTCCTTTGACAATATTTTTTTTCAAAGGTATTTTAAGTTTGTAAAACCCCCAATAAATTAGTACAACATTAGCTCCATATGCTGCCAGCACCTGTCTGCTCTCAGTTTCCATATCGGGCACATTGAGTCTGGATAAGAAGACTGTGGTAACACAGACTAACGCGCCGTGTGCTGATTCCTCCATGCCAGAGGGCAGTAGGACTGGTGGGGTTTAGCAGTGGCTCTCTTATCCTCCTTTTGTCTGTGAAGAGGCATGCTTACCGCCGCTCGCATGACCCATCCATGAACAGCGCCACACACGCTGGGCTTCGGGCCATCGGCAGCACCTAGCTGTCCTCTGCCCGTCTGAGCACAGAAGCCAGGGAGAAACCAGCTTGCCTCGGCCCGGGCATGGAGGTATCCCCAGCTCTGCCACAGGGATCAGTTTCCCTCCCCTCAGTGATGACTTAGTCAC
Source organism: Bufotes viridis (assembly GCA_033119425.1). Lineage (NCBI taxonomy): Eukaryota > Metazoa > Chordata > Amphibia > Anura > Bufonidae > Bufotes > Bufotes viridis. The sequence goes on from CM065590.1 coordinate 347,626,389, forward strand.
GATCTCCGGCTGCTGGCAGGGTCCTCGTCGGCTGGAGTTTGTAGTCTGTTTTGAAGGCACCATGTGTTCTCGAGTTACATAGAACTGCCGGTAAACTTACCCCACAAAACAAATGCAGCTCTGCTTCATCTTTGTGGACTTGACATAGAAAATCATATCCTTTAGGTTTATGATAAATGTACAGTAATCCGGTCCTATAGAATGCAGATGTCTGGAGGGGGAGAAGAATGCAGGGCCTCCACTTGGCTCCCTGGTGACCTGGCGCACAGTTTGCCTCAGGTGCCTACCTTCCTCATCAGTGCTGCTGTCACCTGTCAAGGGAGGTGGCACCCATTCTTGGTCACCCTCCTCTTCGTCGCCTGCATCGTCAGACCCAAGGTCGACCAGTGATGGACTGAGAGGAACAGCAGACGTAGAGCCCCTGACCTGGCTCCGCTATCCTCTGGCTGATGCCTGGGTCTGACTAGGTACAGGGTTTCTGTGGCTCAAACCACCCGCACAAGTTGGAAGGGATGTCACTGGGGTACTGATGGGCTGTACCCCCTCCTCCTCCTCCTCCATCCCTTCCAAAAGGTCCTGAGCATCCGGACCAAGCTGCAGCTCACTCTCCTGCATTACCTCCCCCAAGATGTCCCTCTCACTGTCGCTGTCAAACAGCATCATGGAAGGAGTCTTGGGGGCTGGGGGCTGGTCCTGCAGGAGGCAGAGAGCTGCTGCTGCTCAGAGTCTGGGCAGAGGACTCCATGCCACTGGCTTGTGTCACGAATGACACAACTACCTCGGTGTCCTGAGATGAAATGGGGCGGCTGCCATGCCCAAAAAAATCTGTGATGAGGCATGCGCCCTGGCAGCTGTGCCCGTCCCTCCGTGGCCAGAGGAGTGGCCCCGTGCTGGCAGCGGTCCAGCACTGGAACCGACTCCCCTACCACGACCACGGCTGCTGGCACGCCCACGTGCACTCATAATCTATTTGGCACACAATGTTTTTATACACCTAAAAAATATAGAAAGAAAATAAAGAGGGAATTTAGGCTAACTGTACTGGGTTTGGGAAAATGGGGCAAAAATGAAATAAAATAGACACAAAACCCTAAGACAATGACAGAAAACCAGGCAGCAAAATAAAAAAAATTTTGTTAGTTTTTTTCACAGACGAACGACGATGACAATAATCACTCCCTAGCACACAAAACCCTAAGACAATGACACTAAAACACCAAGCAAAATACTTTTTTCTTTTTTTTTCTTCACAGACGAACAACGATGACAATAATCCCTCCCGAGCACACAAAACCCTAAGACAATGATACTAAAACACCAAGCAAAAGACTTTTTTTTTTCACAGACGAACAACAATGACAATAATCCCTCCCTACTCTAGCACACTAAACACTAAGACAATGAGACTAAAACACCAAATAAAATTCTTTTTTGTTGTTGTTATTTTCACAGACGAACGACAATGACAATAATCCCTACCTACTCTAGCACACAAAACACTAACCACTAACTAAGCTACACTGAGTATCTCCCACTAACTAACTATCTTTATTATATAATACTGCCGGCATTACTTTGCCATGGAAACCAACTTTGCCATGGCGATGTACAACAAACTTTGATTATACGTTCAGAGCGGGGGCGGTGACGCATCACGCTAATGACGTCATGACGTCATGTTGTTTAGAATCTTCCTGGACATGCGCAGTCCGCAATTGGGGACGCGCAGGGAAGCATCATGATGTCGGCCACAGCTGTTGTCTCCTCTCTTCGGTATTGTTTTTAATCTGATTTTAATATACCCACCTGTCACTTATTATCAGCAACACATCATGTTTTGCTTTATTTTCTGCATAATCACGTTTTTGATTATTCACCTATGTTATTAGATATATTCATCTATCAATGTATTTCTATCACAGAATATTTTTATAATGTTTATATTATTTGATCACTGCATATAGTCTATTTTTTATATTGTTTATATGTCACTAATTATGTAATTGATTTGATTATTTGAATTGAACACACATATATAAATACGTTGAATGTAACACCAGTTTTATCACTGCTTGAGAAAGGTGCCATTGAGTGCACCGAAACGTCGCTTTTTACCTGGTAAATAAAGTAGCAACTTTTTTCATTACTAAGGCTGTGCTGTGGAATTACTTTTACTATATTTTTGTGGACATAGGGGACTGTCCATACAGCCATTGGCACTCCAGTTTTTTCAGTTTTGAACCTGCTGTGCGATCTACTGCATTTGTTTTATTATATAATTATATTATATTAAATTATATTATATAATGTATGATGACACAGCAAAGCACAACACTCCTCTCTTTATCACAACACTGCAGGAAATGGCTGCTGGGGAGGTTCTTATATAGTAAGGAGTAGGCACCTTTCCTTATGGTTGCTAGGGATGTTGCTAAGCTCTGACAAAGATATTCCAGCCTTTTCATTGGCCCACAAGCTAGAAGCAGGATGGGATCATGTGTGAAGGTGAAAAAAAAATTGAATATTCGCGATTACGTATATATAGCGCTATATTCTAAATATTCGCGAATTCTCAAAGTACCGATATTTGCAATAAAAATTCGCAATAAGAATATTCACGCTCAACACTAATTACTTGGTACTTGTGAAGTTTTCCATGACGAAGAGACCAGGGGTTGGTAGTTAGAGTTTGAATCTTGATGAAGTTTGCGACTCTTCTGGGCTCCAAGCAATCTTGAAGCTTTGTCTTCTCAATGGCTGTAGCTACTAGAGGCCTGTTCATGCCAGGCAGGTTCCCCCAGAAGTAACTGGCTCGATGAGCAGCCGATACCGCACTTGCGGCAATCTTGACAAGATTAGTCTCCAGGTGGAGATAAATTGTTTTTTTAAATGCTTTCTCCATCGCAACCACGTTGTTGAATAAACAGACTGGCCGATTCTCTCCGGTCTCGCTCTGTATCCTCCTCATGCTGCTGCCACCTCAGCATTCTCTCGTCGTCGTGCCACTCTTTCGCCTCCTCATACTGCTGCCACCTCCACAATCTTTCGTTGTGGTCCCACTCTGTGGTCTCCTGATGCTGCCGCCACCTCCACACGCTCTGTAGCTTCCTCATGCTGCTGTCACCTCCACAATCTCTCGTCGTCATGCCACTCTGTGGCCTCCTCATGCTGCTGCCTTCTCCGCAGTCTCTCATTGTTGTGCCACTCTGTGGCCTCCTCATGCTACCTCCACACTCTGTTGTCATGCCACTCTGTGGCCTCCTCGTGCTGCTGGCACCTCCACAATCTCTCGTCGTCATGCCACTCTGTGGCCTCCTCATGCTGCTTCCACCTCCACAATCTTTTGTCGTCATGCCACTCTGTGGTCTTCTGATGCTGCCGCCACCTCCACACTCTGTTGTCGTGACATTCTTTGGCCTCCTGATTATGCTGCTGCAGCCAACTCCAAGCTTTGTCATTGTGATACTCTGCGGCCTCCTGATGATGATGCTGTCACCTCCACACGCTGTCATTTTGCCACCTTGTGGCCTCCTCCTGATGCTGCTGCTGCCACTACACCCACACTCTGTCATTATGCCTCTCTGCGGCCTCCTGATGCTACTGCCACCTCCACAATCTCTTCTCATCATGCCACCCTGTGGCCTCCTCATGCTGCTGCCACATCCACAATTTCTCGTTGTCATGCCACTCTGTGGCCTCCTGATTTCACCTCCATACTATGTCACCTTGCCACTTTGTGGTCTCCTAATGCTGCTGCCACCTCCACACTCTGTCATTGTGCCACTCTGTGGTCTCCTCATGCTGCTGCCTTCTCCGCAGTCTCTCATTGTTGTGCCACTCTGTGGCCTCCTCATGCTGCCGCCACCTCCACACTCTGTCATCTTGCTATTCTGTGGCCTCCTCAAGCTGCTGCCACCTCCACACTCTGTCATTGTGCCACTCTGTGGCCCTCTCATGCTGCCGCCACCTCCAGACTCTCTCATTGGGCTACTCTTTGGTCTCCACATGCTGCTTTCACCTAATTACTATGTCATCGGGCCACTCTGTGGACTTCTCATGCTGTTTCCACCCTCCCAACTTCATGACTGGGCCACTATTTTGCCGTTTTAGCTTGGCTGACATCATCTTTTATTTGACCCTTTTTTCTGATCTGTCAGAAGGAAGGAAAAATGATACGCAGAACGGATCCTCTCTGTGTAGCAGCTGTAAGGCCTGTATGGTCCCATCAGAATTGGCTTGTGATTTGGTAGCCAAAAGCAGGAGTGGGTACAAAACACAGAAGACATGCAAATATTCGGTCCACGTGGCATCTCTGTTTTGGATCCACTCCTGTTTTTTTTTTTTTTGCATTAGCAATACTTATAATGAATAACTGACCAACAGACAGGATTTGTTTTTTGGAGGGTTATTGTTCTCACGGATCAGAGGAAGGGCAAAACAATCAGTTGCGTCAACACAAACTTACTGCTGACACCCTCTCCACTCTGTCAGGGGGGCGCTTTATTTTTATAAGCGTTTAATAGAACAGGTTTTGTTTACATCATACGGACTCACAGTATTATTTCACTATCAAAGCAGACTCCCTATGCGTGTTACTGCAAGGCACAGTGTTCTACAGCACTATAAAGGCTCTCAGCAGCCAGGAAATAGCCCGTTTTTAACTAAATTTAACTCAAATATATTCGGTTTGAACAAAATAATTTCAGAAAAATTCGGCGAACCGACTAATTTAATTATTTAAAAATTCGCTCATCTCTAAATGTAATCATACCATTCACTTAGCAATCCAATACTTCATTCTTGAGAAAAATAACTTTAATCCTTATAAAAATGAGTAGTTAACTGCACCAAGGGAAGGCCCGAGCCACTCTCTGAACCATTGATCCTCCAGGTGTGTTAAATTTGATTTTATCACTCTCCCATTCTCTCATACTGGTCACAGGAAGTTCAACATGGCACCTCTTGGCAAAGGACTCTCTGAAGATTTGAAAAGAAAGAATTGTTGCTCTACAGAAAGATGGCCAAGGTTATAAGAAGATTACGAACATCCTGAAACTGAGCTGCAGCACGGTGGCCAAGACCATACAGCGGTTTAACAAGACAGGATCCAGTCCGAACAGGCCGGGCCATGGTCCGCCAAAAGATTTGAGTGTACATGCTCAGTGTCATATCCAGAGGATGTCATTTCAAAATTGACATATGAATGCTGCCAACATTGCTGCAGAGGTTAAGGGGTGGGGGTCAACCTCTCTGTGCTCAGACCATAAACCACAAGCTGCATCAAACTGGTTTGCATGGCTGTCATCTCAGAAGGAAGCCTCTTCTAAAGATGATGCACAAGAAACCCCTCAAACATTGATTACTGGAACCTTTGGTCTGATGAGACCAAGATAAACGTATCTGGTTCAGATAGAGTCAAGCGTGTGTGGACGTGGAAGAAGTTTGAGGAGGCCACCGAGTGGCACAATGACAAAGTCTGGAGGTGGCGGCAGTAAGAGGAGGCAACCGAGTGGCACACTGAACAACTCTGGAGGTGGAGGCAGCATTAGGAGACCACAGAGCGGCAAAATACCAGAGTCTGGAGGTGGGAGCAGCCTGAGGAGACCACAGAGCGGCACAATGACAGAGTGTGGAGGTGGCAGCAGCATGGGTAGGCAAAAGAGTGGCACAATGACCGAGTCTGAAAGTGACAGCAACATGAGTAGGCCATAGAGTGGCACAATGACAGCATGTGGAGGTGGCAGCAGTATGAGTAGGCTAGAGAGTGGCACAATGACCGAGTCTGGAGATGGCAGCAGCATGAGGAGACAACAGAGCAGCAAAATGACAGAGTCTGGAGGTGGCAGTAGCATAAGTAGGCTGGAGGGTGTGGAGGAGACTACAGAGCAGCACAATGACAGAGTCTGGAGGGGCAGAAGCCTGAGGAGACCACAGAGCATCCATATTCGAGTGCCTGTATTTCCTACATATACTATACATTTTCCTGGTTCCATTTTGGGGGAACCTTATACAGAGCACCGGGGTCTGTTTTCCTTCAGAAGAGAGCCACCTAGTATTATATTTTAGAGTGTGGAGGTTGCAGCAGCATGAGTAGGCCAGAAAGTGGCACAATGACTGAGTCTGGAGGTGGCAGCATTATGAGGAGACCACAGAGCGGAAAAATAACAGAGTCTGGAGGTGGCAGCAGCATGAGTAGGCCACATAGTGGCACAATGACAGAGTGTGGAGGTGGCAGAAGCATGAGTAGGCCACAGAGTAGCACAATGACAGAGTGTTGAGGTGGCAGCAGCATGAGTGGCACAATGACAGGGTGTGGAGGTGGAAGCAGCATAAGTAGGCCATAGAGTGGCACGATGAAAGAGTTTGGAGGTGGAAGCAGCATGAGTAGGCCACAGAGCGGCACAATGACAGAGTCTTGAGGTGGCAGCAGCATGAGTAGGCCACAAAGTGGCACAATAACAGGGTCTGGAGGTGGCAGCAACATGAGTAGTCCAGAGACTGGCATAATGACCAAGTCTGGAGGTGGCAGCAACATGATGAGACCACAGAGTGGCACAATGAGAGAGTGTAGAGGTGGCAGCAGCATGAGTAGACCACAGAGGGGCACAATGACAGAGTCTTGAGGTGGCAGCAGCATGAGTAGGCCACAGAGTGGCACAATGACAGAGTGTGGAGGTTATATGTAGGAAATACAGGCACTCGAATATGGAAACTGCAAAGGATAAATTTAATGGACACAGTAATAGCAATTCATCAATATAAAACAATTTATCGGATATAAAAATTATTCAGTATAAAACAACAAAAATGCCACCAATCAATGCCTCAAATCAATCTTCGCCTCAAGTCAATCTTCCATCAACACAATTTTCCGTCATCACATATACGTATTACTACAAATCTCAACACATCCATACACTAAGACTCAGTTGATACAAAAACATTCACTCTAAAAAATGATAATAATAATAATATTCATTCGTTTGGGTCACTCGGATGTGTAGTGACTATATATCACAAATTGCATCAATGTTGCAGAGGCTGTTGTCCTTCAGTTGATAATCAATAATTTGTTGTTATTGAGAAAAATAAAAAATATAAAAATATAAAAAGATATAGACAGGTATCTTCAATGAGCATTTGATTCTTGATGGTAGATGTATGGTATGTTGTACCCACTCTATTTATGGTATTGCAAAGTATGCAGGTGCTTTGGATCAATGTCCCAAGATGTTGTAATGCATCCGATAACTATACAATAGTTTGTATTATACAACACTCAATTATTGGTGCTTGTACATTACCGCTCTTTAGTTTTCAATTCTCCGGTGTCCGGTAATCGGATCTCACTCAGTCCGGAGTTGATAAGGTGGCGTCCTTGTGGGAATGCAGCGCGGCGTCCGCGCTCTTGCTTCCGGGTATGAAGAGTCACGTG